>CM069443.1:21855721-22047636 GCA_035610835.1 Ophiura sarsii
AGAAGAAAAAAGGTCCGAGGCTAAAAAATCTAACCGCTCCACCAAAGTATTTATGAACACTCCCTAATTTGGTATGGAAATGCACGCTATGGAAGCATAAGTGTGTCATTTCCGCCTTAACCCCATATAAGGGACGTAAACCCCAGATATGGGGTTATCGCTCCTTAGGGACCGTTCATTATTTATGGTGGAGGGCGGGTTGGGTAAACTATAGGGGGATCATGTAACTTTCATATGTTGAAATAGGGGGGGGGGTTACATAACTTTTTATTCTTGAACAGGGGGGGTGTGTAAACTTGTTTAAACTATAAAGATGATGGTGATTGGAGTGATTTTAGAGACTATTTTGGAGTGTAAATGCCATTTTTTTCTGCGCTTCGCGCATATTTTCTTAAAACCTATCGACTTCAAAACTTATAATATGGAGACGACTTCTGGACAGCAAATCGACGATATGGTGGAAAAACATCTATATAATCATCAACGATCAAGACATTAGAGCCACAGGGTGTATAATGTTACAAATCCAATATCATGATTTAAAAATGTGATTTATTGCATGCTTTTCACCTCATCTCTGCTTTGCACCAATGCTAACTAAAGTAGAACGTTTCACTGGATTATACGTTTCTGCACAGAATGTTCTAATTTGTTCGGGTTATAAAGACTCACAAAACCACCCAAAATGTATAAATATGAAACAAATTACTAAATTCACAAATAAAAAGAAGGGGCATTATAAAATTATTGGCCGTTCGGATAGGGCACAAACAAAATTTTCAAAGGTAAAGACAGCCCCTAGTATGACAAGTTGATTTTTTTCGGGAAGGGTGTGAGGGGGGGGGGGGGGGGGGGGGGGTCATGGTCCCAACCCCCTCCACCATAAATAATGAACGGTCCCTTACTGGGGAGTGATAAGGCGCCTTATCCCTAGTTAACGCTCCTTATCTGTAGATATGGATCGTTAACCCCAGATAAGGCCTGTCTTATATGGATAAGGAGCCTTAACCCCAGATAAGGGACGTAAACCCCGAATAACGCGCCTTATCTATGGATAAGGGGCCTTATCTCTAATTAACGCTCCTTATCTGTAGATAAGGATCATTAACCCCTGATAAGGCCTGCCTTATCCTAGGATTACGTCCCTTATCTGGGGTTAAGGCCCTAAACCCCGAATAACGCGCCTTATCTATGGATAAGGGGCCTTATTCTTAGTTAACGCTCCTTATCTGTAGATATCAGAAGCGTTAACCCCAGATAAGGCCTGCTTTATCCTAGGTTTACGTCCCTTATCTGGGGTTAACAAATCAAACCCCAGATAAGGTCCGTTATCCTAGGTCTACGTCCCTTATCCGGGGTTAAGGCCCTAAAAACGCGTCTTATCTATGGATAAGGGGCCTTATTCCTAGTTAACGCTCCTTATCTGTAGATAAGAAGCGTTAACCCCAGATAAGGCCTGCCTTATCCTAGGTTTATGTCCCTTATCTGGGGTTAACAACTTAAAACCCCCAGATAAGGCCCGTTATCCTAGGTTTACGTTCCCTAGTTAAACGATCCATATATGGGGATAAGGAGCGTTAACCCAATGATAAGGTTTACGTATACTTATCTGGGGTTAAGGCGAAAATGACGGCCAGATAGGCCTAAGGGACGAAACGATCCATATCTGGGGATAAGGAGCGTTAACCCCAAATAAGGTTTTTTAATTTCTTTTAATTTTTTAATTATTTTATTATTATTATTTGTTTATTGATGCTTTCTTTATTGAGGGTGAATGCTTCAGTGACTTGCATTGCTTTCCAAGCAGGCCCTCATTTCGATACATCATAAGTACATACAAATAACAAATTATGATACAGTGGAAATATAGGATTTGAATTGACCGAGTGACAAATGTTCTAAATCAATACGAATGGTGATAAATTGTTCCACAGATATGGTTAGATCTGAAAAGAAAAGTGCGCATACCAGAATTTGAGTTGATTTTAGGAATGATTCAAGTATTACCTGAATGATTCCTGGTAGTATGATTGTGAGAGTTATGTACAAATTCAAAGTTGGATGATAAATAGGTTGGACTTATATCTTTTAAACATTTGAATAAGATAATAAGTATTTGAATTTTCCACCTATCACTTAGTTTTGTCCAATGAAGTAAGTTCATCATATCATTTATTGGTGTTCTGATATCAGCAGATAATATTGTTCTGGCTCAAGGTTGTGTAAGACTTGAAGTCTTGCTTGATATGTATTTGAACAAGAGCATTGGATAACATCACAAGAGTTGGATGTGGAAGAAAATGCTTTACACGACGAATAACACCGATTCTCTTGGAAACATTATTTGCTAAGTAAAAACATGGTTCTATCAAATTGACACCGAGATATTTAAATTCTCTAACCATTTCAATCATATTATCGTTATATGTGAGTGAAATATCATTAAAACTGTCAAAGTGGCCCTTTGAAGCAGATAACTTGTCTGGGCCATTCCATAATCTGTGTATTGCACCGTGTAAAAGGTTTGAGATGGTACCCGATAATATTTTGATCAAACGCATTTTCGGCGGGATTTTCGGCCCCTTTTTTGTCTCTATATAGGGTCACACGCAGCAGAGGGACCCCAGCAGACATCCATATCTGCACAAAGTAGGTTACACCATAAAGTTCCTGGGTTCAGATGTTGGTACCTCGTTCCATTGATCAAACAGGTCCCAGCTACCGGTATAGTGTTCGTTTGCTTGTATTCAATGTAAACTGGATTTTGATTAATATCCGCGTGATTCCAGAAAATTCATCACATAGGCCTATTGGAACTAAAAGTCATCCTAAAACGAATCGTAACAGAGTTGGAAAATCAACTCCATCCAGTGTAAGTATTATATTTTGAATTTGTTTGAACTTACTGAACTTACTGAAGTGCCACACACTTCATCTTGGTTGCAAGGGTGCGGGGGCTATTCGCCCTAAATAGCATGCTAAATAAACTGGTCACATAAAGTATCGAAACACTTAGAAATGATCCAATATATAACGGCTCGAAAGGGTATGCATTAATCGAAGCAAAATAACCAAGTGCATAATTTTGTTCTGCGCCGTATTCTGACACCTTGATCGATGAGATACGATGTTGCGGAGCGGAGTTATTGTCATTTCAATGGTCGTGGGTCCAGTCCAGTTTCAAAAGTCGCAATCATCCTATAGAAAGAGGTTTGCATTACTGTTTAGAATGATCAGATTCGTGCTTTTCAATAGGGATGAGTGTCACTTTTGAAACTAGACCCACGATCATTGAAATGACAATAACTCCGCTCCGCAACATCATATCGCAACGATCGAGGTGTCAAAATACGCAGAACAAAATTATGCACTTGATTATTTGCTTCGATTAATGCTTACCCTTTCGAGCCGTTATGTATTGGATCATTTCTAAGTGTTTCGATACTTTTTGTGAGCAGTTTAGTGACTTGATATTTGATTTGAAGGTGTTGATTGTGGGTGCGCTTACAGCTGTGCATGCAGGCAGGCTGTCGATAACGCACTTCGTACGCGTACATGTACATTTAACCTTGAATATTCGTGAACGAGTCCACCAGCTCCAGTCAAAGCTATATTGGAGTGTTTTGGAGGTTCCCTTATTCCAGATCCAAGATTATGTCCGGCATCGTTTGTGACATTATTGTGATAGACACAATACAAGAATGTCAGCCCTATATAGAAATAATCTTTAGTGTAAGTTATATACTAGAAACACTTTATTGCGTGTCAAATTAGAACGTATACTTCATGATGATCACATGTATTCATGCACACAGAAAGAGCTATCAATTCGAACACCAAATACCCGGTAAATATAGTTACTATTCAAGCCTTTTTGTTGCCAGACACGGGTCAAATCAAATGAGATGAGGGTAATGAGTGACAGTTGACAGGCAGTTTGATGGTCAAAAAGATACGATAATGCCCAGTAATAGTTCCTAATTTTATTAACATTTAATAAATCTGTGGAGACTGTGTGTCAGTAAATTTTCAAGGACACAGACTTGTCATCGTACTGCTTGCCAAGCCTATGACGTTTTGGTTGGAACGAGGACTAGGCCTTCAGATCAGGCTACACAGTAATACACTCTGCAGAATTTCCCACTCTGCACTACTGTACACAAACAAGGCTACGGTAAACCTCGACTCGAGGCTTATTTAAAGGTAGATTTTCCGATTGCTGGCCCGATTTTCAACTTGATGTTTTCTATTTTACATGAATGGTCATCCTTATGATTGGCGCATTCCAAAGGTTGAGTTGCATAACTCCAATGATATGGTTCTATTTTTAGGAGCACCGTCCGTGACATGACAAGACAAGGTCACAATAAATTTGCCCATTGCATTGAATTGATTGTCCATTTTGAGTTATTTACAAACTGAACCTGGTTGGTGGTTAACCACCTTGGCACTGGCAGTATTTCACCACATTTTAGCCTATGATTTCTAAATGGAACATTTCTGGGCCTACTATTAACTTCTATAGGTAAATTAATAATTGAACGAACAACACGAACACAGTAAAAAGATGATCGCGCCCAAAATGATCACGCGAATGGTTGTGCGCGCTTCACGCAATGTACGCGATACGCTGCTTAGTTAAGTTGTGTTCGTTCAATTATTAATTTACCTATCAGTATCAATATAATGAGACAAATATGGGGATTCTTCTGTTCTGATATCAAAATATCTTGAGGAAAAAAATGAAATGAGTTGGAGAATTCATTTTTGGTATTAAATTTCACAAATAATAGTGATTTCTACATTTTTGCCCAAAAATCACTTTTTTGGCACCAACAATTTTCAGATTAAAAATTTAAAAATTTCACCAAAATCATCTAATTAAGGTTAATTATCTACGATGTTTTTGTTGAAAATATTGACCAAAAGATGCCAAAAATGTGTTTTTTGAGATAAAAACCATTTTTTTGGCACTTTTTGGTCAATATTTTCAAAACTAAAAATGTTTAAGTAAAAAAATCCCACATTGCATCAGAAAAGGATAATCAATTGATTTTTACCTGTGATAAACCTTTATTGCCTGCTTCTATCGCAATGTTTTATATGTTCAAATAATATGTTTGCCTTGGTTAGATATCTCAACCTGACGCTGTGGAGCATGTACCGATAGAGGGCTCACTCAAATTCAACATTAGCGCTTTATGAAGGGGTGTGATACTATTGTGATGTGAATTATGCTTAATGCATCAAAAGCATTGTTCCTAGTGTGCTTAAAGCCCAGTTCTGATGTCGATTTAAAGGTAGATGACCCGATCACTTTCCGATTTTCAACTTGAAGTTTTCTATTCTACATGAAAGGTCATCCTTAAAAAAGTCGTGTTCCAAAGTTTGAGTTGCATAGCTCTAATGGTTCTTATTTTAGACGCACAAGATGCTGTGAACTGTACCCATTGAGTAGTACACAAACTATATCGGTGGTATACCACCATTCGCGGTAATTCGACGTTATTTCATCGATTTCTCCGTAATTATACCGATTTAGGCCGTCAAATTTCAGTATGATGATGAGAAAAATACGAGCTTTCATATGATATGAAAATCTCCGTATGTTTGAAATAATTCTGTGTTACGAAAATGTGATCGGGTCATCTACCTTTAATGTCAGTAGACCGTTTTTAGGGCGGTTCTCGGATGGGAGCAGTTTTTGGCATGGCTATGTATCAGAGGTGTCAAAAAGTCAAACTCGTCAATCGTCATAGGAGCGACCCGGATCGCGAAGCGACGGTAGTTTGGAAGATTAGCACAAGAGTGAACCATGTGGTGATTCATGGGGCCTCAGATCATCTTCTAAAACAAAAACAATGGATGAAGGCCTAGCCGTCTATTATTATGATTATATCATACCAAACGGACAATCTAAAATATTAGATCCCTCGAATCATGCACGCATGGACTGTTTCGGCTTATTTAATAGTCGTAAAACATCTTTGAAGTTTAAGCAAAAAAGTCTCACTGAAATGAAGCGTTGACTGCATTCCCAGCAAATGTAAAAATGTGCACCAAGGTCATCCCAACCAAAGTTAAATATTTTTTGAAAATGAAATGAAAGTGAAAAAAAAATGTATGCGAGTCATTAATGCATTGTTCAAATTCTTGTAAATCAGTTAAAATTGAAATTTGTTTCACCGTTTTTGCTCTTTGAGCGGATTCGCCATTTGCGAGGAGATCCTCGAACTGGTACTGCATTGAACTGGACTAATATTCCATAACATTATGTACCTAGTTGGACTAACTCTATACAATATGACTGGTCATGCAGTGAGACATTGTGAACACTTTCATTCAATCTGATTCCAATTTGAGGCTATCCTTGCAAATGGTGGATCCGTGCAAAGAGCAGCTGGTGTGGTATTTTGTGTTATTACACCTCATAAATATTCATGAGATAATAGGCATAAATCCTGCCATTTCATTGGTCAATTGAGCTGGCCACAGTGATAATAAATTGAGCTATTGAAGAAATTGAGCTATTTCCCGTGTGGTAGTTTTGGCTACTTCCCTACAACCTCATCCCCAGAGTCACAGTGAGGTGTAATAAAGCAAATACTACATGGTATGATCAGGGCAATAGGGCACACTATTTTCCCTCGGTACTGGCTACAGGCCAACCACCCCTCACCCTCCGGGTTCGGGGTGGTAGGCCTGTAGCCAGTACCTCGGGAAAATAGATTACACTATTTCCCCTCTAACCATGTAGTATTTGTATAGTACATGCACCTTGATTACGGTTTAAAATCACTAACTTTTTAGGTAAAAACCTTTAATCAAAATATTCCACCATCTATCAATCAGTCATTCCAGAATCCAGTGAATTGATGAGCCAGCAGAAATCTTCCACCATTGTTAGACGTGATAATGGCAACGGAGGCAGGGGATCAGGTGAAGGATGAGTCTATGTTATACTCTCAAGAAATATCAAGATCAAGAGAGGCTAGTCTCAATCCACTAACAGAAGACTTGGCTGACTGGATTAGCAGAGTATTAGATCTAGGTAAGGTCAAGCAGGGAAAAAGAAATGTTTTATGGGCCACTTCAGACCTGCAATTTTTTGAATGTTTTAGATTTCTTTTTAAAGGAGGTGACCCGCAAGCATTAAAGTGTACATTATATATGTTAGAAAAATAACTATCGAGCCCAACTTTTGTAATTTTATTAAACAAAACACCACACTTATGACAAAAACAAATAAAAAACGCTAGCTCTCAACATGCACTTTATAAAATTCGCGGCGATCGAAAGTCCCAGCGTCGATGATGTCATAGGTATACAATGCACATGCGCAAATTTGAGCACCGATACCCATGACGTCATCGACACCGGGACTTTCGTTCGCCGCGAATTTTAAAAATTGCATGTTGTGTGATGGCAGTTTTTATTCATTTTTGTGACTAGTATGGTGTTTTGTTCTAAATAATTACATAATTTCGGCTCAATAATTATTTTTCTAACAAATAATGCTCAATGTTGTGCTTGCGGGACCCTTCCTTTAAAAAAATGTGATTTTTAAAAAGATCTTGATATTTTTGGAATTTTTTGAAAGCTTTCAACTGGCAAACATTTTTGACAATTTTTAAAAATGTTATAATTTTTTTGAATTTTTTTAAAACGGTTAAACATCAAAATGTGTGAACACACCAAGAATACTTCTAAGGTCTGCCAGCCTGTTCTCCATGTTTATTTTGGTAGGGAGTTACAGAGATGTTTTTAACCGATTTTTATCACACTTCTGTAGCATTCTCTAAATTGACAAGATTATTAAATTACAAGCTTGAGGACAATAAAATGTGTTTTCCAGTTAAATTTGTGAAATATTAGCCTGTGCTTAAAAATTTGCCACTATAGGATGATTACAAAATATTTTTATCTCGGGGCCTGGGTAAATCCCGGGTTGACTTGGGTTGCCCCCGGGTAATTGATCTAGATGTGAAAATGCCCAGTTACAAATTAGCAATTGCTTGTGTTTAACAAGTTTGAAATTATAACAAAAGAATAAACTGATCAGTACAGTAAATGCACAGGCGAAAGCGTTTCTTTCAATTGCAATAACTTTTTCACTGAAACATTTTGACTAATGCAATTAAATTGGTGGTGTGGAAGTCCTATATGTGTATCTTTTGTTGAAATCAGTGGCAAAATCAGACCTCCAAAACTATATTCTTATAGTTCATTGATCTTTGGCAATAGTAAGGTGTAAGCCTACTCAATGAAATACTATTCTCAATATCTGTTCAACCCTACTGTTCGTTCATGCATAAAATATATTTATAAGTCCGATTACTAAATATCAACTGGATAATAAAACTTTGCTAAATCTTTATGTTCTACAACTTCATAGCCTACACAATTTGTGTCATTTGTGATTTACTTAAACCTCTTAAAAGTTTAAAATGTAATAAAATCTTAAACTGCAACTCCAAAGTTCTCATTTTCCCTCTCAAGCTGTATTTTTTTAAATGTTGACCAAAAAGTGCCAAAAATATGATTTTTTTATCAATTTTCTTTTTCCAAAATAAAGCTTGGTTTTGGAAATATTGCTAAAAACATCGGAAAAGTGTAAAAGTCGTGTTTTTGTGCATACATTTTGCTAGAAATGGATGCATATCTCGAGTTTAAAATCCATAATCGAAAAAATAAAAAATTGCCTCCTAGTGCTGAAAGTCCTCTACACAATGGTAGTAAAAGCTTACCTGATAGTTTGATATATTTTTAGTTATGTTGTCTGAAAATTCGTAAAATTCCTTCAAATTTGAATTTCTAGAAAACATCGATTTAGTAAAAATATTGACATTTTCCACCATTTAAAGCTAAATGTTCACGGAATAAACGGGCGTGTGACCTAAAAAGCGAGTATACTATTATGAACAATCATAATAAACTATCAGATTCAATTTATATTGTCACAATGTGAAGAAATTGGAAGAAAACTGAAATTTAAATGATCGTAATATTGGCCTTTGTTTACATTTTTAGACATTGTTTTGCGCTCTTTTGTTTTTCGCGTCTACGTCGCGGATATTAAGCGGCGCGTCTAGTATTACGCGCGGGGAGTTTCAGCGCGCGACGCAATGATCGAACAGCTGTCGCAGCATTTGAAAAGCGCGGAACTCCGCTTAAATTCCCGCCAAATAACCATGCGCCTTTTCATGACTCAAACTTACCAAAACAACAATTTAAAATCACCCAAAAGAACGGGAAATTATCGCTTGCGATTAGTTACTTATGATGGTAATGATAGAATACATATAAAAGCATTAAATAATAGAGAAATATGAAATTCAATTTTTGAAACAAGTGCCGGGTTGACACTGCCCTTAATAGTATAATCAAGCAATTTTGGGCATTTTTTACTAAAAAATAATTTTGTTTGCTTGTCTCAAATAAATTTGGTCAAAAAAGTTATTTTTTGTGATTTTCTCAAAAAACAACATTTGTGGTCAAAATTGATGCCAAAAATGGATTCTTTGAGTGGATTCTCCTAAGAAAGAAAAAAAACATGCGAAAGATCCTATGTTTCAATGGTGGCGCGCCACCTTATCTTAAGGACCTTACTAGTACTTGTGTACCTAAAAGAAGTGGTCTTCGTTCTGCCTCTGACACTCGGATTCTCACTGTACCTAAAACTCGTCTCACTACTGCCAAGAAAGGATTTTATGCCTCCGGCCCATTATTGTGGAATAATTGACCGTTTTAATTTTGGGTAGAAGCTTGTTTAAAGCAAAAATGTACCTCAATCAAAACACATATAAATGAAAAGTCAAAACAATTCGCGCGATATGCATGCATTTCTTTCCTCAGAAAAATATTGTCTATTCACGTTGTAATTTGAAAGATGAGAATGTTCTTAAACTTAAATTGCTGCTGTTTAATTTGCATTTGCATGTAACATTCACTTTCAAATTGTTTAGCATTATGTAAGATTATGGCATTTCAAATGTGTGTGGTGGCATAGGAAAACCCTTCACATGGTCACTTTCTAGCGACTTGTTTTTTATTTGGCAGCAAGCTACATATTCCACTGATTTCAGAACTGTTTAGATTTTTCAAAAATTCCATCTAGAACTACAGTTATAGTTTTTTAAAGACAGCAAGTTTATACGCAACAATAAAACATGAAACTGAAAATTCAAAGGTTAAAGTTCCGTACACAAAATCATTGAATTTCTTTTATAAAACTATATGTTAATATCACACAAATAGCTTGTCATGTTAAAAGGACTTTTGATATTAATCTAATTTGTTTTTTAATGTTATTACCAATTTTAAATTCTTCACTTTCAAAATCTTTACATTGTGTATTGTCAGAATTCACAAGGTTAATATGGTCATATCTATCCCTCCAAGGCCATAAGATTTCGGGCAACTTCACTTTTTCAACGTTTTCACTGCGCGCCGCCATCTTTGATTTTGACGACAAGCATAAACAATACAGTGAAGAACAGCCAACTATGGCACAATTTAGACTTTAAGCATAGGAAATTGTATAAAATATCACTTATTTCAATCATTGAATACTCCTTGTTATTTGAAGTAATAGTTGAGTGGTCGGGTTGAGTGACCTGTTGCTTCAAAGAAATGTGTTGCGCAGTAAATTATGTGATCTTCATACAGGGCATGAATAGAGCTTTTCAACGATTTCAAATTCAATGGGGTGCATGTTAAGTTCAAGAAGGATTGAGCAGGTTTAAAAGACATTTTAGTTCATTCACTTCAGTTCATTTTGCATAAAAACTCCTGGGGACTAAAGTTAAAGGTCTAATGCCTATCTTGGGACCAAAGTTGGAAAGTTGTCTTGGAACTCATTTGTTAGGAATAATTTGGCTTAACCCAGATATTTTAATATTAACATTAGCGACTTCCGACGGGTTTTCCCATACCGCCACACATGTTTGAAAATTAAAATTACACTGGAGCACAAAGGCTAATAAGTCTAAGGGCTACATGGAACCTGTGAAATTCCCAAACAGTATTTTTTGGAGTGTCTGGCTCCAGTGCTCTTTGTATTTAGACCCCATAAAAAAACCTACAATAATAGTCAATTGTTTTGTTGTTTATTCTCAGATTACAAAATTGCTGCTGATAAATTTACCGAATCATTAGCCAGTGGTGTGCTAGTATGCAAATTAGCTCAGCTTATACAGGACAAGGCTGTGGAATGTCAGAGGGCTGGTAAGGTAGTGCAGGTATGTAATGAAAATTTGACAGTATTGAAAACAAACTAATTTTAAATTGAGTGTAATTGAATTTCAAAAACATGTACAACATGATTTCATAGACAATATTTCTAACCTTTCTAAAACAAATTGAAAATAGCAATTAGGATCAATTTTAAGATCAAAAAGTGTAGTGTGTCAGTGTTAGGATTGTAATATTGAGGTCCTACCATAGGACTACTCTATCACAGCTAATGCTAGAACTGCTCCAAATCCAAGCTATCAACCCGATGAACCACAGCATTCAGTGTTTCTATATTCAATCTTATCCTATTTCCCTGGATTGGCTGATTTTTGAAATAGCAGCATGATATGAGGAGAGCTAGTAATATTGCTGAGTGCTTCCCTCATTTATATTGAAAAATAAGCTTTGAATCCTTATTCTTTATGAATTTAACAAATCTTAAGATTATGTTAAGGTTGTTCCTATGGCTAATTTTTTATTTGATATTTTAATAGAGCTTGCTAAGCTCCACAATAATCTGAAATTTGAGATTGATCGGAGGTACGGTTTTCTAGATATGACAATTTTATTGTCAAAAATGAAGCAAAATTGAAGCATTCATTTCTTTTGTTTCTTATTGTTTTTTGACCCCTAGCAAATTAATTAATCTATGCAAAAATGTTTAATTAATTTTTAAAGAAAAGTATAAATGCTACCAAGCTGACATTTTGGGAGCTTGTTAATTATAGTTTTTAAAAGATTTCCTGTGCTGCGGGAGGCTGTAAAACATCTGCATAATTAATTATACCTAATTATCTAAAAAAAAGAAAATTAAAAAGAAAAATTAGGCTAATTAATGCACTTAATTATTTGTTGGCTATACAACTCTCCTTAATTCCTGTGCTGCGGGAATCTAATGGAGTTTTCAATAAAAAATTAGAGCAAAAACACAAAACTAAAGTTTGTAGAAATTTTACCTATGGAGTCAAAAACCCAATATTTAACAAAAGAAAATAGACTGCCCTCTGTTGATCAAAAAACAATACAAAACAAAAGAATTCAAAATGACTTAAAATGATTTTTGACAATAAAATTGTCATAACTAGAAAACTGTACCTCAGATCAATCTCAAATTTCAGATTATTGTAAAGCTCAACAAGCTCTATTAAAATATCAAATACAAAATTAGGAACAACCTTAACATTTAAAAATGTTAACATAATCACTAAGTTTTGTCAAATTTGTAATAATTTATATAGTTCCTGATTTTTTGAGCTGTTCATAACATCCTATTTTTAGACAATGCAATTTGGCTTCTAAACTGCAATGAGTAGAAAATGGCAGTTACTGTTTAGAGAATTTACTTTGTGTTCAATTATTTTAAGCTATGTTAAGTATGGAATTCAACCAAATCTATTTGGTGAAGTCAGAAGTGTGTAGAAATTACACATAGGTGATTGATCCAGAAGTTCTGCTAGAGGCACATTTTCAACTATTTTTGTCATATGGTAGGAAGCACCCTCAATTTTCTTGGAAACTTTGATTTTATTATTTTGTTAACGCTATCCTATGAAGTAACTACAGTCTTCAAAATAAGTAACTGACCATGCAATAAGCTTTTAACTCTTTTGTAAAAATATGAAATTATAAAGTTGTAAAGATATTTCTTCTCTTTAATTTGAAATATGACACATGAAGATATTAACACAGGTATGTGACCAAACCAAAACAAAGTCTGTTTCTCATTTAAAATGTTGTTCTTCTACACACAGCCTCGGTGTACAGTAGCAATAGGCAGATTATTGATAAACTGTTAGCGACAACTCACCCTGTCAATAGTAAGATGAGGATTGGAGATGCTTCAATTGATTAATGCAGCCCATACACATACATGTTTAATACACTATCCTGCTTGTAGAAAAACAAAATGCTTAAATGTAAACTTCACTTTGTTGCATTCTTTTCAGTGTAGTTTATTTAATTGTTAACCGATATTCAGGTGTGATATCTCAAATGAATAAAAAGACATTTTTTTACAAATTAATCATGTAATATTTTACGTAGGAGCTATAGTTTTGGAATTAAGAGCATATTTACTAGTTACTTATTTCGTGGACTGTATAAGCCAGAAAGAAAGGTCTGTATGTTAAATCGTTTTGCAAATAAACGACTTTATTATTGTGCAATACCTGCAGTCTGCAAAATCGTTTCTAGATCATTTCAGCAAGCGGAGGATTAGATATCTAACTCAAATAATTGAATAATGTAGAGATCAATCAAGGTAATCTTTAAGGATTTAATTTGAATTTTTGAATTTTTGGGAAATTTTAGAATATTTTGAGAATTTTTGGAATATAACAGTTTTATGACTTTTAAAAATGAAAGCGGTAGAGATAGGCAATACATGTTTATTTCAATTTTCTCATTCATTACAGGAATTACCCCAGAAGAAGATCAAATGTCGTGAGAATGCCTCAGCGGAGTCATTCTTTGCCAGAGACAATGTGGCTAATTTCTTACAATGGTGCCGATCTATTGGTATGGAAGATACATGTCTATTTGAAACGGAAGGATTAGGTTAGTCACACTATATATACAGGACAACACATACTATTTTGGATTGAATGGTTGTCCAAAACTGGTTAATGATATCGAAAATGTCATATTTGTTGTATCATATGAAATGTTGAAATTTCAAACATGTATTTTGCTGATATACTATAATATCTTTTTAAATAAAATTGTGACGTGATCAAGCGAAATGAGTCGCATGATATTTGTCCATCATTCAAAAGCTGGTGGAAAATACAATATGGTCCATACCCCATTAAAATCAAACTTCTAGATTTTAAGTTACATTACAAACAATAGACCAACTGAGAAAACAAAGTAAAACATAAGTAGAATTTGTCACTTTTTCTTAACTTCAAATCAATATTCCTGACATCCGACTCATTCCGCTTGATCGCGTCACAATTTGTTTTGCATAATTTGCTTCTCTATATTCTAAAGACAACATAGATATACAGTAATCAGAATACACTTTTAAGCATTTGTTGCGTGCAATGAATAGAAACGTGTGACAGCTGTGTTACATGTCAGAACACACATTCAATTAGTTTGCATGAAAATATTCCTTTTTGAATATAGTCACTAACATTTTACCACTAAGGCAACAAAAAAACACCACCCTGTTCTTTGGGCCTGGCGGACCCTTTTTTTGGGAATTTTCAAAAATATTTTTTCTTTTTATTTACAATATCGTTTTGAATATAATTTTTTGAAATTTGTCAATTTGTTTCCTTTTTTTTTCGTTTTAAAAATTCGCTAAAATGTTCATGCAAATTTGAAGAAAACTTCACCCAAAATGCCTGATCAACCCTACCTGACAGGTACTTTTGCCCGTAGAACAGGGTTGGTTTTTTTCGTCGCTTAACGGCTTGGTCAACGGTATGGAGGTCTGTCTGCTAATTGTAAACGTTTGACCGAGCCCACCAGTAGTGCTCTTCGAACCACGCATTGGCATATAACCGAAAGGGAGGGCCTGTGTTTTGTTTGTGCTTATTTAGGGAGGGGTGTTAAAACATAGGCCTTGATGTAGGCCCTATGCCAAAAAACAGTAAAGGTGGTCGATCCTGTAACTCCATTCAAATGTATAGTTTTTTATGCATTTTGCTACAAAGTAGGTCCATTCACAGGGAGGCCTTTTAACCTCTTGGTATTGAAATGGATGATAACATTTAATTCGGGAGGATTTAAACTGAGATTCTTTAACTACTGTGTATTCGATGTATTGATCTTTTTAATTACAGTTTTACAGAAGGACCCCAAGAATGTGTTGGTGTGTATTTATGAACTAGCTAGGGTGGCAGGTCGTTATGGTATTGAACCCCCTGGATTAGTGAAATTAGAGACGGAGATAGAAAAGGAAGTGATTAATCCCCGTCCTAAATCTGCTGTGACAC
The DNA here is from genome assembly GCA_035610835.1 of Ophiura sarsii. Taxonomy (NCBI): domain Eukaryota; kingdom Metazoa; phylum Echinodermata; class Ophiuroidea; order Amphilepidida; family Ophiuridae; genus Ophiura; species Ophiura sarsii. The sequence goes on from CM069443.1 coordinate 21,870,901, forward strand.
CGAGTAAACAAAGCAAGAAAAGCAAACTAGATACTGAGGTATGTGTGATTGACATTGTTATGTTTGCAATAAAGAGGAACCCATCTGCTTTCCATTATTACGCAACACTATTGATAGGTCGCAAAGAACCAAAGTATAGGAACTTGAAAAATGTAGTCTCAACTTTTCTGCATTTTTTTACATTAACCCTTAGAACCCGAAAAGTCGCAAAATCGGCTTCCCTGTGAAAGTGGTATAACCCAAAAAGTCGCAAAACCGGCTTTAACCGGCCTCAGAATATGTGACGGATTGACTTTGAGTGGTCATATGACTTTCAAGTCACATGATGCTCACCCGATGTAAAATACCTTGTTTATGCCAGGTTAACGTTGTGTTTTGATGTCATTTTGCTGAAGAAAACTATCAAAAATAGTATGAAATGAGGTGAATATGCAGCAAAATCTTGTGCAGATGAATCTCAGGTAGACAGGGATGCATTGTATTACGGTCATGATTGACAATTTTGGTGACGAAAACCACCCGGAAAACCAATGTTTTATGTTATGAATATGTTACTGATGATAGAGGGCAGTATGCCACTCTAGAAAACGTTCCGTCAGAGGTTGTAAGATAGGTATTATAGGAATATAAAAAGACTAGAATTATGGATAATTTATGTAAATAACTCAGGGTGAGGGTCTCCTGTAATCTGGAAAAATCTAGTAAGTCAAATTTTGGTGAAAATTGAGTTGGACCCATATTTCGGCGGCTGCCCCGAAACTGTGGAATGCGCTTCCCACTAAGGTTCACTCTGCTACCACTCTCGAACAGTTTAAGTGCAGGTTGAAGCACTACCTTTTCACTCGTTCGTAATTTGGCAAATCTATATCTATATTGACTTTTGCGCTTCAATTGTGTTTTGCCTTTTACTCATGTATATATTTTGTTAATTTGTTATGGTATTTTATGATTGTACAGGTTGTGCATTTTCTTAATTTTTAGTTTTTAATTCAAATTTTTAATGTATTGATTTTATCTTTGTGCGGCGCATTGAGTTTCCTTGCGGTTTGAAATGCGTCTTTTAAATGCCTGTTTATTATTATTATTATTATTATTATTTGGAATAGGTTCCAGATGAAAAATTGCCGACAGGGAAGAGTTTCACACACTTTAACTTGATAAACTGAAGGGGAAAAACCTAGTAGTGAGTCCTGGGCAATTTCATGTTTGGCTTACCCGTTTGTGACGTCATACGGAATCAACGCCATAACATTTCACAGCTTATTCCGTTAGCTTGTACCATTACGAGGCACGAAACATAATATTGCCAAGTCCTGAAACCAAACAGTTTTCCTTTGTTTTCTCAAATTTGCGTTTAACAGACTTACTAGGTTTTTCCAGATTGACAGGAGGGGTGCCAAATAATGAAAATAATTCAGGGTTCAAAGGGTTAATATTAAGGATAAAACCACAACTTATATCGCTCTCTTTCATCAGTTTTACTCGCTTAACCATTTACTGTTTGATGTCAACATTTTTGCATACATCAAAGTTTAAAAACCCGGTAAACGCGGGCGATCCCAGCAATGAAAAATATGGGTGGTCAGGGCTGCAGAACAATTTTCCCTTGGCCTAAGTTTATTTTTGTTTAAACCCAACAGGTGCAGAATGTAGCTAAGACGTGCGAGTTTCCATTAGAAATACAGAGGATATCTGAAGGCAGATATAACATAGGAGGCAAAGTTGTATTCATTAGAGTAAGTATCATTTTCATATACTCCTTGTGCAAATTGAATATACACGTTGATGTAATGCTTTGATATTATGTTTTTCTATTTGTATACTGAAATGCATTTTGAGATATTGATGGAATTAGGCATGGAGAAACAACGAAATAAAGACAATTTACAGTAAATTTTCTTCATAAAATCATAAAGCAGTTTCCAATCTTACCACAAAGTGTCATTTTGAAGCATTCAGAAAGCTCTGGTTGGTGGTATTAAGATCTCAACTTTTCCTCTGTATGCCAACTGCACCATTTTGCTGCAGCTGTCCACATGTGAGTCAGATAGATATTGTAGCTGCTTGGTGATTAGGAACATGAAATCTGAGATGCATTTAACATCTGAAATCTAAACCAATTTGGCCAAATTAGAGGTGAAACAGAGATGCCAGTTTCCAGGAATTTCCATGTTTTCAAGAGAATCATTAATCAACATTAAATGCTGTCTTCTTCATATTCAGCTTGTTTTTACATGATTTGCCCTAATTTTATATAAACTGCTCAAAAAAGTTCGGAATTTTTTTTCAATCACAATTTGTTGAAATATTTCGGGATATGTTAATTTAGTGTAATATATCATTTAAAGGCTGATGTGTTTATCTTTACAATGATATCCAATTTGAAGCAATCCCTTGTTCCAGTGCTCATCCACATGCTTGAGAACATGGGGAGGTCTCAATCAGAAAGTGCCAAAATCAACACTATTTTGTACTTAAAATTTAATAGATCATCACACTACACTGTAGTGGCCAATGTAACACTTCATTGAACAGACGACAAAGATGTTCTTTTGAGCACGAAAGTGTTGATTTTGGCACATTCAGATTGTGACCTCCCCATGTTCTCAACCAAGTAGCTGAGTACTGGAGCAAGGGATTGATTCAAATTTGGTATCATTGTAAAGATGAACACATCAGCATTACATGGATATATAACACTTATGAACATATCCCGCGATATTTGAAAATATTGTGCTTGAAAATTAATTCCGAACTTTTTTTTAGCAGTTTATTTTGAGGGGATTTTTTACAGCTTCCTGGATTTGTGAGTGGATTTGACCAGTATCACTGACCTAATATGAAGAAAATGTGATCAGGCATCATCTTCTATTGGTCTTCTATAATTATAATCTTTATCAAATGGAATAATTTTACACACTATTTATTCCCTTACCAATAGATGTTACGAGGTAGGCATGTCATGGTGAGAGTTGGAGGAGGATGGGACACATTACAGCATTTCCTTGCGAAACATGAAGCCATCAAGTCTAAGAAAGTGAGCCGTGGAAAAATCACATCGGTAGATGGAGAATCAGTGCCTGATGAGTTCTATGTTATACAGGCAAAGTATAAGGGCAAAGGAGAGGTTTGATGTTATGCAGGTCAAGTATAATGGCAAAGAAGAGGCTTGATATCAGGGTTGTCTGCCAATATAGGGAGATTATGTAAATGTCACTGAAATACAAGGTTATTAAAGTATCATTTTCACCTAAGGTCTAGCTCATATAAAGCATTGTTACACGAAGCTGATATCGATCTTTGGACTATTGATCGTTACTAAGTAGTGGAGTCTGATGCAGCCTGTTAAAAGATGCAGACAATTTGATTGGTCATTGGTGCTTGTATTCACACAGAGAAGTGGTCTATTTTGATGATTGATTGTTGCTAGCTACTGTTAATGAGTTTACACATTAATCATCCATCTTGTTAAGACCAATCGCCAGATAAGTATCAAAAGGTTAATTGTCTTCATAACGCTGAAAGTTGTGAAATGATGCACTGCCAAAGTTGTTTTGCTTTGCAGTGTGAATTTGCGATTCCCCCTGTATGGCGGCCATTTTGGATTTTACCTGAACTTTTGCGAGGGGTCTTGGAGCTCATTTTCTTCTAAATACCTTGTTACCAAAATCCACTCTCAAACGTTCCTTTGCTAACGGTGGTCACGTAATCCCCATTTATGACCCTAAATAACACTTGTTAAGTACATATAACACTTTCTAAGCACAAGGTGATTGAAATACCATTTTCACCTAACTCACCCGTAACATTACACACCTAATATTAATAGATTATCTTAATATAAAGTAAACTGAAATTGCATGTTGTGATTCCAAACTATATTGCAAAAGCATTGTACTGTATTCAAAACAAAATCATATTGAAAAAGTCACTTGAAAGTAGCACACCTTGTCCAATTTGAAATTTGTATTCATTACACATTAAATTTACTGGAAAACTTGTACGTAAAAATGTAATTCTAAAAAATATGCAGCTGAAATTATTTAGGAAACAAAATACAGTGGATGTGAAATGCATTGAGAACATCTCACTGATGTACATTGATAAGAGGTTAATGACCATTTCACTTTGGTACCGAGGCAACTGATCAAAGTCATCAATCTGTTTGTAAAAAAACCTCATGTAATTTGCTTTAAAACATCACAAAACTATTGCTTTTTTGTCATACATTTTATATCCTGTGTGATTAGTCGTACAGCCCTCTCGGTAAACTGTACTTGCCAATGAATCACCAGCGGTCGAATGCGCAATTAGCAAGTCAGTAAATGGTGAGCTTGGTCATCCTGACCAAACATGCACTATGCAGAAGTCATTGATGTGCATGACCTCTTGCACGTGCAGATGCCAAATAAGGTTTCTGTGCCGGCCATACTGTTGTTTTGCAATTACCTAGCACCTGTGTACTGCAATAATGAATCAGATACATTTCATTGGGTCATATCTGACATACACATTCATGAGGTAATGAATTGTATGGAACCACAACAAACCAACACTTACCTTGTGGTATGTAAACATGTAACAGCGTCAACTAACTTTAGTGATAGTCTGTTAATGATAGGGATAATTATGTTTGTCCTGTGTTGTTAGTTTGCAATATTATTGTTACAGAATGACTCAACTAAATTTACAATATTCTTCATAATACATTTTTCAGTCTGAAATTAGTTCCATTTGTGATCACAACAGTAAAAATTCATGGCCAAACCTTCGATGGAAAATGATTTATTCACTGTTCCATCACCATCTTCCAAAAAATTCATTGCTGTATTAGATAAACACCACCCTTTTAGGAATATGGTAGGTCCGATATATTTCCTTATGAAAACTACATACTTGAAATACTTGAGACCATGTTAATAAATAGATGAATTTCTCAGTCATCCAATAGCTGTAAACAAGTAATCAATAATCCAAATACAGGACTTTCTTTTTTAAAATGTTACGTTGGACCGTTGGACATTTTCAGGCCATTATACCATCTATTCAAGATTACTCAATTTTTCATAAACTACCTTTATCTTACCAAGAAGAGAAATTAATCATGAAACTTTAAAGACTTATGCTGTATGAGAGTTCATTTAATCAAGACCTTTAAAACACTTACTTAAAAAGTTCTAGAAGCTGCAATCAAGGAAAAAAAGGTTGGCACACTTTGTCCTAATTACGGAAAAACCTGACCTCTCCCCGGAGGCAATGTTGATCCGAGTCATGTTATTAGAAGCCTTGGCAGTTCCCCCAACATTGATTGATGGGGGGGGGGGGGGGGGGGGAAGGATTTAAGAAAGGGGAAGACTTTTGCTTTCTATTAAACAGTGCTATGTCCCTAGTCTGATCTCAATTGCGAGCAAAGGGATAGTTGTAATAAGTTGCGTCAAGTGTGCCAACTATTATTTTCCTTGATTGTGGCTTAGTTTACTTTCATTTTAAAGATACCCATTAGTGGACTTTTATGAACTAAAGGCCTTTGGAGCTCTCTTATTCCCCAAAATTTTCCCAGACTGGAATGGACTTGAGTGATCCAATGATTTTCCTAAGTGTTCATAAGTTAATGTGAGGTAGATAAATTGCCAAATATACATGCCTTGAAAATGATCTTCCATAGTTTGCTTGTTAGCTTGTTAGCTAGGTATATATTGTATTAATTGAATGTGTTGACAAATAGTAAGAAAGTAAGAAAAGCCTAAACATAACCTTTAGCAACTGGCTGGATTTGTATGCTTGTCTGAAACAGGGATGCTTATGCTTATTAAAACATATGCAAATTTGTTCAGCTAGCTCGTAACTCACATGCTATTATGACTCATATTGCTATGGACAAAATTCAAGCTATTTTACCGGAGTGTGGTTTGTTGTTCCCGGGTCTGCGTCCAAATGCCTGATGTGTGCGATCAACAACTATGCATATGCACGGGGCGATTTCATGTTTGACCAATCAGGACGCACAGTTATTTTATGAAAGTTTCAAGTACGCACTTCCAGGTTTACGCATGCATAGGTGTCCATAGCATTACTACACTGACTATAGCCTAATATAGTGTATTTCAGATCAATTGTTATTTAGGCTCTTATGCATCAATTACCCTGTAGATTAGAGTGTCTTTTTTGAAGTATAGCATACATTTTATTTGGTTTAATACCATTTTTCATTACTGGGACCTAAAGCACACTATTTCATGTATTTCTTGTGAAGTTGCAATACAGTATACCACCACAGATTGCTGATTTGGGGACAATTGTGTTGTAATGATGTAAAGCCATGTTTTCTAGAATATGTTATATGCAATGCAAATATACATTCAAAAGTTGTGTGATTGTATAGATGGGGTGACAGGTGACGTCACACCGGGCATTTGGTCGGCAGTTGCCATTGTTCTTTGCCCGGCGGTATGCGCGTGCATCCTGTTTTGTTTAGGACCCATGCTTTTAAAACTTAAAGCATTATAAAGGGCAATAAGGCATAGTGGACAGTGTTGTGGTCATATGCTGTTCCCTCAAGCATGTATCGACAGTCCAGTCCCTTCGATCGTTGCGTTTGTTGATAAACGTTGCTGTCACCCCATCTATATTATGAAACAATTTAAATAGTTGTATGATACACCAGCTGTGTAAATATGAGATTATTTTATTTCTACACTTGTAATTCCTGAACATAAATTGTACATTCCTCAAAGTATGTTTGTTTAAATGTTACTTATAAGTAACCAAGGAAAATATCCATTTGTGAATATACATTATATATTCCTCAAAGTGTGTGAGCATTCTGATTACTTTTAAGTAAACCAGGAAAGATTAAAAATTATCATTCCTTATCCTTCATAGATCGAGTGCTTTGAGAAAACCATTCAAGTGCATTTTGTTCATTTTAAGAAAACAGGATTGACATCTAGAGATTATGTGTGAGGCAATAGAAGGTTCCAGACACTCATGGGATGTTCACAATGTACAAGCCGTTACAGAGCAGTTTTATGAACTATAAAATCTCAACTTTATCAAAAGGTCACTTGTGACCTGCTCCCACAAAATGAGCGTAAAGTCTAGGCGAAGATGTTGCTGAATTGAGGCAGCATAGCATGTTATTGATTTGCCGTTTAAATTGTTGTTGGCATGGTCCCTTCTATTATAGTGGAATTCTAAAATAGCAGTATGTATACTTATTTTAAGAGTATTACCAGCCATGCCAGGCTATTTATTTTATAATCCCGCTATAAATAGGATGGCTTGGTCCATACCAACAACAAATCGGCAAAAATCTATAACATGCTATCCTAGCTCAATTCAGCAACCCCGGGTCAGCAACATCTTCGCCACAACTTTACGCTCATTTCGTGGGAGCAGGTCATACTTAACTTTTTTGTTGTTCAAAGCATTCAACTTGTTTGATTTCTATATATTTACAATATTGAGCAGAGTGGGTAATTGTGTATATTATCTGCACAAAATATTCTGTATATATGATGTTATAATATTTTATTTTGGAAACAAAAACAAATGAGTATTCCTGAAAAACGACCAATTATTTATGTGTTCTGCTGCACAGCCACTACAAATTGCCAAATCAAAGTGCAAATGATATTGATATTCAAACACGTGTTACACTATGTCAGAGTCAATCTCACCTTTTTTGTTGTTACATTTCATTTATTTACTTTAAAGATTTCCCCAGATAAAACTTCAGTAGTACTTCATCACCAATTAATGATGGACCATTATCAATAGTGCTGTATTATATGTAAGCGAACATATATGAAAACTTTGAATTCAGAATTCAGCAGCCTGTAAGCAATGCAATGATTCCGTGATTCCCGTGTGTTAGTTATTATAGTCTATTTCATAATTCCTTGTATATGTATTGTATGGGATACTTTGATCATTGCCTTTTTACATTCTCATGCATGATTTGAAATGTCCAAAGGGTTATGAATCACACTTCTGTACAGTTTATTTGATATTTTAAAAATGTAATATGCAATGATATAGAAACTGCAATCAGCATAATTGAGGATGTGCTTCAGGGGGGAGGGGACACTCCACTATTTTTATAGTGGTGTTTCATCCTTGGTTTCAAATTTAGGGGCTTCAGGGTACGTAATGTTTTCAAAATAGTAGGTCTTTAAAATTGAAATGTTTATGTTTTTAATACAACATATTAAGAATGGATAAAACGCTGAAAAGGGGGCGGTATTTAGTAGCAGATACTGATGAAAAGGAGGTAATCTGCAAGGTTTCACAAACCTCCCTCAGAAGTTCTATGACAACCAGTTTAAGCTGTGCTATTTTATTTTATAGTGTGAATGTTAAAACACCTGTTATGTAAATGAATCTTTATTATTAAACACATACATAATGTAACAACCAGTTGGACCACAGGAAGATCTGTTTCATATTATGACATTTATTGCAAATAACGCATTATATTCTGATGCACATTATTTGGTAGAAAATAATAATCTAAACCATTCCTATTTTGACTTATGTTATTTTTTAATGTATATCAAAAAGCTATATTGCTATTTATTCTCTTCATCAAATTAGCATTCATTGATGATGTTCACATCCCTTTTTCGGTTAAAACCTTGATTTTCTGATGTATTTCTGCAAATAAGTTAAGCCTTGTATTCAAATCTGTGCTACTATAATTGTCTTTCACCTTTATTATTCACATTATTCATATCTGATTATTGTATAAATTAATTGTATAATTTGGTTTATCAGAGTTTTGTTGTTTGATATTTGTAATATATGTATATAATTACATATAATTATATATGGATTATTGGATTATAATTTCTACTGTATATCTGTAACTTCAACACATTTATGTAAATTTATGCACTTTAAAGTTATTTGTATTCACTCAGTTGATGGATTCATTCAGTTGATAACACAAAATATAATTTTATCTTTAGATCAATGCATCAAAAGAAACAATTCCATCCATCCATTCTTCTTAATCAACTTTTTATAAGTAGAGACTTAAATATAAAACTGAGGTAGTTTGATTTACTTCAGGTGATATATTAAGGATTTAGTGCAAAAAGATTCTTTCTGTAACAGCTACTAGGTATACCTATAATGTACTGTTCTCTATACAAAATAAAGGTAGCATGCAGCAGCTATAGCATTACGGATCTTTTTGCAGTAACTTCTCATCAAGTATACAACCATATCTGTTATAGCTGCTAGGTATGATATACTTGATACGGGACTTGATATAACCTATGTGCTGTACCCTTTACAAAATAAAGATAGCATGAAGCTGCTATAGCATTGAGGACCCTTTTGCACACTTATATCGTATGTAAAAAGCCCTCTGCAATGTATGCTAGGTGTAATATACTTAGTTATGTTCTGTATCCCTAAATGTGATGTGATCAAAGCAAAATCAGTCTGAAGTCAGAAATATTAATTTTGAGATATAACCAAACAAAGGATAGAATGTTGTATCTTTGGAATTAAGTGTCCATTTGAGATGGGGATTTTTACTGCAAAATGAAGCTGTGGCGCAATCAAGTAGAAACTGAATATAGATATTTTCAACTTCAGACTGATTTTGTTTGATCCCCTTACATATACAAAGTAAATGTAACAGTCAGCAGCTATAGCATTAAGGACATTTTTGCACTTATGCCACATTTAAACAGGTCGTATCTACAATAGCTGCTATTTCTCACATTACTGATTTTCTATGGTAGACCTTTTTAAAACAGAATCTAACAAATTATCAGTGGTTGCAGATAGGACTTTGTTGCATTTAACTTTTGATATCATCAATTTATCCAAATGCTTTGAAAGATATATAACCAAAAATGTCAACCAACATGTCGGTGCAGAGTCCAAGATTTTTTTAAAAATCGCCAGTCATGTTCATGATGTTTTGATTTAAGAAATTCTGAACTTAACTATAGACTTCAAAGTCAAACACATACTCTAGTACAGGGGTTCTCAACAGTTTTCTAGTGTGGGCCTGATTGCAATTTCGAAATAACTTCGTGGGCCAGATAAAGCGGAGCGAGCGGAGCGAGTGTAGCGTCATAACGGGTGGGGTCCAGGGGCCCGCCTTAGGGCCCCTGGTGGGGGTCCAGGGGGCGAAGCCCCCGGAAGCTCCCGGGTTTTAAGGACATTAACACTGAAAAACCAAGCCACAAGAAGTCATTTTACAGTGTAATTCTAAATGTTTCCTCTTTTTATTTATTTTTTATTTTTTTATTTATTTATTTATTTATTTATTTTTTTTTTTTTTTTTAGCAGTAGCTCTTCGCGGGCCGGATGAAATGCACTCGCGGGCCGGATCTGGCCCGCGGGCCGCCTGTTGAGAACCCCTGCTCTAGTACATTAGAATGTTACATGTGTCAAAAATTGTGCAAAAGTGTTTCAAAACTAGTGAACAATGTTAGGTTAGATGCTAGTTATGCTCGGCTGACTTCTCTATTTCATATTTAATAATATTATTTAATTACAAATATATTTATATGCACTTTTATTATTCAAGATTTTTGTTGCATGCCCACCATTATTGCTATTATTTAATTCTAAATAAGTGACTGACGCCTTTTTATGAGGCTTGCAAGTGTGCTGTTCATCATTGTTTTGTTGCTGAAAAGAAATATCCGTCCTTTCTGAAATACCAGCGGCACCGCAAGCTAAAGATGTTATATATTTTGAAAGACAACTTTACAATTATGTTGATTCAGGTTGAAACTATACTAATATTGTGATGGAATACCCCAACCCTATTCTACTGGCCCAACCACCCCATTTGTGTGTGTGTTCAAATTTGTGTTTGTACAAATGTCTTGAAATGTATGTTTTTTTGGTTGAAATTATTTGAACAATTGTTTGAACATTTTTGAAAAATATGGAATTCTTGAAAAATTGTCACAAAATGAAAATAATCAACAACAAAAAAGCCCAACCGACCTGCACTACCTGAGAAGTCCATTTGACCGTAGAACAGGTTTTTGTTGTCTTATACAGTTCTGATCATCCACCGATTTGCAAGCAGTATTGAATTTTTGTATATAATTGAAAAACCCGTGGAAAGAATCTTGCTATGCTGACCCATTGTGGCACCATTGCACGTATCATTTATAACTTTGTGCTGTTTTATACATTATGTGACATTATACCACCACACAGGACATTATTGTCTTCGTTAAACCGTATGACAAAAACTCACCCCTACCAAGTACCAAAGGTATTCAGTATATTCATGCCTTATATATATACTCATCACAAAAAGTATCGAGACACTTAACAAATGAGCCAATAATTAACGGCCGAAAGGGTATGGATTAATCGAAGCAAATAACTTAGTGCATAATTTTGTTCTGCATATTTTGACCCCATTTTGACACCTTGATTGTTGTGATACGATGATGCGGAGTGGAGTTATTGTTATTTCAATGGTCGTATGTCCAGTTTCAAGAGTGACAATCATCTCTATAAAAGCATTTTTGAACACGTGTGTAAAGCATAAACCGGATCATTCTCTATAGGGATGATTGTCACTTTTGAAACTGGACCTAAGACCATTGAAATGACAATAACTCCGCTCCGCGTCATCGCATCTCAATAATCGAGGTGTCAAAATATGCAGATCAAAATGATGCACTAGCTTACTTGCTTCGATTAATCCATACCCTTTCGGGCCGTTAATTATTGGCTCATTTTTAAGTGTCTTGATACTTTTTGTGATGAGTTTATTATCTGGGCCTCTCTTGTTTTGTTTTCCGCATGTTGTCAGATAATGTGCCAATCTATTTAAAGATTTAAAGAGATTATCCTGTGTTGGGTTTGCAGCCAGCCATTATTCTTGTGCTCGAACATCTGGGTTTACTGTCCCCTTTGCTGATAAATTACCCAGAATTCACTTTGATTCACTGCCCATTGCTATGTGTGAAGCATTCTGCACATGAGCCATTTCCCCTTTGTGAGTTTGTGTGATGTCAGTCTGGCAGTGAGAATGTCACAAGTACTAAACTATGTTTAAAATTTTCAGAAAAAAGATACACATAATTAATGATGTATTTCATATTCATGCTATGAATTTCCTTTGTAGTCCGTTCCACTTCGCGACATGGATAACCTCTATTAAAAGAATATTTAGGGTTTAGGGTTGAAATGGGTTTTTCAAAATAACAATGATTATAGATAATAATGATTTCAAATCATGGTAATATAAACAGTTTGTTTATAATTGTTTTAAATGATGCGTGTACTAGTATATTATCTAGTCACTTATGCACATTTGTTGTTAACATACATGTAGGTGCATCAGTAAAACATGGAAATACAGTGCTCAAAAAATTAATTTACCAGGTAATAAATATGCTCATAACTCCCAAAACTGTAGCTCATATGTCAAAATATTAAATCATAAAATTTAGAGAAATTTCTTCTCTTTAATTTGAGATATAGCACATATAACAATGCTGTGTGTCAAAAACCAAACCAAAGTCTGTTTTTTATTTTTGGATTTGGTTTTTCATCACAGGCAGATTAACTGGTAGGGACAACTCAGGTAGTATGAGAATCAGGAATACTTCACTTAATCAATGCGGCCCATACACAAACCTGTTATATTATCCTGCGTGTTCAAAACCCAAGTGTGAAAATTAAAATTGCACTTTGTCTCATTGTTTTCGGTGTTGTGTTCTTAATTAGTGTTAATCGATCTTAGAGAACAGTATCTCAAATTAAAGAGGTGAAATCACAACATAATCTATAGTTGAGTTATGAGCGTATTTATTATTACTTGGCAAGTTTTTTGAGAACTGTTTTCCCCAAAGAAGATTTCTTGATTGTACCCCATCATGCTTCAGCGCCCCTACAGTACCAGCAGGGCTTACCACCCAAAACAAACACGTGTCACACACATGTGTTAAAGTAATTAACAGCTTGGGGTCGTCTGACCTCTACCATAGTAATATATGGTGCAAATAGGGTAAACTTGGCCACAAATATGAAAGAAGTTGAATCCCAACTTAAACATGGATTTATAAAAAATATAGGGTCTTTAAGAAAATCAAGAGAGAACTGTATTAAAGACACATCAATCGTATTACTTGCAAAAGGATTTTCTTAAAGACCGTCGTTTAACAACTTTATAAGCATTTCCTTGCACTATAATGTCGATGGGAACCAGTAGACACTGGTGACAGAAATCAGTGGTCATGTGATGAAGGTGAAGCATCCTGGGGTGCATCAAGAAATCTTCTTTGTGTTTCCCCTATCTTCTGTGTGCTGCCAACCAATATTTCATGGGTAGTTACATTTTTATAGCATTATCCAATTGGGAATGTGAAATGTGACACCAAGATAAAGTTCTTTTTTTTAAGGTTAAATTTCCAGTTTGGAATTTCTATGTTGTGAATGGGTCCATTTTTGATTCGGTGGCTCGCTGTATATTGTATTCACCAAATTGCTTTCGAATAAACGTTATTTTTAAAAACAATATTTGTTTATTTTTTAATTATGAGTCGTCTACAATTTTTCCAGTTTGCCTTTCTTCAAATTCTTGTCAAAGTAAATCTAACCCCATTGCAGTCGGCAAAAACAGGAGTCGTCAGAATGATTGGGACCAAAGTTTTCAGATTTTTTTTCTGGCAATTAGAGTATATTGGGAAGACTACATATGAAGGTTGACAGGATTTGATTTTATTGCTAATGTTTCATTTTCCAGTCTGCACACGGAATGTTTGAATCCACTTGAAATCTGAATAAAACTGTACATTTTTTAATTTAAAATTTGAATTATAAATTACCTTCTTTGTGAGATCCTAAATAACATTCATCATATTTTGACATTTAATTAGGTATGAATCCATTTTGAGCAGTTTTTAGCTTACAACAAAAAACGATGAAGAATAACAACTTTGTGATGCAGTCACATCTATACATGATTTCAATAACATTTGTTGAACCACAAAGCTGTTGATAAGAGTGATTTAACTGTGGGTTTATTGCCAGCGCATTTGTTCAACATTGATATACTAGAAAATGTTCACTCAATATTTCAAACATAACCTTTTACATATCGGATTTGCACACGGTCTTGATAATGGCTACATATATTGTAATGGTTTTATCAAATTTTGATCCAAATAATTTAGACTCGGCATTTGTACCAACAATTACGAAGCAATCTTTGGTCACTTTTCTACCAAATCGCTTGGTTATGCTTAGGGACGTCCATAATTTTTCGCCATTTACAGATACGTACAAGCGTACGTAACAGGGGGAGAGGTAAAAATATACTGTAAGGTACGTAACATGGCGATCTTGAAAGGTATGGGCATTTATTTATCAAGCCATGACATTTTTGCCATTTATTGCGTATCTAACTCGAGGGGGGGGGGGGGGTAAACTTGCTGGGCCAATTGAGTGCCAAATAGCTAAGGCCACGCAAAGTTGATTTTTAGTTTCCTGTCACCCGCCCACGCTTCATTTTCATGCCTGCGTTTGAATTTTTTGCAATAAAAACGTCCGAATTCATGCATTTTGTGTGATGAAATTGTCTGATCTATCGTCGCGTCCGTTGTGAACAAAGTATTCATTTTGACCAGGATAGCCTTTCTGTAACTTAGGCATGCCTACATTTATTATTTAAATGGACCCAATTTTATTCTTTGATAGGGTGCAGCGGTGTATTGTTACTTATGACATCCACATTGTGTATAATAATGAAAGTTGTAAAAATAATGAATAATGAAAAATTTGCCTCGCTAATTTTGAAAACAAATGTTACGGGAAACTAAAAATCAACTTTGCTGGGCCTAATAGGAATAACAATGATCTATTTACAAAAATAAAGAAGTCAAATAACAGACAACAGCAATATCAATAACATGATGTACTTTTATTTATTGCAGTGAATTCCCAAACATTGTGTTATAGATAGAGGTTACAATTTTTATATTTCTATATTATTGGCGCCATTAAATACCATTAGGTAATAAAATAAACTTGAAGACCTGTATGCAAAATATTTATCTAAAAATGTGTCTGTACATGATCCAACGGAGTATAATATTTGCAGTCCTTGAAGCAATAGTGGTTTTCACTCATTTTCATTTGTGACCACCGCATCAGAAGAGGGCTTTTGTTGTTAAAATGACATGCAAATGTGTATTATGTAAGCTTTAAAATGACACCTTGCTTGATACATTCAGTTTAATGCATTCAGATTTTATGTGAAATATTAGGTGGACATTTCTTTTCATTTCTTTAAGTTTTTCATACTTTAAGTTTCTCAATATCTTAAAATGCATACTATACCGACAAAAGCCCTTTTATGACAGGTCGCATTTTTTCTGCAATTAAAGCTTTTCAAAGGTCAACATATATCACAAACAAACTTGATGAAACCAAGTCATGATGTTAGGCACCCAATGTGCATGTGACCTTTCCAAAGAATCTCAAAACAATACATAATATCATCGCTGTTCTGTCAAAACTTTGTATGTTCTGTCAAAACCTTTTATGTTTTTCCGGCCCTGCAACATGCATAAAGTAAAACTGCACAGCGGTTATGCATAGGAAGCATTGCTTTATACATGTTCAGGAGCTAGAGCACTTTTACAAAGTGTCGATAGATGTGTGTTTGTCCCTTGAATGTGTTCAGAGTAGACTGCCCAAATGTTGTACTAGGAAGTATTACTTTATATATACATGCTGAAGGGCCAGATCAGTGATGATATGTTATGTCTGGGGCAATGAGTTGATAGTGCACTGGACTATAAATCACAATTGTAGGTTCAAATCTCTTGAGTAAGGCACTTTACTTTAGTTACTCATTTCAACTCTGGTGTATTTAAATTAGTAATGGGAAGATAACAGACTTATGGAGGTATAGCTATTCCCCCTTACACAATGGAATGGTTCTCGCCAGGTCACTTCGAAAGATAGAAGGGCATTCTGCATCTCCTTGAACACAGGACAAACAACCTTTACCTTTATATTTTGTTTCATTGTAAATTGGCACTGGAAATTAAATATGACGGACACCTATTAACCACCTAATCAAATGATTACTTTTGCACATAATTGACATATACCACAATTCTTATTAAATGTCAAAATCTTTATAACATAATTATCACCAAAACCGATTTATGAAATATTACCTTCCTAACGTAACTACTGAACTTATTTATTATATTAGGAGTTAGAGTAGATTCACAAACTTTGGCTGGTTTACCATCTCAGTATAGGTAATAGCTTGAGATTGAGGGAAAGGCAGTGATTTGAAATCTTAATCTGATCATTGGCACTTATGGTTCTACGCTTCTCTGTGTCTTGAATCACATCGCAGCATATTCAGAATAGTGACACCTTTTTCGCTCGCCGTTGTCAAAATTGATTTTCTTTAACCCTTTGAACCCGATAGGTCGATAACGTCGTATAACCTGATAGGTCGAAAAATCGACCTGAGCGACCAGGTGACACATTGATCATATGACTGAGTGGTCATGTGACTTGAAAGTCATGTGATGTTCACCCGATGTGAAATACATTGTTTCGGAAGGTTTTCTTTGTGTTTTGATGTAATTTAGCTGAAGAAAACAGTCAAAAATAGCGCGAAATTGGATGAATATGCAACCCAATATGGCGCAGATGATTCTCAGGTAGACAGGGATGCATTGTTTTACGGTCATGATTGGCAATTTTGGCGATAAAAACAGACGTTTTTATGTTATAAATAGGTTACGTTATACGTGTAGTACAATGGCATACTGCCCTCTATCATCGGTACCATATACAGGGTGTATCAAAAAAATTAGGACACTTTTTCATGACAGTGTAATACTTGTTATAATCATTGGACCATGACCAATTTAGTCTCAATGTAAAGCCCAATTAATTATTATTATATTCTGAAGATATGAGATCAATCCGATGAAAAATAAGAACACTAGCATAATTTGCGTAAACCATGTCATTTACTGGTTTGTACAATGGGATTTACATGTATAGACCAGTAAATAACATGGTTTACGTTTCAATACGTTTCAATAATTATAAACATAGAAAATAATCTATCAGTCAATAGCAAAGATTAGTTTGGTAATCCATTATTCTGGCACAAATCAATACTGGCTAAATAGGCCTAATCCACAAATCAGATGCATGCATATTCTGTGCAAATTAAAACAGTTCTCGAACCCACTGTAGATGGTTCATTAGCATGATAAGAAGTAGAATTGGCATTAATAGTGTGCACGTTCATGTTAATCTACTGTTACTGTGTGAATGACCATTGTACATACTACAAAATAGATTGCCTTGCCTAATAGGTCACAATTTCCTTAATTAATAATGGATTTTTCTCATCTTTTCAGGATTTTATCTTTATCAGTTGTTCTTTACATTAAAATAAAAATTGGTCATGCTTCAGTGGTTTAACAAGGATTTAAACCATCATCAAAAAGTGTCCTAATTTTTTTGATACACCCTGTATTACCGATGATATAGGTGTACTATATTTAGCATTTTACCCCCGGAGAAGTCAGGGTGGGTGTACCGAACCCTTATAATAACTCCGGGTTCAAAGGGTTAAAAAGTAATCCTCATCTATACAAGAAGGATTAGAAATGATGATCAATATTGTCAATTATTAAGATGGCACGTTTGAATAGCGCGCTATTTGCTTGAGTAGTTTAAATTCATGCATGGATGCATGATATTTGGTGAAGTGTTGCTTCAACGCTTTGTATCTAAACAATGCTGATACATGTATCATCGTGATTGGTCCATTGTAGTTCCTTTAACCTTAAATGTAATAGGTCCAAATCAATAACCGATCGCCAATGTTTATGAATCTTCTATAGTACATCATGTTAAATTTTCAATACATTATGTTACTAAAACTAACTTTATTTTCAATATAAACTTATGGAGTTAACACAATAAACGTCATTGAAACAGCTCAGGGATGTTTCACCAAATTGGAAATATGAGAGTACCGTACAACCTCTCTAAATACTAGATTAACATTAGTTTTTAGTTGAGCAAAATTTCTTCGTCTGGCCACTGCAATGATGACCTGATATACTTCTGTCAGTTCAAATTTAGCAAGAAAAATTAGTTTTTTATATCTCCACGCGCAAAAGTAATCCAAGTGTGCTAGCGATATTTTGGCCATAATGCACACGATTTTGGCTGAACGCACGCGTCACACACATGATGCATGATGCGCTTATTACGTATTAAATCGCTGCTGTAAGAACTCGCCAATTTGGAGCTAATCAAACTATAAATTAGGCACATGCTTAGGATTGACCGATTATTGTTATTCTCATCAGCTTTCACATGACCAGCCTAATTATAGGTCATTGCAGTTGCTTGATGAAGACTGATATTATCGGAATCAGTATTACAAACAAAAAGTTTAGTAAAATATTTATAAGGCTATATTAAAAAAATCTTTTGTATCAATGCTCTTCAGTTTATGCGGAATGCATTTTTTTTTTTTTTTTTTTTAAATATAAAATGTTGAAATCCTTGTAAAATTGACTTTTGTATTTAAAATGATGTGATCAATGAAAATCTGAAAAATTTGTGAAATTTGGGGGGTTTTTTTGTAATTTTTTTTTTGAAAAAAAAAAAGAAAAAAAAGTTCTTTCTAACGCGCATCAATTAACTAACGCGCGCGGGAGCTTTGAGACGAATGATTTTTTTGATATAGCCTAATCAAAACCTATCTGATCTTCAATACAGGGGGAGTCAGAATGATTTGTACCCATTTTGATAAATAATTATTACAAATATGTAGCCACTGGTGTAAATCAGCAAAGAGCACATGCAATCACTCTAGATCTAGCTTTATGGTTCAACAGATTATAATGAAATCCTGTACAGATGTGTGTGACTGCATCATAAGTTGTGATTTTTTCCTTGTTAGAGTAAAAAAACCAAACCCCAAATCATTCTGACACGCCCTGTAGACCTGTGTAAGGTACAACGTTGTATGAGTGTTTCTATCGGGACCATATTATTGGGGAAATGAAAAATAACAGATTTACCTGCTGACTGAACATTGTTAAATGACATTAAAAGCTACTTTCACTTTGCTATACTCAAAACAAATAATTCTCAATCAACAATTTGATTTTTAACACTCACCTAAAAAGGCACAAGTAAAAAGCAGTCAATCGTGTACATGCTTTTTGGATCACTGCGTTCATGCCTAGTATAGTACATGCACAGCACACACACCCCTACATGGCAAATTGATCGTGAATTGTTTGCTTTGATTATAGAAAGGAAATAGGTGCAATCTTGACTGGCACGTAGGTAAGAGGGGGGGGGGGGGGGGGGGGTAATTATCATGCTGTAAGCATGTGTGACCAAAGATTTTCAAGACACCCCTCTTAACATTTTTCTCTCAAATTTAACCCTAAACGAGTAAAATATCAACAATAAGGGGACGTCTTTAGGCACGTCGACCGACTCCGCGGGCAAAGGGAATTATTGAGTGTTTAACAGTAAGCATCATACAATAGAAACTGACCATTGTCAGCCTTTTGTCATTATTTTATTCGACAGTAACTATGTAGATAAGATATTAAAGTTACTGAGTTTCACAATATCTATGCAATAGAATCAACCGTAAAAAATGTGTGGCAAATTTAATATATTTACGATGTATAAGTACATCTCTCTCGCTTCCTTCCTTACCCTGCAAACCCTACCATGAAAAGTACAAGCATGATATTAATAGAATGTCATCCATTATCTTCCAACTAATAACAATCATGTATACATTGTATACCAATAAATGATACAAAAGTCAGTTTTAGAAGTGAATACAGTGCATGCTAAGAAAATATAGTACAAATATAATTATATGTGTATACAGGTATATGGGGAGGGAAAAAGTATGATACATGATTGCTTCTTGTATGCAGCAGGTGTATGGGGGGGGGGGGGGAGGGGGAAACTATTTGGTATATTTGTATATACACCTTTATAAAACTAAATGCGCACATAGAAAGTACCCAGTTCTGTAGAGGCCACTTATTAACTTTAATCTCATCATCGTTTTTACCAGACATCTGGTAGTACAAATGCAGTTTTATAATTATAATGCTTTCATACGTGCATTGCGAAACCTTAACACTTTCCATGCAGCTATTAGTTTTACCATACAAAACAGATTTTTCAGAAACCTTGAGCCATTTTCAAAGTCTATCTAAAGGAATACTGAACCAGTACTAGGCATGTTTGTACTTAATTCAATGCATTTCTCATGGTGATTTCAAATATGGTAATGAAATTCAATAATTTTGTGTGAAAATTTGGTGTGACGGCTGCAGACGCCTGCCGCGTAGAAAGTGTTAAATACTGCTGTGGTACACTGTAAAAGTGGTAAAGTGTGATGTATTTTTTTAGCATTAAACCATTTCACAATTTGAAAGTTCATTGACTATATAGATTTATACACAAATTATATATATTTACGCATTTTTATTCTTTGCGGTAGCTGCTTTTGAAGCGCGGAAATTAATGCAGCACAAAAATGTCCACATTTACAGAATTACATGTGAAGTTGCAAACTTGATTCCACCAGAAGACGTCTTGAATGTATTCCATGACTTTCAGCATTCTTATTAGCTCTCTTATCATATTCAAGGAGGGCGACCTGATTTGCCACAATTTCTTCACATGGTGTTTACAATTCTACATAAAAATGCATCGTAAATACAGTCATATTCCAACATTTAAGTTATTGCTCCAGAGCTTTTTATGATAGAAGCAAATATACATCACACATTTGCCCATTGAACAGTACACAAACAGGGTATTGACTTCTAGGGTGGTATACCACATTCAGAAGTAATTCAATACTTTTTAACTTATAGCATCTACAGTAAATATCTCACAGGCCTTATAAACAATATGTTTTTTTCTGATACCAAAATCTCAATTTTGATGCGGAAAAGTGAAATTGATCGGGTCACCCAACTTTATGTGCACAATTCTAAGAATCGGTGCATAGGTCTTTATCTCTCCTTGAACAAGTCTTAAAAATAAAGGCATATATTTTATGCACTCATATACTGTTATACAGTTTCAATATTCTTGTATTTTAAACTCTTTTAAAACAATATATATATCTACATATGTGCTGTTTGTTTTACAAGTCGGCCACTTGTTTATAACATTTGTACCTGTTTTTTATTTCAGAAATTCTAAGTACTTAGCACAATGCAATATAAATGCACAGTACAGCTGCTTTGAAAATGGCATAAATTACAGTTCATTATGCAATTATCAAGACCAAAAACTGTACCAGATAACCACATCATCATAACTTTGTTTTGTAAATGTAACCTATCAGTTTATAATATGATGACTTGAAGTTTATACAAATTTCAAAATGTTTTTTTAATTGGAAAAATATTGAATTAAACAAAATTCTAAATATCATACCTTGGATTTACCCATGGCTATTGCCTGCGTAGGTCTAAATTAACTTTTAATATTTCATTTTCAGAGATCTTTCTGATAACAATTACAAAACCAATAAAAACCTGCTGCAAATTTGTGGTTGTATTGTCCCTGTATAGCAACCCACTTGGTAAAAGAACCTTCAAATCCTATTGGGGCATATTGTCGAATGTGCCATGGCAAATTTTAATAATCCTTTAATTTTATAGATCCAAACATTTCACACACACACACCAAATTTACTATAGTTTATCAGTTCCAATTTGGCGAGAAATATTTGTTTTTTATCTCTCCGCGCACATGTGTATGAGCATGATTATGGTCACACGGACGCACTGTTGGCCGCAGGCACGCAGCACTCATGATGCACATTGCGCTTGTTGCCTTCACCTATGCTTGTATCCTTCTGTATTCATTCACTGATTTGGAGCTGATAAATAGTATTAAATGTTGAGTTTCCTTAAAAATCAAAATTCAATAGGTGTAGGAAATTCCAAGAATACTTAATATTTTTATGTCTGAAACAAAAATCAAATTTCAACAAACTTTTAAAATAGATATTGGATTTATACATTTATATACATCTCAAAAAAAGCTTTCCAGCATTGGATTTCTACATCTTAATTCTGAGACGAATATACCTGAAGGGATAAGAAGCAGTATTCATTCCTGTTACATGCAGCAATGCAGGTCTAACACGGTTTACAGTTGATGGCCAATTGATTATCATCATACAGTTTAATTTGATTTAATATGAATTGAAATACAAATATTCAGATGTGGTTGAGCTGATAATCTTATCTGTTGATGTTTCAATTGGCCTACTTCTTCTGAAATGCCATAATTCTAGCAATATAAATGCGTAATCATTTTAGAAATCTATCACAGTCTGTACGCGTAATCATCATGATCATGGTTAAAACCCAGAAGTGAGACCAGGATCAATCAACGCATGTGCACAGCCTGTTTTATAGGTTCTGCTTGGGTTGGTTTTGAGAACAATGCCGTGCAAGACCTGTTTGTAGAATTGAATGGCAATACACAGAGCTGCCTATCCCTTCAAGTATATTCGTCTCAGTCTTAAATGTTCATTTTTCTGTTATTTTATGGTAAAACCAACCAACCAACCCTCAAATTAATGTTGACCTTATACTTTTTCATTTTTTATTAAAAAACCTCAAGCCTGCTCAATTCTTTTTTTACCCAAACATTATTTAATACACCATGGCAGAGGGCATGTAGGTGAATGATTTCAATATATGGAGCAATCTCTGAGTACAATACACATAAGCGTACTAAAGACATAAAAATCTACAAAATGTAAAACCCTAGTTATGCCAACTGTGTGGAATACTGCTCAGCGGTCTTGGATCCGTATCAAAAGGGACACATACAAACAAGTGGGTATGGTCCAACAGAGGGCAGCTTGAATGGTGCAAAACCACTACGATTGGAAACCCAATAGTGTCGTTTCACATTTCTAAAACTTTTGGAGGGCCGTTTAAATCTGAGTCCCTATAGTCTATTTCAGTTCCTCTGGACAGTGAGGTAACTTGACTATAGGACTACCTATAGGATATAAAACCTTATTTTTTTATTATACCCTAACAAAGATATATAACCATATTATATCCTACCAAAATATATCTTTCCGTTACCATCATAATACTGGGTTAGGAATACTATCCAAAATATACCTTTCCATTATATTATAATACTGGGTTAGGAATACTATCTAAAACATTTACCAAAATTAGCAATATGGAAAATGAAGATAAATTCTTACACACATTGAATAAGACCCAGGCGCACCACTTTCTATACACATAACATTTTATAACATTGTCCATACAGTAATGTACGGTAATGTCACCTATTTGTTGTCTATAAAGTATGATAATGGATTTATAAAATGGCTAAAAATCGATCTATTTTTGATCACCAGACTTGATATTCTAACAAACATCCAAATACCCTTGCTTAAGGATATGAATAAGTGCTTACTTACAGCCGCAACTTAAAAACTGTTCTACTTGTAAATGGACCTTTAATGTAGGGTCAGTCAATCAGACATTTTATCTTATTTTTAAAAATCAAATAACTTCTAATATTTGCCAAATTATGAATTGGTTATGGCTGTTAAACTATTTTCTTGTTTTCCTTGGCTGAAGAAACTCTTCAAAAGCAGGTGAAATAGTATGCTACTGTACATTTATAACCAATTATAACTATTATACAGCAATTGGTCAGTGTTGCCAGTTTCCAGATTGTGCAGCATATTTGTCATGATTTAATTCACTTTTTCCAATGCATCGATTAAGATGTTCAAGTCACCTGAAGAAGAAAAAACAAAGAAATATGCAGTTATACTGACGGCTGTCTACTCACTAATATTAGGGTCAAAATAAAAACGCCATGAGGAAGGGATCAGGGGATAACCACCAACAGAAATTACTGTTTGTTTGTTTGTTTGAAAGCCTAAACATTATGCTTATATGTTTTATGTCAAACACACCCTCCAGGTCCCATTACTTATTACAAGAACTACTTTTATCTTTCCCCTAATCATTACCAGTGGAGTATTTTGCCTTTCATTCTAAAGCAATTAAACATACTTTTAGAATCATCAATTTGTCTTTTTGCCTTTTGCCTTATAACATAATTTATAATTTAAGAAGATGTTAAAAATTCATTTATTCCACCGTCATAGTGCAAGTGATGTTTACTCTTAACGTTAAGTTTCATTTTTTTAAGCGCTGTGGTACCATTGTATAATGTGTAAGCGTGCTATATAAATGCTCATTGTTAAGTTATGTTAAAACACACTCTATGTAAAGAGAAAGTACTTAGGTTGGGATTAAGCAGTTAAAATTGTCAAGTATGTATGTATACATAATTGTATGCAGTGACATCATATTTTCCCAAAATGCATTGCAACATTTATTAAAAAAACACATTAAGGTTTTACTCCCAGGGGTGGGGGTTTTACTCCCAGAGGTGGGGAACTCACAAGGTATACAAACATACAGGTATGTGCCATCATAATGGGTCCACCTTATTGCAAAAAAATCCCTAAAAATGGTTCCCAAATCTCAAAAATAATCCCAGTCAAATAAGTAATTTTTTGAGGTAGAAAACCTGTAACTAAAAGTAGGTCAGGATATCAAACCTCCAGTAGCACACCCTAGTCATTGAGTGCCCCTCTCGGGT
Source organism: Ophiura sarsii (assembly GCA_035610835.1). Lineage (NCBI taxonomy): Eukaryota > Metazoa > Echinodermata > Ophiuroidea > Amphilepidida > Ophiuridae > Ophiura > Ophiura sarsii. The sequence continues at coordinate 21,895,624 of CM069443.1, forward strand.
TTTATAAACATGGATTGCTGCTTATTTCAAAATTTCAAAATTTGAAACCTCTAGATTATGTACTTAAGAATGTGATCTATGAGCAGATTAATATGTGTCTACTTGAAGACATTAAGATAAATATCATGATTACATAACAGCTCATTTGTTTTATCAATATATCAAATTTGATGCATGATAGTAAACCTTTGGCACAAAAGATTTGTTAACAATGACCTCACCTAAACTGTAAATTTCAAAGTGTGATCTTCTGAAATAAACAATCCCAAGAAGATTTTGTAAACCCTTATGTATTTCCTTATAGATGCTACTGCTATCAAGGCCCATCAGACTCTTTGTAGAGAGTAACCAGTTTGAGTTCACATCACTCAGTCCAATAACCTTGCTTGTTTATGTCTGTTGGGCTATTGTTCACATACAAAAAAATGGATTTAAGATTTAAAAAATAAATGTCACTACACTACTTATTAGCTTCTGCACTCTTAAACAAGGATTGAGACTATAAATATGGATGGAATTATATAATAGAGTTTCAATCTTCTTTTAAAGAGATCTCACCTCTGATATCTTGTGCCAGATCTTTCAGCTGTTCTTTGTTATCCAATACTTCGACAGACTGTGTGTAGGGATTGTAGCGTACAGAGAACGGGCGTGGAATGGTTGACGCATATGACCTGAATAATAACAAGGATGAGACATTAATACTACAAATTGTTTGATATATTTATATTTTTATATTGTGTGTAAGGATTGAGGTGTACTGAAAATGGGCGTAAAATGGTTGAAGCATACGGCCTGAATAGTAACAAGAATGAAAGGTTACATTTATAGTACAACAAGACGCTTAAATAGCTAGCTCTTCAAAAAATGACTTTAAATGTTTGACATATTTTCTTACAAATTGTGTGTATAGATTTCAGTTTACCGAGAATGAACATTGAATGAATATGCCCAGAATAGTAACAAGGATGACTAGTACAACCAAGCAGCTTAGATTATCAGCATACCTCTTAAAGAATTAATTTAATTGTTTCTATAGTTGAAGTGTACTGAGAACTGGCGTGGAATGGTTGAAGCATGAGACCAAATGTTAATCAAGTGTGCAGAGAACAGGCGTGGAATGGTTGAAGCATGATACCAAATTTTAATAAAGGAGAGAAAATTGGTATTATATAACCATATATATTACCATTCTGATTGGGACAGGGCTTAAAATAAGTAAAAATCACAGCTGCACATACTTTGGTAAATATACATGCATGTTTTATTAACACATATTTTACTACACAAATTACTGAGTCTTAGGCCATTTGGTTTTTACTATTAAACGAGCATTTTCTTGAAATCTCATTTAAAGGCATATTATGCGATCTTTTCGATGGGACGCCCTCTATTCTTGATTGTTTTTGAAAGCAGATTTTCTTCCAGATTTACATTTCTGATCATAAATCATAAATATATGTTGAGTTACAGAGCGATACGATTCAAAATTACTTCAAAATCATGGTTTAAAGAGGTTTAAAATAGATTGACTTGCTGCAGGACAGTATATTTTCATTCTAAATTCACTCTAAAAATCATGTTTTTGAAGTAATTAGGAATCGTATCACCCTGTAACTCAGAATGTAGTTATGATTTATGATCAGAAATATAAATCTGCAAGAAAATCTGTTTTCCAAAAAAACTCAAGGATAGAGGGCATCCCATGGGAAAGATCGCATAATATATGTCTTTAAATCAATAACACTCAAAATTAAAAGTGATCATTTTGACACATTCTTGTACAAAAGCTCAAACTGTGAATTTTGATTTGTATAATGTTGTGTGTGAATTATGTTTTGTTTCTCGAAAAAATTAGAAAAATCAATGCACATGCGCAAATGTTGATATGATTACAATAGCACTCCCCCGGTGGGGTTGTGCCATTATTCATACATCAACATCAGCGAGCGTGCATTGATTTGTCTAATTTTTCTCAAAACAACACATGCGCATCATTGACCTATAATCATATCACATGACTGGAGGAGTAAAAAGATTACGCTGGATGAAGATTGCTCTCTGACAACCAGGTTCTTACTACACAAAAATGTGCAAGGAGCATTTACAGTGGTCATCTCTGAAAACTTATCTATTTCATAATTTCTTTTCCTGTTTTTTACCTTTTAGCGCTTGAAAAGCTAATTACAGATTTACAGGTAAAGGCGCTTTAAAGATGTTGGTTGGTTATTATTTTTAAAATGTTAGCTTCATTTTTGGATTATAGTAAAAGAATCTGACAAAAGAGAATAATTGTCAATATTCAGTTGAAGAAGCAAGCAGTCATCCTTTAAATGAAGACAATTTTTACAATCGATCTATTTTTTTCTTCTCTCCAAGACTACTATTTCAATGTAGGAGCTTGCAATTGTATCACAATTAATGGCATAATGACACTAAGCCCTGTTGTCACTGATTGCAACACTATCCATATCAAATTACTAATAAAAGCTAACAGAAGTCTGTATGATGCTTACTTCATTTTCTCCTTAGCATCCTCAAAGCTTTCAGCCATGAAATAAATTGGCTGGAATTCTGTAATGGGATATTTCTGTTCTGCAGTCTTTGCTGGGTCAAAAGGACGAATCTCTGGCTTATCCGATAAGCAATACTGAAAGTGGAAGGAAGAAACCATCACAATATTATTTCTACTCAAAGCATTTTTTTTAGAATCTATTTTTAAAGGATCTCATCTAATTTGAAAGTTGGCATATTAATCCAACATTATGGGTAAATGAATATTCTAATGATACATAGGACTGATAAAGATGGGATGAAGGCAGTCATTAAAGCGTATGAATCTAGTATAGATTATTAAGTGGAGTGGTGTCAGTCGATTTAATTAACGTATTAACGCTCGCTATATATGGCAAGTTGTGTTATCTGTAACTTTGTACCAGTTTCTGCTTTTACAGGAGAAGGTCCAAGTTGATGGAATGCATCACCATTTTAAGTATTTCAATTAAATGATAATTCACACTTCAAGTTGGGTAATGTATTTGTTGTTTTTTAAAAAGTAAAACAGGCCAAAGGTTCCTTTTATTAGGCCTTTTATGCCGTATCCAACACCAGGATCTGAGCTACTGTGGTAAGGTAATAGTTGTTTTCAGTGGGTTTTTTATTATGTTTTTCTTTTCAGGGCAAGTGCATCTGAAAATATTTTAATCACGTTTAAGCGTAGTGTATGTAGCAATTAATTCAGGATTATCAACTTTTCTGTCTGTATTTTTTTGTTTTTTTTGTGTGACTGCTACATCCGGCGTGAGATGTTGTCTCCTTTACGCATGGATGCTATATGAGAAGCGATTCATTCTGGAATGTTGTAAACACCATATTAATTTTTCATAGGCTTTTCAAAATGTTTTTAAACAAATTTCAAAATGTGTTAAAATGTTTATAAAAATGTGTAAAAAATAGGGAAAATCTCAAATCTGGAAAAATAAATAAAATAAAAATAGGTACAAATACAAAAGAGTTTTATTCAAAGTTGCCTTATGGACAATTTTGAAGTGATTTTCTACTTTTATCTCATAAGAATAAGAGTATTTCAACTTTTGTATTAATAATGTACGTGCCTTCATGCCAAATAGAAAATCACACCTTTCTTATTTTTTCCTTAATTCTAATAGAGTTGTTAAAAAACTGAAATAAATATAAAATGCACCATTCCCCTGATTTGTTCACTATGGGAAGATATCTTTTTATTTATTGAAGGCTAATTTCTTATGTTGACATTTGTATATTGAATGAAGTGCATTTGAATTTGAATCAGAAAAAAAATGTTAACAATTCTTTTGAAGGCCACAATATGTGCATTCAATTAACCATTTGTTCCGCTAAATTAATTATTCTGACAAGGCTGTTACTAAAATAGTCCACTGAATAAACTATATAACTACGATAACTGCACGTGCACATCCATCCATGCAACATATGTAACCATAGCACGAAATCAGTAACATCAAAATTGAGTGGATTTTTGTGTTTATACTAAACCAAAAATAATTTGAATGGACTGGTGCTTACAACACAAGCCACCAGCACTGTGTCTTTGAATTTGTTCTAGTAAAAATCAATGCAATGGGGATATTTGGTACTGAACCATCATAGGTTGCATCAAAACAAAAAAGAAAATATTGTTTTCATTTTATGAGATAAGTTTGAAAATGTCAATTGTAAGCCAACAAAAACCCACCCAAACTTTAAATCTACATCCTATGAAACAACTATTAATTTCCTCTATTTCTAATTGGTCATTTTTGGAAATGTTGGGCTATTCTCGGCTTGAAAACAATTCCAATTATAATTTTTAAAATGTTATATATATATAGCAGCAATGGAAATGCCCAAATGACTGTCTACCTGTGGTTGTCTACACACTTTGTGAACTTATAATATTTCTAACCCTAAATTTGGACAAAAGTAAATTAATCAATTGAAAAAGTGGTCCTAGTGGGAATCGACCACGGACCTCTGCATTGCAATTTAGGCATGTCTCTCAACCACTAGACTAGCGAGGGGTGAACTGACCAAGACATGATTTTAATCCCTCTTATTATTACGGAATAAAACAATACTACTATTATGATCAGTACACACAATATTATTAATAGAGCTGCGACACACATGATCGTCAACCCCGGGTTGACAGTCATGTGGGTATTTCCATTACTGCATACTGCATATATATGCTAGTTACCTGTAATTCTCCAAATGACGACAGCAATCCAGCTCCATATGCTTTGGGTTTTCCATTTTGTCGACACATTCCAAACTCCACAGTAAACCAATAACACTTTGATACAAAGAAGAAAAGAGAAGTATAGAAAAAGCAGTTGCAAAACCAACTTTGTATAAAAACAAAACTCAGCATGCACTGATTCAAATTTGTTTGCTATGACTGTCAGCAGAAACATCATGAACACTTAACACATGTGTGAGAGAGTGAAATAGTTGGAGCATTGTAGCGTATTCTCTTAATTTTCAGACAGAAAGCATTCTGTTTCCAAAATTAAATCTCATCTCTTTGAATTATATATGACAGTGTAATAGATAAGTTTGTAGCAAGTTTCCAAATGAAAGTGTGTAGCATTTTGATGACTGCATCCTATCAGGCAAAATAGCAAGAACATTGTTTATACCCTGCTTCTGCTAGCGTTTGCTATAATATTACAGATGTCCAACTGAGTTAAAGGTAGATGACCTGATCACATTTTCGTAACACAGAATTATTTCAAACATACGGAGATTTTCATATCATATGAAAGCTCGTATTTTTCTCATCATCATACTGAAATTTGACGGCCTAAATCGGTATAACTACGGAGAAATCGATGAAATAACGTCGAATTAATGGTGGTAACCACCGATATAGTTTGTGTACTACTCAATGGGTACAGTTCACAGCATCTTGTGCATCTAAAATAAGAACCATTAGAGCTATGCAACTCAAACTTTGGAACACGACTTTTTTAAGGATGACCTTTCATGTAGAATAGAAAACTTCAAGTTGAAAATCGGAACATCTACCTTTAAAATACAGGGTGAGTCAAAAAGACTGCAATAGTGGAAAGAAGCCATTTTGTTTACAAAACCAAAATGAATTTTAAAACTGTTTAAACGTTGCAAGAATGCTGTATTTAATCCTAACTTTGTGTGAAAAAATGAAGTCGATCGCATTTTTCGTTTGTATTTGGTGACTTTCTTTGCTGCACAACCAAATTTACCTGTTTGTCCATGAGCACAGTGATTTTCATTTGAAATGGCACACATTGCATTTTCATATTTGAATATCCCGCCAACAAAAAAATGGAAAATTTCAGTTTTTTATTAAAATTTAGAACATTATACGCCTTCATTGCATGGGTACGATTATAATTGATTATGCTAACTCACATGTAAACAAGAAAGGATGCATCAAATTCCAATAACATCACAAATGAACTCAAGTTTCCAAATTTGAATGAGAGACACATTTTGCGATCTGATGCATATTTTGTGTATCTCGTGGACAAACGTGTAAAATGGGTGCACTGGTCAAAAGGTTCACCAAAGACAAACGGAAAATGCGATCGATTTAATTTTTTTTACACAAAGTTAGGATTAAATACCTCATTCTTGCAACGTTTAAAAAGTTTTAAAATTCATTTTGGTTTTGAAAACAAAATAGCTTCTTTCCACTATTGCAGTCTTTTTGACTCACCCTGTAGGTACTTACAGTGGCTAGTTTCTCTATGTATTCATCTGGTGCTCCTAATGATGCAAGACCTATCTCCTGTAATCAACAAATGAGAGCAATTAAGTATGAAGAAATGATGATGATTATGTTCACACAACAGGGTGCATGCAAGAAGTACCTAATGCCTGACTTCCATAAAAAAAGGATGAGTACAGGTCCATATGACAATTGTATGGCTAGCTCTTACACTTGATGACATGTCTGCAGTATCATAATAACCTCAGCCCTATAATTACAAAAACACCTTTCCCTTCTTCCCCCCCCCCCAAAAAAAAAATCAGAGTTTCAAAATCAAAAGTATATCTTACTGTTTTGGGACGACAACTATCATCGAGAAGAGAGGTTAAAGCAAAACTTTGGGTTCAAAGGTACTACACATGCTTGCAACAAACTAATTCTAATCCTAATAAGAATGTATAAGCAATATTATATGCAACTAAAATTATTATAATTTCAAGTGTCCAATATGAACATAGATCTACTTGATCAGTTGGATATCACAGCGATAATAAGTCATTTACAGTGTGATCACTGACCTGCGAGAAGTTTGCAAATTTCTGATCTGCAAATAATGGTGCATGGCCCAACAGTTCATGGCACACATCTCTGCAAAGAAAAGAACAAAATAATCTATTAGCTGCACTGAATAAATAGTTAAAAAAGTAATCTCAAAATGTGATGCAATCAAGCAAAATGAGTATGAAGTCAAAAATATCACCATTTTAGTTTTCTATGTGATTTTATTGGGTATATTTGCGATGCTATATTTGGCAGGAAACCTTATTTTAAACAGAGACTTAAATCCAAAGATATGAGCAATTGATGGTATTCAAAACAATAGAAAACAATATAAGTTCTACCCTTTGTTTGGTTATATTGGCGACTTCCAACTCATTTTGCTTGATCAAATCAGAAATATGCATCACCTGTGATGGTCAAAAATGGTCAAAATGCAACAGGTAGCATATCAAATTGACTCCTTATTTATCAGATAACAAAATGTAAGATTCGAATAAGATTCAACTGGTCATTAAATGTCTAAGTTCAATGAAAATATATAACCGGTTAACGTGACCAAAAAAGAAACCCTGTTTTACGGGCAAACAGATCTTTCAGGATGGGTCGGTTGGTGGGGTGTTGTTGTTGGTTTTTTGTTCTTTTAACCCCCCCCCCCCTTGAAAATGACCGTAAAAATCAAACAAATCATGCCATATTAATATAAGACAAGCCAAACATATATTTGGGTAGGTATTCCTTTGCACATGACATTTTTTCCCACCGATTTGAACAGGGTTTCTTTTTTCGTAGCCTAAAGGGGCATTGAGAGATTGCCCAGAAAAATGAAATGTGGAAAAAATGTGTCCATTGTAATGATTTATGGGAAAACAGTTTAATGATGGCGCCAGATAGAAATTTGGTTGAAGCAATTTATGTGGTGAGTTATGCTGATAATTTTAATGTGATTTACATATTACCAAATTGTGAAATTTTACACGATATACTGCAAATTATGATATGCAAATTATGATAAAAGGTTTCAGACGGTAGTTAGTAAGTATTAACGTAGGTGCAAAATTGCAGAATAATTAAGGGCACACTCACATATTAAATGTATCTCTCAGTGCCCCTTTAAACAAGTAGATATTAATTTGACATTGATTTCTAGAGTTGCAGACTGCTGTATCCGGTAGAGCGTGTATCTCAACCGTTAAACCGAGATTCTCGAAATGACGTCATTTCAAGTAGGCATTGATTTGACGTCACTGTTTGTGCTTGATTGCTTGATTGCTTGATTGCTTGATTGATTGACTTCATTAAAAAAACATGTTCTTACTCTTACAGTTCGAAGGCGCTCTTTAAATTGACAATCAATCAATCAATCAATCAGTCACCCAATTAATCAATCAATCAATAAATCGATTAATCAATCAATCAATTAAATGAATCGATTAAACGATCAATCAATCAATGAATAAATACATAAATCAATCAATCAATCAATCAATCAATCAGCCAATCAATCAATCAATCACAAACAGTGACGTCAAATCAATGCCTACTTAAAATGACGTCATTTCGAGAATCTCGGTTTAACGGTTGAGATACACGCTCTACCGCTGTATCCTGGGCTGAATTGCTGCTAAATCTTTATTACGAAACAGTACCGCAGATTACGACAAAACAATAGTGATTTTAATTGGCAAATAAAGGGAAGGAAGTCCACATGGTACATGGATGTAATATCAGAACTATGGATGTATCACTGGTGCAAAACGGAAGACAATGATATAAGTAAGGCAAAGTGAACGCTGAAGATGGCCTAAACAATAATAGGAAATTCTAGATCTTATATTCAAAGCTAATAGGCCTACTATCTATGCAACATTTATTTATAGTAAAATAGTAAAAATATTCTAAAAGAAAATTAAAATCTACCATCTACAAAGATGACATTACAAGTGGGCTCAGAATAAGTATTTCCAAACAAGGCGGTTCTCGAACGGCGCGTCTCGCCTGTTCATCAAAAGTGACTTGAAACAAATGATGATGAAACATATGATACAAATGATGATGAAACATATGATACAATGTAGCGCTGTCACAGAGGTATGCATTGTAGTTAATGCAAGGGATGTAATACCCTGAAAAATTTAATCAACAAAAAGAACACACCAACCCCCTTCCCTACACCAAATCACATCAAGATAGGCCTTACAGATCTTATTTGACCCCAGATGACCTCTGATGACCTTGAAAATTTAATCAGCAAAAAGAACACACCATCCCTATTCCCTCTTCCGTCCACCAAATCCCATCAAGATAGGCCTTACTGATCTATTTGACCCCATATTTGACCCCCGATGACCCCGAAAAATTAATCATCAAAAAGAACACACCACCCCCTTCCCTCCACCAAATCCCATCAAGATAGGCCTTACTGATCTATTTGACCCCATATTTGACCCCCAATGACCCCGAAAAATTAATCAACAAAAAGAACACACCATCCCTCTTCCGTCCACCAAATCCCATCAAGATAGGCCTTACTGATCTATTTGACCCCCGATGACCCCGAAAAATTAATCAACAAAAAGAACACACCACCCCCCTTCCCTCCACCAAATCCCATCAAGATATGCCTTACTGATCTATTTGACCCCATATTTGACCCCCAATGACCCCGAAAAAATAATCAACAAAAAGAACACACCATCCCTCTTCCGTCCACCAAATCCCATCAAGATAGGCCTTACTGATCTATTTGACCCCTTATTTGACCCTGATGACCCCGAAAGATTAATCAACAAAAAGAACACACCATCCCTCTTCCGTCCACCAAATCCCATCAAAATAGGCCTTACTGATCTATTTGACCCCATATTTGACCCCCGATGACCCCGAAAAATTAATCAACAAAAAGAACACACCATCCCTCTTCCGTCCACCAAATCCCATCAAGATAGGCCTTACCAACGAGATAGATATAGGTAGAGCGATAACTGTAGCTAGGGCCATTGCCAGCCCATTTACAATGCAATCCTAAATCTCACGTTCGAAATCGTGTAAAATTACAGATGAAACGCCAAATCTTTCAAAACATAGTGAATTCAATCAGTTATACATTAGAAATGTAGAAATAGTCATCAACTTTTGTTTTGGATATCTTAATTACTTAGTGTAAGCTACATAAGATATCAGTGTTAAATAAAAGACAGCAATATAATTCTCTAAAATCAGTAATATTATTTCAGGGCCCCGTTGCCGCATTTGGTCGCATGAAGCCAGTTTTGCAAATTTGCGACCAATTGCGGCAACGGTTCATGAATGAATCGACTAAATTTAGGGGATTTAGTTGATTTGCAAATAGAACGGCAACTTAAATACAATTTTGCGAGCAGACGGCACTCAAAATACTCAAATAACTGGAAATAAACACTTTTCGGTCAATCGTGATACGGGATTCTCGCCCAAAATATGTGCATGGAAGATGCATTTACCTACTTATGTGATTGATTTTGCAAAACGATGAAGTTTCATAAAATTATTTTTTGGGTTTTGTTGACTTCATTTTCTAGACAAGCAGGGCGCTCTATTCATATTTATCTCGTTGGGCCTTACTGATCTATTTGACCCCATATTTGACCCCTGATGACCCCGAAAAAATAATCAACAAAAAGAACACCCCATTCCTCTTCCGTCCACCAAATCCCATCAAGATAGGCCTTACTGATCTATTTGACCCCATATTTGACCCCCGATGACCCCGAAAAATTAATCAACAAAAAGAACACACCATCCCTCTTCCGTCCACCAAATCCCATCAAGATAGGCCTTACTGATCTATTTGACCCCATATTTGACCCCCGATGACCCCGAAAAATTAATCAACAAAAAGAACACACCACCCCACTTCCCTCCACCAAATCCCATCAAGATAGGCCTTACTGATCTATTTGACCCCATATTTGACCCCCGATGACCCCAAAAAATTAATCAACAAAAAGAACACACCACCGCCTTCCCTCCACCAAATCCCATCAAGATAGGCCTTACAGATCTATTTGACCCCATATTTGACCCCCAATGACCCCGAAAAATTAATCAACAAAAAGAACACACCACCCCCCTTCCCTCCACCAAATCCCATCAAGATAGGCCTTACTGATCTATTTGACCCCATATTTGACCCCCAATGACCCCAAAAAATTAATCAACAAAAAGAACACACCATCCCCCTTTCCCTCCACCAAATCCAATCAAGATAGGCCTTATGGATCTTATTTGACCCCCGATGACCTTGAATGACCTCTGATGACCTTGAAAATTTATTCAGCAAAAAGAACACACCACTCCCCTTCCCTCCACCAGATCTCATCAATATGGGCCTTACTGATCTATTTGACCCCATATTTGACCCCGATGACCTCTGGTGACCTTGAAAATTTATTCAGCAAAAAGAACACACCACCCCCTTCCCTCCACCAAATCCCATCAAGATAGGCCTTACTGATCTATTTGACCCCATATTTGACCCCCGATGACCTTGAATGGCCTCCGATGACCTTGAAAATTTAATCAGCAAAAAGAACACACCACCCCCTTCCCTCCACCAAATCCCATCAAGATCGGCCTTACGGATCTTATTTGACCGCATATTTGACCCCGATGACCTTGAATGACCTCCAATGACCTTGAAAATCTAATCAGCAAAAGAACACCCCACCCCCTTCCCTGACATCAAGTCCCATCAAGATAGGCCTTACGGATCTCTAGATATCGCGTCACAACGCATCTCAAAAGTTTTAAGCATATTTGACCCCGATGACCTTGTATGACCCCCGATGACCTTGAAAAATCAATCAGCAACAGAACGCACCACCCCCCTTCCCTCCACCAAGTCCCATCACGATAGGCCTTACGGATCTCCAGATATCGCGTCACAAAGGTATTTCTTAGCACACGGCTGACGGCGGACGGCATACGGCATACGGCGGACGCCGGACAGAAATAGTGATAACATAGTCTCTTTCTGATTACATCAGGCGAGACAAAAAGGTTTCAAGCAATGAACTCAACTTGATCTTAAAAAAAAGGTTGGAAACTTCATAGTTCGATATTCAAATGTTAAATAATAATGTTATGTGAACCTGTACACATCTAATAACAAAGTATCTAAAGTTATAAGACGAAGTTATCAGACGAAAAATCATGATGGCAGTCATTTTGGGTGGCCTTTTAAATCCTCTCTCTCTCTCCCGTTAAGTGCAGACTCACATGAAAGTGAGGATAAGACGCACTGCGTATCCCTGGAACAATGGTAGTGATGTCCTACATCTTACAGTTATTAAACAATATTAACACGCATTTCGCATCCATAATACGTATCAAAATCATGTTATATCAACTCGTAATGAACTCTATCAACACATAATTATAATTTTGGTGGACATTTTCTAAATCGTTCTAATCGATTTTCCTTAAATTCTCTTTCACAAAAACTATCGATGCAATGTTCTTTAAAATTCCACATCTTGTGACACCGAACCACCATGTTTTCAGGTATTAGTATTTCACTATACATGACTTGACGGGAACAAATGATGGAGACCATTTGGGGCAGTCATTTTGAAATAAACCCTTTTGCTACAATGTTTCTGTAAGTTAAAATTTTCAAAATTTTGAATTTCGATGGCTATTGTTAATATACCTGCAATTAATTTTGCCCACATTATGGGGTTTGTATGACTTGTGAATGTTCCTGATCAGCCTCAGCTTCTTACAACACCAACTAATTATATGTTTTAATGATAGAAATGAAGTTTTTGGATGATTCCATTAACCCTAACACTCCCGGTGGATTTTCCAACGAAATTTGTTTCAAGCAAAAAAAGCACACACAACAAGAGGTGCCACGCCCCAGGGTTTGAACCCACGACCTCTCGGTTGACAGTCGAACGCTCTACCAACTGAGCCACGGGGGAAGCTATGTAGCCCGGGGCCATTATTTCACCCAAAAACCTCAGCGCCAGGTGGAACCGACAGGCTGGGAAATGGGATTTCATGGGGTAAGGGTTAATCAAGGTAAAATTAGAGAAAAAAAGTGAAAATTAAAAAGAAGAAAAATAATCGTTCCTTAATCAAGGTAAAATTAGAGAAAAAAAGTTAAAATTAAAAAGAAGAACAAAAATAGTTTCTTAACCCTAACACTCCCGGTGGATTTTCCAACGAAATTGTTTTCAAGCAAGAAAAGCACACACAACAAGAGGTGCCACGCCCCGGGGTTTGAACCCACGACCTCTCGGTTGACAGTTGGACGCTCTACCAACTGAGCCACGGGGGAAGCTATGTAGCCCGGGGCCAGTATTTCACCCAAAAACCTCAGCGCCAGGTGGAACCGACAGGCTGGGAAATGGGATTTCATGGGGTACGGGGCTGTAAGGGTTAATTAAGGTAAAATTAGAGAAAAAAAGTGAAAATTAAAAAGAAGAAAAAAAATTGTTTCTTAACCCTAACACTCCCGGTGGATTTTCCAACGAAATTTTTTTCAAGCAAAAAAAGCACACACAACAAGAGGTGCCACGCCCCGGGGTTTGAACCCACGACCTCTCGGTTGACAGTCGGACGCTCTACCAACTGAGCCACGGGGGAAGCTATGTAGCCCGGGGCCATTATTTCACCCAAAAACCTCAGCGCCAGGTGGAACCGACAGGCTGGGAAATGGGATTTCATGGGGTACGGGGCTGTAAGGGTTAATCAAGGTAAAATTAGAGAAAAAAAAGTGAAAATTAAAAATAAAAAAAAATCTTAACCCTAACACAAACACTTAACCCTAACACTCCTGGTGGATTTTCCAACGAAATTTTGTTCAAGCAAAAAAAGCACACACAACAAGAGGTGCCACGTCCCGGGGTTTGAACCCACGACCTCTCGGTTGACAGTCGAACGCTCTACCAACTGAGCCACGGGGGAAGCTATGCTGGGCGAGTGTACTCGCCCAGCTATGTAGCCTGGGGCCATTATTTCACCCAAAAACCTCAGCGCCAAGTGGAACCGACAGGCTGGGAAATGGGATTTCATGGGGTACGGGGCTGTAAGGGTTAAGAAAACAAATCACAACTAAATACACAGAGAAAAGATATCACTTCACAAATAATAATATATCAGTCAATGATATGCTTTTCTTTGAATTCTGAGCAATTATATGCTTTCTGATAGAAATTGTCTAAAAACCTGATATCAATCCTTTCATTGAAAAATGTGTCACAAGTTGCTCAGAATAGAATAACATATCATTCTGGTTGTTTCAGCTTCCATCATGTCACTTAAGGTGATTCGACGTAATAGCAGCCATTTTTGGGCGGTAATTTCAAAATTGACCATTTAGCAACGATGTCTAAAATCATCCAATTTAGCATGTAGTGTAAAATCCATTATACATACTAAAATCATGTAACTTCAAGTCATAAGCTTAATTTTTCCACATTAGGTAGCACATTTTGATGGCCATTGCCAACATCACTGTAATCAGCATATTTGGGGACTTTTGATACAATAGCCTTTTTCTTATATAACTCCACTTGTTATGACCAAAAAAACAACTTTCTACCAAATTTTTATGTGGTATAATTACATGTTTGCTTCCATGATTACACTACAGGTGATTAAAAGGAAACGAATGGAGGCCATTTTGAAGTTAACCCTTTAGTAACGATATTGTACACCACCTACATTTGATTACTAATTTAGCATGCCAAAAACATACCAAAATCATGTTATTTCAACTCATCATAAATTTAAATTTCCAACAGATTATTACAATTTTGGTGGGCATTGTCAACATTTGATTTGATTTGATTTGATATAATTTGAGTCCTACGACCCTGGATAACCCAATAAGCTTATTAGCTTATTTCCATTGGGGTCCGTTAGATGTGTGAACATATACAGACCGGGATGATCCCTACTCTTTACGAAAGAGTCTGTGTTTTATAGTTTCCCCACATTTGGATTTTTTAAACTTTTGATGCAATATTCTTCTGCTTCCTATCACACCGAAACCAGATTTAGGTAGTGCCTACGTTTTAGGTAGTGCCTACATTTTAGCTCCCTCAATTTCACTATAGGTAATTCGATGGAAACAAATAATGGCGGCCATTTTGAAATTAACCTTTAGTAATGATTTCGTATATCTTACAATCAATTACCGATAAGCATAAAGTGTAAAATCCATTATTCATATATAAATTATGCCATTTCAATTTTGTAGTTAATTTTTCAATAAATAATTATATAAGTAGAAGCCATTTTCAAATCTCTGTAACTCCCCCCCCCCCCCCCCCCCAAAGTGGGATTCTTAGGGACTTTTTAATTCGATGTTCCTCAATAAAGTCCGCTTCTTGTGACACCAAAACCAGCTCTCTACCTATTTTCTCCGGGTAGCAGCTCTATTTTACCTTTCACGACTAGCTAGCTTATGTGGAAACTGAATGTTGATGTGAGGGCCAATGGGGTAATCATGTATATGGCTAGTTTTCCTAGTGCCCCCTCGCTATAGTTTGATCAGTTAACCAAAACCGTGTGCGTGTGGCCATAATTACGCTCGTACGCTTAGATTACTTTTTGCATGTGGAGAGATAAAAACTGAATATTTCTCACCAATTTGGAACTGATCAAACTATAGAGTTGATGGCTTGTGGATGGGCACGGAACTAGAGCTTACACAAACAGGCAACTCTGCAAATGCAAATCACTACTGTTCAAAAGTTTTCTGAAGATGAATATGATGGACTATTGTATGACATAATTTCATTTCAACAAGCACAAAATGCAGGAATTACAAAATCAATACTTACGGTTCCGGTGTGTACATTGGATTAGAGCCGTGTCTAATATACTGAGTGCTGTGAAATACGCGGAATGCTAACCCGGCTAGGAAATCCCTGGAGGACAGCAACCCTGCCACGGGACGCAGGCGGAAACCAGTACAATCTATTGAAATCAAGGCATAATAAAGCAAATCAATGAACATGGCGATGTATAAAAGATAATGACATACAAGCAACAACAATTTTCATTGAAGTTCCTGTAAAAGCGAATGCATCATCATGCAAATTATAGCACACACAAATAGTAGTAGTGGGAGGTGAAAAATATGTTTGCCATATAGCGACCGTAGGCTAAAGGTCCAAAACTTGGGGGTCTGATTCACCCCGAGCTTTCAAACCGTCCCAATATGAGGGGTGGAAATTTGTGAAATTTTCATTTACAGGGTCATTCATCCCCAATCGAAAGTAAATGCTACATGTACCCCTGGGTGTTTGATATACCTAACGTTCATAGATTTTATGGAACACTTGAGGTCACGATTTGGACATAATGTCACTGAAAAATGGATTTAAAATGTAACTATTTGTATATGATATCCTAGGTTTAAGTAAGTGTGGGTTCTAACATCAAAACATGTATCTAACTGGAACAAGAATATATTTCTTAATCTTATATTGGCCTTTCACTCTGAATCTAAGTTTTCATTCATTCATTCATAAAAGGTTTATTAAAAAAGGCCATAGCAGTCATGAACTGAATTGCGGCCAGTATACAATAATACAACAATATCATTATCAACAATTTCAAAAATATACACAAAATATAAGCAAATAGACAAAAATATACATTAAATACACCATACTATATGCACAAAGTAACCACGCCAAATTAAGAACCACAGAAATGCAATCTAAATTAAAAATATTGCACGTGAGATATTAAAAAGCATTGATTTTTAGGGTAAATGACATATTGGAGATAAAATGCACTGCTACTACTCAAGACCCTTGCTATTCCATAGATCAGTCATGTATACCATCGGGCTGTTTTTGTAACGAGTTGTATTGCACTTTTGAGTTGACAGTTTGTTAGCACCACGCAGATTTCTCTTATGTACACTAGCACGGGTAGGTGGAATCCAACCACTGAATTTTTCGGATTTCATTAGTGAGTTAAAAAAATTCAAGCAAAGTTGCTTCCTTCTAGTATAAAAATAATTTAATCCACATACATCAAGAGCCTCATCATAAGTTGTGTACTGCTTACCCATGATGATCTTGCAAGCCCTTCTCTGGATTCGTTCCAAAGCGGCACATTCGTCGGATTTAAGACCAGGGTGCCATACAGGGGCGGCATATTCTGCCAAAGGTCTGACAAAGCCAGAGAAGATGGTGACAAGATCATCACGGGGTAAGTTAAAGTGTTTGAGTAATTTTAGCATATACAGTCTCCCATTAGCCTTCTTCAACATTTCTGACACTTGGATGTCCCATTTGAGATTGGAACTAATTTGAACACCAAGAATCTTGGCAGAATCAACAACCTGGAGGGGTACATCAGCTATGGTAAGGGAACGTTCCTCTTGTGAGTTTTTCAAGAAAGATACATTCATAGTGGCACATTTTTTTGGATTCAAACGCATATGATTAAGATCAGCCCATTCCTGAAAATTGTCCAAATGTTCTTGCAGCACCGACGTTTGTAACCTGGATCTAGGCTCAATTAGAGTGAGGTCATCGACATATTTCAGAGTGACAAAGGGAGTGTTAATGGCTGAGTCAGTAATGAATCATTCAGCTATGAGTCAAATGTCCATTTCTGACCGGGGTAGAATTGTATCTGCACCTGCAAATAGTTATCTTCAGGATGTATCATAATTATTGTATAGTTCACATCTTGAATTAAAGAATAATGGTTTTGTATTTAGACTGTATCCTTGCGGGCAGTAGTATTATTTGGAGAAAGATGACGCCATGCACATAAAATAATACTATCGAAAATAATACCTTTATTCTCATTTTTAGTCATATTTTATAGATATTTATCAGTTCCTTTTTTTGCCTGTTTTTGCCCACTTTTACCTCTGTTTGAATCAAATAACCCCAAATATTCCATCAATCTTGTGCAGCAAGTACACCATGCGACAGAATTGCGTAACATAAACATGCAGGAGAGAAGAAAGTACAATAAGGCGTGCAGAAATGTGTGTTATGGAACAAACTGTTGTTACCATACATTTTAAGAGTTTCTTACGCCAACCTGTGTTATACATGTATTGTTTCACATATTTATGCTTTCTTTATTGAGGTAAAAAAACAGCTTCAGTGATTTGCACTGCTTTCCAAGCAGGCCCTCATTTCAATACATATATACATGCATACATACAAATGCGACATAAATGTCGCCGATTTCTATATGAGCTGGCTCAAACTTCCATAGTTGTTTAAGATGAGTAAATTGAAGCGAGTAGAATGGAAGTCTTGTAGGACCTATACATAAATTTTTTAAAAAGTCTTTCCTTCATTCATTCCTACCTACCTTGCAAGAAGTTGGACACATCTTCTAGCTGCGGTATGTAATCTTTCCTTCATTCATTCCTACCTACCTTGCAAGAAATTGGACACATTTTGTAGCTGTGGTATGTTATCTTTCCTCCATTTATTCCTACCTACCTACCTTGCAAGAAGTTGGACACATCTTGTAGCTGTGGTATGTTATCTTTCCTCCATTTATTCCTACCTACCTTGCAAGAAGTTGGACACATCTTCTAGCTACGGTATGTAATCTTTCCTTCATTCATTCCTACCTACCTTGCAAGAAGTTGGACACATCTTCTAGCTGTGGTATGTTATCTTCCCTGAATCCACAGTTCTCCATGAGCAGCGGAAACACATGGTTGAATTCACGACACGCGTGAGTCTTGTAGAGATTTCTCAGCTTCCTAAAAATTGTTCCCCATGTCTTGATTTCATCTGCTGTGTATTTCACATGAGGAATAGGAGTGCCACTGAACACATACACAAAGAACGTGGAAATGGTGTAAGTCAGGCATAGAGATAGTAACCCACAATTTGGTTGATCCTCAGTGTATGTATAACTGAACTAAATTTAATGGAATCTTCTATTAAAGGATTACACAACTTTAACTCATAAATATCATATATACTAAATTATATACTTATTAAAATTTAGGTTTTTGATAAAATATATACAATTTTTCTGTATATTTTCACATTAAAAAACAACAACTGCCAGACAAGAAGTTTTATTTAATTCAGCGTAAATGAAAACTTACTGTTTATAATTAAAAGCAATGTCAGCAAATTCCTTGCGTCGAGCTCTGTACACTTGATCCGTAAACCCCTGTGAAAAAATTGAAAATAATTTAGTAACTTAATAAAAGGTTGAAAACTAAAATGCTGAATAATGTCACATACACACCAGAGTTGGTGTGTGTATGCTAGTGCAGAATGTGATTGCCATGGTAACCAGGGGCGTCAATCCACATTTAAATGTTGGGGGAGGGGAACATCATAAGTTGCCTGTCCAAAAATAAAAATTAATTGTAACTGAATTGTTGTTAATGAATGTGCAAAGCACCGCGTTCCGCACTAGCCCGGACAGGGGGGGGGGGGGGGGGGGGGGGTCCGAGGGAATCTGGGCATTCAATTTTTTTTCAATTTTCGAACCCATTTGGTGTGATTTGGTGGGCACTTTGACCGATATTTTATTGAAATGTTCATTGTTGAATGTTGATACAAATGAATATTTGGTGTGGTTCGAGACCCATTATAATGGATAAACCTATAGAAGAACATTTTTTCGTCTGTGTACTTTTGACCATAATTCTTTTAATCATAATGCCATGATTCCTCTTGTCAATCTAACGGACTATTAGGTGTTTCTAAGATGTTCTATTTCAATCACATGCAAGCTCAAAACATGGGGGGGGGGAGACATTTGATATTATGTCCACCCCACCTCAAAACGTGGGGGGGGGGGGGACATGTCCCCCTCGTCCACCCAGGATTGACACCCCTGATGGTAACCAAATGACTAACCTCATGAGTGAGATACGTCAGTCACCAGACCCTTTGTTTACAGGCACGGCAAAAGGGTGCAGTGGTCTCTTCAAGAAAAAGTTGAGATACCAAAAAAAGGAACTTTTTGAATGCTTCAAAATAACACCTTTCACATTTAATTAAGAAAAATTACTGTATCATTTTCTTTATATTTGAATGCCTAATTCCATCAATACCTCAAAATGTATTTTACTAACGACTGCATCCTTTTGCCTTGACAGTACACAATTATCAGAGCAAAGCCCCTGTACTTCATCATTCATGACACTCTGTGCAGTGATATCAGAGTGTATTCCAAAGACTGCACCTCAAATACAAACCCTGGCACTCGCATGTAATGCTGCGCCATCCACTGTATTTTGATCTAACTTCACTGCAGCACAGAGTTGTATGAATGAAGTATAAAAAAGAGAGATTTTGGTAAGAGAAAATTGTATATTTAATTTACGTACCACATGTTATAAAAAAGATCACAAATATCACAGGTTTTAATTTGTACACGTTCAAACGGTAACAGACTACCAAATACAAAGCATGACCAATCTTAAGAAATGGTCGCAGATTAAGACTGGGTGATGTTGGGATTTAGCCATTCGTTCTTTTCCCACCTCTTTTTAACATACATAAATGCAGACAAGATATGACCTTGACTTGGAAATGGAGTGAGGCATTAAGCCTATGTTTTACCCTGTAAAATGGCACACACAGATGCAATGACAAGGAAGTATTACCAATGCACTTTTACAGCTAATTATACCATAACAAATCCATGTCATCTGCACCAGACGTGGCTTGTTTTGATATGAAGCTAGATGGCAAAAAAGCACAAATCATACCATTCATGTACGATACCATGCATGACAAATGCAAGTTGCTAAAACCTAAACACTGTGGCACTAGGTATATGGTTACTTTTTGATCAGATGGAATGCATTGCAGTCGGGCAATACAATACTTATCACATGTGATTCGATTCACACCCGTAATGATGGAAAATTTGGTATGCATAAGCACCAGTTATGCACTATTGAATTATGCCCTCTAGCACTTATAAAACTTGCCCATTGCTTGTGTGTTGGATTTCGATCGCGACAGGAGCATGCGCAGATGCGATTTTTGTGTACATGTTCATCCCCGCTATACACTCGTACACTTCCCCGTACACTCCCTTTCCCTTGCATAGCCGGGCATCGTTTTTTCTCAAATGGTGCCTGTGAATATTGCTGTTGCTGTGTACCTAAATACATGTGCTGTCTGTTGAATTTGGAACCAACATTTAATTTAAAACTGTCTATTTTCAATAAAAAAATACTCCAATTCCGGAAAAAAAATCACAAAAGCTCACATAAGCACATCATTTTACTCAATCTAGAATTTCAAACTTACAAATTTGGCGTTCCAAAAATATTGGAAGAAGTTTTTTGAAAATTCTGTTACTCTCGACTGGCTTGACCAATTTTGATCCGGTAAAAAGTATGTTTATATATCGATTCGCGCCAATACAGAAAAACTTCTGCGCAGCCGTTCAATGTACGAAGTCAATTTACTAGTGAATCGATTTGGAATTTTCTGCTGACATTGGGAAAACCCCGATGATGCGAGTGACGTCATTTAAATGAGCGGCGTCCTTCACGAATTAGCTCATTAGTATAATTTATGTCCGTGAAATGTATCACGCAGTTTGATAAGTGTTTAGGCAACCATAAAACCTTGTTTTACAGGTGGATAGACCTCAGGTAGGTGATTACTTAGTCAGGCTTTTTAAAAAAATTATTTCAATATTTTAAAGATTTTTTAACACTTAATAAACATTTCCAAAAATACACCAAGACATTTTGACAAATTTTGAAAATGAGTCAAAGAGTTCTATACTTTAAAAAATGGTTACATATAATCGATCCATAAAACAAGGTGTTTTTTTCCTTCATTTTCTTACTAATACTATGCAACAAATTAACTTACTGGATGATCAGAATCTAACTCGGATCCATAGCTGAGGATGTTGTTGGCAAATTCATCAATATCTTTCATCTTCCTTGGAAACCATGGTGCTAATGAGGATGAAGCATGCATGATGAGAAATGGTAAGTATAGGGTTGGAATCAATAATCACAGGGCAGAAGTACATAAATCATGCAAAAGAAATGTGCATATTCATGAGCCAGTCTCAAAAACTAGGAATGTGTAGCCAAAATGCTCTTATGACTTGGCTTTTTGAAAGCTGGTTATTGGAGCACCTTTTTGAAAGCTGGTTAGCATCTGAGCATTACCGTATCAAACATTTCACATACACTATCCCTTATTCATATGATTTGATCGAGTTAGGTCACATTGCCAATGATGTGTCTGGTTATTTAACCAGTCTGCACATGCCTTTGGTTGGACCATGCCTGCTATTATACTCGTTGAAGCACATGGTTGATGTAAATTCAAGTTGCTTTAAATGCGTCAAAGACGTGTAGTGTTGGATATGATGCTAGTTTACTTGTTATTTATTGTATTGTCAATACACATGAAAAAAGAACACAATACCAGGTTTTATTACCAATTAAGCTAAATAACAGGGACAGGGATCACAAGATCAGCCTTCCCGTGTATAAATTCACAACTTGAGCTGATGTGGGTAAGCTATCACAAAATTGGACCAGAGAGCAATTCAAAGACCATTTTTAATGTATTGCCTCGGTTGGTCAACTTGCTGGTTCAATTGTGTATGTCCCCATATAAGAGAAGATATATCGGTATCTTCCCAGAAACCAGTGTGTCTGATCGAATTACCATGTCTAATTAACTTACACTACTTCTGTTGACAAATTCAAAAGCATTGAAGCATAATGCACTGTGGGAAGGACCTTTTCTGGCTGGCGCCATACTATTCTACCGGCTATTGTCATCATTTGAGTCAGATAGTTGAATGTATCCACATCTACAGAAATACTCACAAAGAATTGGTAATTGATCCATGTCTGTATGGAGCATACACGCATGATATGCCCACAATGCATTATATTTTTGTGTTTTGGAGCTTTTAAAAGTAATATTTTCCTCTATAACATGAAACGTTAGTGAAAAATAACATAAATGAATTGAGCAGAACAAGAACTTTGCAATGGTGAGTTTTATTTTACTAACGATTCATGTTTACCCAGTTTATTCTGAACCAGGAATGGGAACCATGTACACAATTATGAGAGTGCACGTTTGAGTAGACATGGTAATGCGACCAGCCACAATGGTTTCTTGGAAGTTCCTCTTTTCTTCTCTTTCCCCATATGGTCCATTTGTTTTCTCCACAGAATGTATCGGCTTAAGTCAATTTGTTAAATTGCTGGTAACAATGTGCAGTGCTTCATGTCCCTCTAACACTATATATAATATTATAATAACATTTTAAAGTATGATTATATATATAGAACAAACATACAAGACTTACTGTCTTCTGTCACAATGTCAAGGCCGTGAAAACATTGCATTGTGGGATGGATACGGCAACCACCATGGGGTAGTGTGGTCCCGGTTCCACATAGTATAAGTGTCAGCAGTAGTGATTCAAGCAGTGACCATGATGCATTGTGGGTAATGTTGATAGCATTTGGGTTGCCATGCAGATGGATCATATAGGTACATAGAGTGAATGCAGAAAGTGCAATGCAGCAAATAAGGAGGGGGTTTGAATGATGGAATAGCAAAGCAAAATAGGACACAAAACATGTTAGTAAAATAAAACAAAATTGGCATGATTCAAAATGATGGTGTAAATCAAGCATGTGCAACCTTTTCTACCACCCGGTCCTCATTGTGATTATGAGATCCATTCTAGGGCTGCAGTGATGGTCAAACATTCCAAAACACGCCCCGGAATTATGTAATTTCCTCTTTTTACTCGCTGTTGCTGCTGCAAGCGCCATTTTAACCAGGGATTTTAACACACGCAATCACGCCTCAAGTTATATTTACTAAATGCAGCGCGCGTCACCCTACTAATTATAAGACAGCACACCACTAAATCAATCTGCCATTTGTGTAACCTAGGGAGTTGTGGTTAAAGCGGGCCACGTTAATGGAATTTTGGGATTGCTTCGCGGGCCGCAGGTTGCACACGCTTGGTGTAAATTAAATTGTGATCATTACTTTCACCGATTTCTTATATATTTACTAAAATCACAATCATAATTATCTTACAGTTTTACTGTTGCTCAACAGGGTCAACTATGCAACAGGAATTTAATATTGTGAAACATGTATCAGGATGTGATTAAACTACAAGTATGTAACAAGAGAGTTTCTCTGGAATGAATCTTTCTCCATTTTATTAGGTCAAAGTGCTCGCTAGACACGTTTGTGAGGGATGTGAATTATACCTATAATATCAATACAAAATACCATTCAATTCGGAAGGCCACAAGATACAACAACTTTAATGTGCACTGTATTGGATAACTGTGTGTGGCTTGGTATCAAATACTTTATTGTTTTACTACTTATTGGATTTATGACCAATTGTAGCAATACAAGACAAAAAGTGTTATATTTTTTATAACGATAACATTGAATATTATAGTAGATTCATAAACTTTGGCTGCCTATTGAGTTTCATACCCATCGAACCACAAACTAATGGATCTTGAAAATTGTCATTTGAATTAGATGGATGTCGGTTTCACTGGGCTTTTTAAATAAACATGGACCTCGGAGCTGAAAACTATATAGATCTGCATAGTATTGCATGTTTCTGTGCCAGTAGCTTCAGTTCACTAAATAAGAACACAGTACATATCAATCATGTCTTAGTAAAGGTTCTGATTACCCAAATGATTCCACATATTTCAACAACAACGAAAACCCAAAACATTTATAAAAAACCCAATTTCAATGATCTATTTTCTCCACTGATGCATCCTTATTGTTACAATCAAAACTTAAAAAAAAGAAGGATGAATATGTTAGTCCTTGTATTCCTAAAGCGTGGAAACGTTTTTGAAATAACCAAATTATTTCAATTGAACACCTCCCCATACATGTGTACCTTAGGGATTAGCAATTACTGCATACTACCACAGCCAAGGGTTATGAATCAACTTTAATACACATTACCAATATCTTCTGGTTCTGAAGTAATAGATGCATGGAATGAATGTATATCAACAGAAAAGATATCAATATATTTGATGTTCTAAAGCTAGCCCAACGAACATTGTTTGGTCTGTTACCATGGTTACTGAGCCAAAACTGGCAAACAATATTGGACCAGTACAGTTTTGCACGCACACAGTAGTGACAGTACTGATACTACTGGAAACTTGTAACTTGCTGGTATTGAAGGGAGGGTCGGAGAAAGAGAGTGAGGGGGGGGGGGGGGGGGGGGGGGGGCAGCGAGCTAAAGAGCCACTGTTCTTTCTAGGGTATGCAGCTCTATACCTACTGAAGCCATTTTGGAAATAAAAGCTAGTCTTGGTGTTAGGCATAGGCAAGATCAGTTGACGCTCTCATTCTGCTTAATTTTTTTAATGTACATGTACAACTAAACTCTCAAGCTCTCACTACACAAATGGCAGCTTAACTTGAGACCGTTCCAATGTAGTGCCAGTAGTTCAAAACTGTATTTGGCTCAGTATCGGTAATTTAATCTTATATGAGGCCGATTGCACAATGTTTGCTGGGAGAATACATGTACACTTAAAATGGTAAACTGACCAATTACAGCTAACAAGGTTCACATTGGACAGACAGTCCGGAAAAATACATTTTCTGATTGGGGTTCAGGAAAAAAATAGAAATAGAAGAATCAATAGAAAAATGATAGATAGATTTATGAATGAGTTAATAATAAATGAAAAACAAAAAATTAAAATCTTTAATACTACATTCTTATCTACAAGGTCATGCACTAATATGATCAAGCACAGATCAAGCGTCACACACTGCTAGCTAGTGGGGGGCCTGCTGCCCACTACTAGGTCAAATATTCTTAACTGTCACTGGTCAACTAAAGGGGTTACTAATAACAGAATCCTTACAACTGTCTTGAATGATTTACATCTTGCTTTTCCCATACATCACATATATACCAAGTTGATTCAAAGTTCATAACAAGGAAAGGTCTGATGATCTGACAATTCCCTCCCAATAGTGTTGATGGGGAAAGAAAGTGGCAATCAAAATTAGCCCTTTCCAACAGTACATATATGGTTTATATTACATTTACAAATGAAAGGTGCTAATATTTCTGCATGTGACAAAAAATGTCACAATATCCTGTCTATCATTGCCATTCAAGTTCAACCCTTTTTGTTCGATTGAAATAAAACAAAACAAAACCTGGCAAATATACCATAGCCACAAGTATCGGTATTGCAGTTTCAGGTATTCCCCATTGAGGCAGAGAAATGGTGCAATTTCATGCGTGTCTTTGTCCTTACATCATGTGATGTAAAACTTGAAAAAACGTGACAAATATATCATTAACCATCGGACGGATCTTGCAATTTTAGGTATTCCCCATTTAGGTAGAAAAATGTTGCAATTTCCTGTGTCATTGTCCTTCAATCATATGTGAACTGGGGAAAACCTGGCAAATATATCATTAACCTTAAAGTACTTCCTATGTCCGGCCCAAAGATATCTATACAGATAACTCTTATCAATTAGTTGGCTACTTAACCTATAGTGATGGTGCCAGTAGTAATCTGACCTAAATCTACAAAGGTTCAAAAATCCTGAAAAAAACTTTTTTATTTAAGTTGCATTGTGGGATTATTGTAATGCATTGTGAGAAAATCTCATAAGACTTGGGTGTACCTAAAATTGCAGGTCTTCCATGGAACACACAAATGAGAGTTTGAAAGTTAGTTTCTCTAGATATTTGAAAATGTGATGATACATTATCAAGACAGTTTACTTTAGATCATTTTATCATCTTTGAGATCATACTTTTTTGGAACACTGTTAGAACGCATTCTAAAATTGAAAATAACTATGTTTGGATGATATTTCAATTTGTTTTATATTTGCAAGTGATGGGTTCAGGGCAGTGGCGTAGCCAGAGGAGGGGGGGGGGGGGGGGGGCGGCGAGGGGGCAAATTATGATGGTCAAAAGTACACATATGAAAAATGTTCGTGCGCTATGCGCGCATAACAGTCACCTAAAAGCAATATTCGTTGGTACAAGCTTGTTTAGAGCCAATGCGCGCGTGTCTTCACTCAAAACAATCGTGTCGGTTCATTTTCAGTTCTCGCCCCCCAAATATGAATAACCTGGCTACGCCACTGGTTCAGGGATATTTTCCACTGGGCTTTACTGGTGAAACAAATGTTACATATTGCTAGTGGCAGTATTAATATCACAGAGGCTTAATTAGGATTTGGACAACTGTTGGGTTAACTTTGATTTAAACATGCCAGCCAGCAGTGTCAGACTGAGAGGGTGTTTCTTTCACACCGCTATATTTTTCTGAACTGATTCCAAATTCCAAGACAATGTGAGCCCGATTGATATCGAGAAAATAAGATAACTTGCTGTTCAGTTATTTACTCTGATTTGGAATGTGTTCAAATAGGTCATAATATCAACAGGACACCATCCATGCACATGATGGTAACAGTGGCAGGTACCTGGCTTATGTTTTACTTTTGAAAGGGTTAGGTCATTGTGTCAATGAGATATCGATATTTATACACAACTAGGTTTAGAAAAACAACTTGGTCCAAATTAGTGTTTGGCATGCTGCATTCATGTAAGTGTATGAATAAGCTAACGGTCTTTGCCATCCAACTAAACATGTTTTTTTACGAAAGTTGAGGGCTGGCATAGAAACATGTGGACCTTCATTGAATCTTAAGGGTGGCAAGCCCTTCTGGTCCCCATCACTTCAACCCTTGTATAAATATATACTAAATTTCAATCTATGTATCATCATTGGAATACAAATATTTAATTGTAGTCATGTTTTGATTTATGCTCTGATGGGTCGGGTCGGGTCTACCTTTAATGAAAGGTTCTGTTTTACCTGTTTAAACCTACTGTGTGACAATAAAAATAAAGAAGTTTTAACTATTAAAATAGTCAAGAAACCAAAGCAGGGACCCCCTTAATACATACTTGTGTTGGGTTGATGTGACCGTGACAACATGTGCACATAACTGGCTTGCTTGTTGAGTTCATCTATGGCCTTGCTGACATTAGCATCCCCAGACGGCTTTAAACATGTCACCAGAAACTCATAGCTGCCGATGATACGTTTTGATGGACGTGACTCGATGTGTGACAGGTTAACATCGAGGTCCTAGAATCATACACAGAAATTGAAAATGTTGTTTAATTACCAAATTGTAAATTATTCATGTAGAAGTGTTGTTTTTTCCTTATCAAAAATCAACGTCCATGAGTAAACCTCATACGCATTGAATGGATCCATGACCGTGAAAAACACTTCAACACTTGAAGTGCAGGTAATCACCGTCAATCGTGGACCTTAGTTTGAATACACACCCCTTCCAACTCAGTTTAAACGTAACAAAATCAGAGTTCATGTTGATCTCATCAAGGCAACGTTTAGCAAATGTAGAAAATCACAATTTGACAGTACAAATTAATGGAAACAATTTAGCTAAAGTTGATAAATGTAAGCATCTTGGTGTAATTATTGATAACAATTTAACTTGGAATGAAAATATTGAATATACCCGAAAAAAAGCATTAAAGGGTCTACACATGTTAAGACGAGCGAAGCCTTTTCTTTCACACGATATTCTTAAACTGTATTCAGTGCCATAGTACTTCCTCATCTACAGTATTGTAATATTGTATGGGGAAATTGTGGCTTAACTTCAGCATCTCGTCTTCAAATTATTCAAAACAGGTCTGCTCGTATTATTTGTGGAGTAGCTTGGGATACACCTAGTCTTGAAGTTCTTAATAAACTTAAATGATTACCACTCGATAGTAGACAGACATACAACTGTAATAATTTGTCTTATAAAATACTCAATTAATAACAATTTACGCAGAAGTAGGTTTAATGCTATTATTCCTAAACCTAAAACAAATTATAAAAAACGCAGTTTTTCTTATAGGGGTGCCATTGAATGGAACAAACTTGACAAAAATATACAAATCTCCCCCAATATTAGTATATTTATCAACCGTCTTAACAAATGTGTCAGTTGTAATTTTCAATCTTAAAATTCAATTTTTGTAATCTTGTTTTATTACACTGTTTACTATAAGATTAAAGAAATATATGTTATATTATGTAATTTTAGCTCATTATATAAAATGTTAATTATATTGACATTATCACGGCCTCAGTGAAAAACAGCTGTAAAGTTGACCTATGTATCGTGAATAAATAAAGATTATGTATGTATGTATGTACACCTAGCACATAAAGTCCCTGCTCAGGTGCTTTGAGGTTGACTAATTCAAAATATATAATCGGTACAAAAAATCTGAGATATACATTAAATGAGCAAATTTCTTCTCCGCAGTTTGATACCTCATTCAACAAAATCGAATGGATACTTTTAAAGTTATGGCGATTTCAATGACCGCGCATGCAACAGAAATGTTGCACTAGGTATCGATTATATATTTTGAATTAGTCAACCTCAAAGCACCTGAGCAGGGACTTTATGTGCTAGGTGTATGTATGACACACCTGGTGAATTTTCAAACAATTTTGAGATCTTCAAAACATTTCAAAATTAACAAAATCAATCAGCAATGTTTCTATTTATAAAAAAATTAAAAATGTGTAACAAATAAAAAAGATTCAAAGACAAAAATGGATCGGTTGGTTGTTTTGTCGCCTAATACTAGTCTGTTGGCAGAACCATTTGACCCCAAAATGAGCGAGACAAACAATTTGACACCGTATTTATGTGATTTGGACAGTGTTAATATTTGACTGCAACTTGACCGTTGACTCATAACTTCAATAATATAAGCCATAACCATGTCAAACTATATATTTTTGGGATCAGTAAACAACGAGCTACAATTTGATATACATGTATTAGTTGTGCCTGTAATTTTGAACAGTTACCCCTCCTAAAACTTTACCCCCCCCCCCCCCCATTTCTCAAAACGCTGAACAGCTATGAGTTGGCATCATCCAGATTTTATAATCACCGCGTCAAAAGGTCAAAGTCACCCAGAAACAGTTGTAAAACATCCGCATAACTAATTTTGAGGTTAAAGTTAAAATCCTCTTCGTACCAACAGACTATCAGGAAATGCTCTATTATTAGTTTCATCAGGGCTATTTTTGCTAAACATTTAACACAAAACTGAAAGATCAGCAAGCTAAAATTGTGAATTCATCCATTTACCGGAAACTTGTATTTTTAAAGATACCCATAAATCATAGCCATAAAAATTAGGGTGAATTCTTGCAGACACTGGCTGATAAATTTAAAGTATTACCTCAAAAAGTTTGAGACAGCGGGCCAGAGTCCCTACTTCCTCTTTGAGACCAAACATTATGGTACACTGATTGTCATCATCCTTCTCCTGCAGGTAACGACCATGGTCTCCGCCAGCTCCAACACCCTGTCAAAAAAGGGAAATATACATAGAAATAAAATAAAACTTTCATCCTGAAACATAAACTAAAAGTGATGAGATGAGATTAGTTCTTACAGAAATCACCAAATGTGAAGTCAGTTACACATGCGATCCTTTAAAATGAAAATTTGGTTTCGTGTTTATGGCATTATTTCTAACGATAATTATTAATTAGATTATACACAAATTTAGAATTTGGTAACAATTCATGATTTTCAACTTTCAACTCTGTCACACATGGGGGCTCCTTTAAAATAAATATACATGGTTTTATTTTCACACAATACCACTTAGTTCAAACATGGAATAAGGAGCTCGTGTCATCCTGCTCCCAACGCACGCCGTCAAGCAACAGCAACCACATAAACTGCAATACCGATACGGTGCAGTGCATTTGAATGCTATACAGGGTGAGTAAAAAAAGTGTACTCTTGATTGAAGAAAAAAAATTAAAAAAATTCTGACCACAAAATAATTTAATCAATTACGCCATTTATCTGCTATTATGGCAAAAAGAATCCAGGCAATATATGGTACCGTTTAGTAGATATGAATATTTCTGTAAAGAACTTAATTTTGAAACCAAACTAATTTGTGATTTCACGCTTAATAATGTGCACTAGGATTACCATGTAAAGGATTAA
Organism: Ophiura sarsii; assembly: GCA_035610835.1. Classification (NCBI taxonomy): domain Eukaryota; kingdom Metazoa; phylum Echinodermata; class Ophiuroidea; order Amphilepidida; family Ophiuridae; genus Ophiura; species Ophiura sarsii. Next base: position 21,926,518 of record CM069443.1, read on the forward strand.
ACAGTCTATTTATTAAACCAATGAAATAAATAATAGCCTTGTTCAGAATTTCTCCTCATTATTTAACATGAAATAAAGATAAAATATCATCACCGCTTGTGAGTTAAAGTAAAAATGTTTGCAAGTATTTAAACAACGCGGTTCTCGAATGGCGCGTCTCACCTGTTCATCAAAAGTGACTTGAAAGAAATGATGATGAAACATATGATACAATGTAGCACTGTCACAGAGGTATGCATTGTAGTTAATGCAAGGGATGTAATACCTTAAGGGATGCTCAAATGTTACCCGGTACTAAAAAAATTGCGGAACACAAACGAATCGTTTCCGCTTTATGGCCCTTCAAAGTTTAGATGGTACCCCACCCCCTTTGGACTATGCAGTGGCGGCGCCAGCATCATAATTTGGGGGGGGGGGGGGGCAAAAGGAGACAAGACATTTTAGGGGGACCCCAGATGATCTTGAATGACCTCCAATGACCTTGAAAATTTAATCAACAAAAAGAATACACCCCCCTTCCCTCCACCAAGTCGCATCAAGATAGGCCCTACTGATCTATTTGACCCCACATTTGACCTTGAATGACCTCTCATGACCTTGAAAATGTAATCAGCAAAAAGAACACACCATCCCCCTTCCCTCCACCAAATCCCATCAAGATAGGCATTACGGATCTCATTTGATCCCAGATGACCTTGAAAAATTAATCAGCAAAAAGAACACACCACACCCCTTCTCTCCACCAAATATAATCAAGATAGGCCTTACGGATCTTATTTGACCCCAGATGACCTTGAATGACCTCGAAAAATTAATCAGCAAAAAGAACACACCATCCAGCTTCCTTCCACCAAATCCTGACAAGAGAGGCCTTACGGATCTTATTTGACCTTGAATGACCTCTGATGACCTTGAAAAATTTAATCAGCAAAATGAACACACCAACCCCCTTCCCTACACCAAATCACATCAAGATAGACCTTACGGATCTTATTTGACCCCAGATGACCTCAGATGACCTTAAAAAGTTAATCAGCAAAAAAAAACCACCATCCCTCTTCCGTCCACCAAATCCCATCAAGATAGGCCTTACGGATCTTATTTGACCCCAGATGACCTCTGATGACCTTGAACATTTAATCAGCAAAAAGAACACACCAACCCCCTTCCCTCCACCAAATCACACCAAGATAGGCCTTACGGATCTTATTTGACCCCAGATGATGACCTCGAAAAATTAATCAACAAAAAGAACACACCATCCCTCTTCCGTCCACCAAATCCCATCAAGATAGGCCTTACGGATCTTATTTGACCCCAGATGACCTTGAATGACCTCCGATGACCTTGAAAATTTAATCAGCAAAAAGAATACACCACCCCCCTTCCCTCCACCAAATCCAATCAAGATAGGCCTTACGGATCTTATTTGACCCTTGATGACCTTGAATGACCTCTGATGACCTTGAAAGTTTATTCAGCAAAAAGAACACATCACTCCCCTTCCCTCCACCAAATCTCATCAATATAGGCCTTACTGATCTATTTGACCCCATATTTGACCTTGAATGACCTCTGATGACCTTGAAAATTTAATCAGGAAAAAGAACACACCACCCCCCCCCCCACCAAATCCCATCAAGATAGGCCTTACTGATCTATTTGACCCCGATGACCCAGAAAAATTAATCAACAAAAAGAACACACCATCCCTCTTTCGTCAACCAAATCCCATCAAGATAGGACTTACGGATCTTATTTGACCCCAGATGACCTTGAATGACCTCCAATGACCTTGACAATTTAACCAGCAAAAAGAATACACCACCCCCTTCCCTCCACCAAATCCAATCAAGATAGGCCTTACGGATCTTATTTGACCCCTGATGACCTCTGATGACCTTGACAATTTATTCAGCAAAAAGAACACACCACTCCCCTTCCCTCCACCAAATCTCATCAATATAGGCCTTACTGATCTATTTGACCCCATATTTGACTCCGATGACCTCTGGTGACCTTGAATATTTAATCAACAAAAAAGAACACACCACCCCCTTCCTTCCAACAAATCCCATCGGCCTTACGGATCTTATTTGACCCCATATTTGACCCTGATGACCTTGAATGACCTCCAATGACCTTGTAAATCTAATCAGCAAAAGAACACTCCACCCCCTTCCCTGACATCAAGTCCCATCAAGATAGGCCTTACGGATCTCTAGATATCGCGTCACAACGCGTCACAAAAGTGTTGAGCATATTTGACCCCGATGACCCTGAATGACCTCCGAGGACCTTGAAAAATCAATCAGCAACAGAGCGCACCACCCCCTTCCCTCAACCAAGTCCCATCAAGATAGGCCTTACGGATCTCCAGATATCGCGTCACGAAGGTATTTCTTAGCACACGGCGGACGCCATACGGCGGACGCCGGACAGAATTAGTGATAACATACTCTGTTTGGCCATCTCGAGACAGTGACGTAACTGAACCGGTGCAGCTTTTACGCACGCATGTGTATCTTCCGCCTTTCAACGCTCGTGTTTATACGCCAGCGCTGCGAGTATGCGCGCGAGTTGTGTGATGCAATTAGTAGAATACGCGGTTACGTCACGGTCTCGAGATGGCCAAACAGAGTATAGTCTCTTTCTGATTACATCAGGCGAGACAAAAATGTTTTCAAGTAAGTCCAGTAATAGGCAAATAAGCAAGCAGCTCTTCCTTCTACGTGACCACAATTATTGTTAATACAAAGTCTCGCTCTGGTCTTCATGCTGATGATGGCGCGCCTGGAGATCCTTTCTTCGATGCAAAGCTCTATAGTAGAGTCATCATCATGAGATCCGTAACCAGTTTTAGGATACCTTTTTTTCTTGATGGATTTGTCAAGATGGACTAATTTTAAGAAAATTTAGCTTCTATATACCTCCCAGAAGTGACAGCAATCGTTTTTATAGCGCAAAATCCGAAATGGCTGCCATAGAGGGGCGTTAAAATTCAAATGGCTTCAATTAAGCTTAAAAGCATACCAAATTGTTTGGCTGACCACAAGGATTCCGAAAAAGTATAGTTTGCCCTACCTCCGATGTTTGGTTAACGAGTTAGTCAAAATCTGAAATGGGTTGCCAAATTCAGCAGTCATGATATAGAAAATGGGCAAAATACCCCAATTTAAAAGAGTTGTCTGACCATGAAGGAGAAGAGTCTCCAAAACACTTTTTGATTCATATGAAAGGTTAGACATGTATTAACAAATTGTGTGAGTTGGAGATTATATGTTGCCAAGGTCAAAGGTCATGAAGAATGTTGGTGTTTTTTCGATATTTTCTGTCTGGAGCCTACTTTAGACGCTTGCCAACCATAAATTAAATGAGTCAGGGTTCTATCCTTGCTTGTGGGTAACAACATGTGACTATACAATACACATGCAATATGAAGCTTTTTTGTGACTATCAACCATGATTGTGGGGGTCTTAAAATGGAAATTAATTTGTTCAACGGACTAAATTGGTGTTTTGAGCTGCCTGTAGAGAGAAAGGGGGATGAGATACACTTGTTTTGAGGCACTTTTTGGGTTATTTGGGTTATAGTTACCCTAAGTACCAATTTCCAGCTTTGTATCTTATTTCAAAGGTCCTCTAATAGGCAATTATAAACACAAAATATTCAATGATGCGAATCACGTCACTTGAATTGGGGGTACCCTCCAAACTTTGAAGACCCATAATTCCGAAACGACTTGGATTTGGAATTTTATATTTTGCATACATGTGTTCATTATACCTATAGATGTACATTAGAAATGAATTACAGCCAAATCTGAGAGATGACCTGTACCACCATTAACTTTGTTTTGACGCAGAATGACCGGATTCTTTTGTCATGTTTGGCTTATGCTGGGCATGCATGGATTAACATATGCCTAAATCCCTACTTATCTTTTCTAGCATTTCTGGAGCAATCAATAACTTCTAAGTTCTATTCATAAACATCTGATGCCTTCAAGATGAGATAGATGCTATTACACAATCTGCCACAGATTAGTTTTTTACAAGTATGGACTTATTTTATCAGTCCGGGCCGATTTCCCATTCAGGAAGAGCATTCCTGAACTGGAAGTATTACCCATAATGCAATGCGATATTTTGGGTAGTCCTCTACAGGAACCCGCTTGTCATAAGGCTAAGATAACTGTAGCATACAAATTAAACCTAGACCTATTTCAATATGGGTGAAACATGTTGTATAATATAGTGATAGATTTTATTGTTGTTCTCAGCGTTCAGTGGCTCATTTTAATCTCATTATTTTGATTTGAGGGTCTATGAAGTGGACTACAAGCTAAAATGGATATCGATTCGTTATTTTAATTTGCGACATTCTCAAACTTGGTAATGATGGAAGATCATATAATTATGCAAATTTCTATCGAAGGAAAAAAAAGGTGTTACGCGTACTTTTTTTAAAAATAGAGTTTGAATATTTAATGAGATAATTAGCCCAATTTGTTAATCTATATACTAATTTTCGGTCCCTCGCCTGATTAGATAGTTCAATAATAATTTTGCACTCGCGTCCCTCTTCAACTGAAAAAGCGTGGTAATTGCGCCTCTAATACACGAGCTAATTAGATAGTTCAATGCCCGTTTTTTCCCGTTTTCAGACATGCGCAGAAAGGATCACATGTGAAAATCCAAAATGTTGAATTTATTTTACTCGGGTAGCTACTGTTCGGACACAAATTGTGGTTTTCGGAGTGAGTGATGACATATGGTCTTCACCCAAAATATTTTCTTCAGGGATATAGCTACATTTCTGTATATGCGGCTGTTTGTTATTCTTAAAGATCGCAAAGTAACAAGCATTTATACGTCCGACAAATAAAAATATTTCACGACATTTTCTAAATGTAAACAAAAACTCTTACACAGATCTTAAAGTGACACTTTCACATTAGTAACATAGGTGAATGCGACGTTTGCTAACGATAAAGAAACTGGCAGTACCATGTCAACCGTTTCTATGTTGTGCTGCGCGACCGCGTTTAACATGGCGCACGCGGTTCGGCGCACACGTAATGACGCAGACAAAAAGTGTACGCGTTTGTGGCGCAAACCGTGCACATTGTAACGGAGCAGAGTGAAAGCAGGCAGTCCGTACACTCTTAGAAAAAGGATGCTTCAGGCTTAAGGGGTTCTTGGCTGTCCCGTATGGAACCCTTTATATCACCTTAAAAGGTTCCAAAAAGAACCATTTTAAGGTTCAAAATAGGCAAAATATGGGCAAACATTGGTCTTTAGAACCTTAGGTTCTCTACAGAACCTTTTGGGGCCTTTAAAATCAAAGAACCTTTAAACCATTATACGGGACAGCCAAGAACCCCTCTGAAGCACCCTTTTTTCTAATAGTGTACCCTAAAGCCACCTCCTCCTCTCCGCACTTCCCTTACTTGATAATCTGGATATAAGGGCACATGGGGCATCTGGATAAACGGAATGTGTGGTACATTATCATGATTATTATAGAGTGTCTGGATTATTCAGGGCATCCGTGGTATCTGGATTACGGGGTTCACTATAAAACGAGTCTCAAATTACCTGGATACTATGCGCAGGTGGGCCACCTGTGATAACTGGATTTTAAGGGTGTACACTCAGGTAGTATCTCGGGAGGCTTTATACAGGGTGTCCCAAAAGTCTATGCACGTTTTTGAAGAGTCATATCTCATAAAATATAAATCATATGGTATCAATTTAACCATATTTTGATAGACGAGATTTGGGAAATTATTTTGATACCAAACACAACCCTATTGGTGAACCCACAACATTATAAAACTGGTTGAAAGTTTTTGGCTATGTGAGACCCACCCAAGTACCACACATTTGTTGCTAAAACAGGTGCGCATAAATTAACGATATGAAAGCAACGTTGCGCATTAGTCACAGTTCACTGCTTACCTTGCAACATTAATGTTATTACCAAACTCGGTCACTCACAACATAAATAGGTATAGTAGATAACATTGCACAGCAAAAGTCTTCATTCAAGATGGTTTACAGCATAGATAAGCGAATACAAATTGTATGGTTCTATAACTTACTCAACAAAAGTTCAGATTTTTTAAAAAAGTGCAACGCGCACCAGGAAGAATGTCCATTCTTAAGTTGGTGGATACATTTTTGAACACAGGAACTGTGCATGATTTGTCTCGATGTGGTAGAAAAAAGACTGGTAGATCAACAAGTCACATTGATGTCATAAGACATGCATCAGCTAAAAGTGCAAAGAGTTTTATTCGCTGTGTGATGTGTGTGTTCACTTTTCTGTTACGTTATTTAATGTTTTAGGTCTGTGTTTTTGCATTAGCACACGTCTCTGTATAAATGGAAAACATTTAAACTAGATTTCACTGTAGAAACGAAAACTATGTGTGATATAGTTTGTTATTATGATGGGATCACTGTAATGTAAAATGTTTAAACATTACAATTGACGGATCACTTTCCGTGTAACCAACTCTACCCGTCTTTTTGTTAATCTCAATAGGTATGGATTTATGAATTTTATTCCTCCGACGTATAAAATTATATTTTTGCAGTAATACATATTTTACTTCTAGGGTAGCATTACAAACAGATGTTACTCCAATGTTTGGTATCAAAATTATTTCCCACATCTCCTCTTTCTAAATATGTATTCATATTTTCAATACGACTTATATTTTGTGAAATACAAAGCTTCAAAGTCGTGCATAGACTTTTGGGACACCCTGTAGAACACAGCAAACATGATAAAGGGACTACATACTATACGTTAAGGCCCCACATGCCTATTGGAGGAATAATGTATTTAATGTAAATAGGCCAAACAAAACCCGGATGGCACACATTGTGCTCAAGTACAAGCGTGGAATGGTACAAGTGATGATATAAACTCCGCCGACTATAAAACTATAACGCTCAGAACGTAGGCCTACTGAATTACCTGGATACAGTATGTGCATATGGGCAGTGGCGACACTTGCACCAGCACCATATGAGCACCATAGGAGGAAAACGGGGTGGCAGGGCAATAAAAGAATCGGGGGAGACATTTAAAAGCTAATTTTAAGTAACTTTCAATTTTGACATTAAAATTCAACTTTTTATTATTTGGGGTACAAAATAGGTAGAGACAACATGCGCTGACAGGAGTATAACTGGGGGTATTAGGAACACGTTGATGGAGTAGGCCTACTTGGATTAGGATCTTGGGTATCTGTATTATTTAAGAGCACATTGGGCCTAGGCTCATGGTGTATTAAGGGCACCATGTTACTTACATTATATCAAGGGCACCTTAGTACCTGAATTATTTAAGGATATACTCTTGATATTTATAAACATTTATAACGCTTTGATATTACTGACCTCTGCCTATTGTGATATGACTTTTACTGTCCGCTATCTTCGGCACCCGCGTTTAATTTACTTGACTTGACTATGATAAAATAAGGGCACCTGGGTATCTCGAGATAACGGCACACTGCAGTGGGCCTACCTTTCACAAACGTAGGCCTACCTAGATTAAGGCAATGTATAACCTGGATTATCAAAAGCACCTGCGATATTCGGATTATTTAGGGCCCCGTCTGGATTATGTATACATGTATAGGACATGTTCTTGATATTATTGTATCAAATTTTCTTACGCTTTGTTTACTTTATTCCCCGTGAAATCTTCTAGCGGGTCCAGCGCGAAGCGCTGGTGCCCGCTAGTTACAATAAATTAGGAAATTTACCACAATAATATCTTTTTATTATGACTAAACAGTTTATCTTATATTTTGACTCATTTACTGATCGTCATTGATTCAAAGATCCATCATATTTGGTTAAAATAAATAAATTGGTCTTTTTGGTATTACCACTTCAAATACTTTGCAATACATACATTCGCAATGCATTATGGGTAATACTTCCAGTTCAGGAATGCTTCCTGAACGGGAAATCGGCCCGGACTGTTTATAGACTGATTAAAAAGTCTGATTAAAGGTGTATGTTCCGATCACTTTTGTGTGTGTTTTTTTCACATCCAGATATTTTTATATCAGAAGCATCCCCATATTTTTCTCATTATGTCTGTATAATCTTACTTTAGGGGCCAGAAATGTTCCGTTTAGATATTATAGGCTAAAATGTGGTACTGCCAAAAGTGGTTATTTTAAAACCACCAACCAGTCTGTGCAATACTCAATGGGCAAATGCATCGCGACCTTGTGTTTCTAAAAATAGAACCATTGGAGTTTAAATGCAACTCAAACTTTGGAATGTGACAATTTTAAGGATGACCTTTCATGTAAAATAGAAAACTGGTTGAAAATCGGGCCAGCAATCGGAACATCTACCTTTAATTAAAGGTAGATGACCCGATAACATTTTCATAACACAGATTTTTCTCAAACATATGGAGATTTTCATATCATATGAAAGATTATATTTTTCTAATTAACATACTGAAATTTGACGGTCCAAATCAGTATAATTACAAAGAAATCGGTGAAATAGCATCGAATTACCGCGAAAGGTGGTAACCACCAATATAGTTTGTGTACAACTCAATGGGCACATTTCACGGCATCTTGTGAGTCTAAAATAAGAACCATTAGAGTTATGCAACTCAAACTTTGGAATACAACTTTTTTAAGGATGACCTTTCATGTAGACTAGAAAACTTTAAGTTGAAAATCGGAACATCTACCTTTAAGTCTGTGTTTCAAGAGATGGTTAGCTTCCACCTTACACACTTGCCAGAGTAAGAACCAAAATCATAGATTTTGGTAGCAAGGACTAAATTTAACCATGGAAAAAAACATAAAAAAACAAACATATTATTTACCACAAAAAGTATATGAAATTGTTGGGCTGACTGAATGTTTTAGAGCAAAAAGGTTAAGGGACCGGTCATTATTTATGGTGGAGGGGGGTTGGGACAAATTCGAGACTCGTATGTCAAAATTACCTACCCCCCCTACAGCTGAAACTGAAAATTACATGACAACCCCCTACTAACCAATAGATTTTTACACAACCCCCCCCCCCCCCTCAAAATCAACTTGTCACATACTTAGGGGATGTATTTTTCTTTTGCCCATGGAATCGTTGGTTGTGCCCTCTAAACGGCCAATAATGTAATGACTAACTACATTGCGAGCGTAGCGAGGCGGAACATTTGTCATATATTTATACATTTTGGGTGTTTTGTGAGTCTTTATAACCCGAAAAAAAGTTAGAACATCCAGACAAAAAGTATGAAATATTCTTGTGAGCTTTGGTGCAGAGCTGAGAGTGAGACGAGGTGAAAAGCGTGCAAGAAATTACCGTTTTTAATCAAATTGGATTTTGGAAAATAGGCTATTAACATGTTTTTATACACCTCATGGCTCTAATGTTTTCAACCATTGATGATTATATAGGTGTTTTTCCAACAGATCGTCCGAGCAGGGCGTGCACAAAAAAGATTTGCTGTACGAAAGTAGTCTCATCATAAGTAGCCTACATGTTTTGAAGTTGAAAGGTCGTAAGAAAATGTGCGCGAAGCGCACAAAAAATTGGCATTTACACTCCAAAATAGCCTCTAAAATCACCCCAATCACCACCATCTTTATAGTTTAAAAAAGTTACACAACCCCCCCTGTTTAAGAATAAAAAGTTACATAACCCCCCCTATTTCAACATATGAAAGTTACATGACCCCCCTATATTTTACCCAACCTCCCTCCACCATAAATAATGAACGGTCCCTAAAGCGTCTGCAACTATAAATATCCCGCAGTGGAGTTTGTTGCAGTATTGGACAGATACAGATACAGATACAGATACAACTTTGATCGTCGATTTTAAAAAGTGCCATGACAAGCCCATGACACGCCCCCACCTGTCAAGGCTCTGATTGGATAAGCCGTCACACCTCTTGCTTCATCATGGCGGATGCCGGCGCACAACACAAGATCGACATTGCTATAAATGTACATGTTGATCAAGTCCAAGGTTTTCTTCGTATTTACCGTGTTTACGGGAATGACAGTCCCAATAATTCACTTTAATATCAATATCAGTAATCCTTATCACTTAACCAGTCATCCAGTACATGCCACGCGAGTACTTATCATGCATACGTCGCGATAAAATCACATCAAAATAAAAATATTTTGTAAATTTGCGTCACTTTTACTTTATAGCTGCAGTACACACTCGCTGAGTGTTGTATACAAATACAATACATACATGTATGTCTAAAATATCAATTACAATGACAACACGCCATGAAAATCAGAAAAATCACTAAACTTGACTGTAGTCATACCTTGTCTGCGTTTTCATTCTGGTCGAACTTTCGTTTCTTAGCAATTCCAGCGTCCATTTTAACGTCAAAATAGTTAGCCACCACAGGATCGTCGTGTCGTGTCGTTTCGTGATCGATAAATTGATAAATCCGTAATCCGTGCCTGCGCTCGCACAGTCGTAAACACTGCCAGGCGGGGTGTGTTATGTCTACGGTTACGGTTGTGTGCAGTGTCGTTCAACTTTCAAGGTCATTCAATTATGTATCTTTAGATAAACAATTTACTATTTTAGTGTATTATTTGTGGTTATAAATGGTCGTGTGCCATAAAAGTTGGGACCCCTTTGTAGCTCTTTGTGTGACATGTACGAAAAATGGAAAAATGATATAGGTTTTGCCAAGCAGGATTTTTTTAGGGGGGGGGGGCGGATTTTTTGGAAAAGGTACATTGGTACTAAAAAAAGTCGTAAAAGGTTGCCCCCCAAAAATGTTTAGACATCTCACAACATTTTTTATTTTTTTGGGGGGGGGGGGGGGTGGGGGCGGGTATAGGACTTATTTTAGTATAAGACGGCCCGAAAAAATGCTTTACACAGTGGGAAAAGGGGGAGTTTTCGGATAATAGGGGTGGGGTGGGGCTTTTTCACAAAAAAAAGGTACATTAGTACCAAAAAAGTACATTGGTATGAAAAGGTACATTGGTACAAAAAAAAAGGAATTTTTTTCAAATTGGGGGGGGGGGGGGGGGGGGGGGGGGGGGGGGCGTCCGCCCCCAAATGTGAAAAAAAAATGAAAAATGAAGAAATGTACTAAAAATACAACATTTTCACTTGCCATTTTCATACATTGAATATGAAGATAACATTATATTTTATTAAGTTGTATGATTCAAAAGTAGGCCTATATAACATTGTCTCAAAGAAAAATGTTGCCACATTTGTCTTTAGTTATAAATGATAGGCCTACCTTATAACAGGGTGGTCAAAATGTGTGAAAAATAATTATGTGAAAACGTATTTGCTAAATAAATTTAAAGGTTTATTATGTGATCTTTCAAGACAACGCCCTCAACATTGAAAAAAAAAAGTTGAAAGCAGATATTCTTGCAGATTTACATTTCTGATCATAAATCATACATACATTCCAAGTTACAGGGCGATACGATTCTTAATTACTTCAAAATCATGGTTTTATAGTGAAAATAAACTGTGTACTGTGGGTACGGCTCTTCAATCCTCCTCCTCCGACCGCCCCCCCCCCCCTCCTCCATCCCAGCACCCGTTTGTTTGTTTGTTTGTTTGTTTACACGGTCGGTCCGTACAGACACACGCTTGGGTCCTGAAGGGACCAGACTCAAGCAAATTGCTCGGGCCAGGCTTGATCGATTAATTGCTCCCAATTAAAACTGAAATAATTAAGACATTATTTTTTGGATGGTATGTATGGAAAGAACACTAATTGTGCTTTGTAATGACACCAAATTCATTTCGTCTTAGGTCGTCTGGTTCGCTACGACCATGATAGTGCGCCCCCTACAAATCCTTCACCCGTGAATTTGGTTTTAGTAGACGAAATTTTGTCGGAGATTATATAAGCTCCCTGATCTAGACTCTGTAGATTTAAAAAAGATTTAAAAAAGCTGATGTTTCTAGATACATATAGATTATATGTTTACTCTGAACATCTAGGGTGTCACAATAGAGGGCAAACTTTAATTATCATACAAAAGTAAATTCTAATGTGACAATTTACTCCCCTCTTTAGCTAAATGTACTTACATTTATGTACTATTTAGTGCATTTATTCTTTCAATCTCCAGATTGAAATTACTCTACTACTTTTGCCTCTCTATTCCGTGCATCTCTGTTCCCTAACTAGAAATGCTTAGTGCTTCCATTGCTTCTGTAGGCCTACTCCTTCTCAAGTAGTCGACTGGGTGACGTAATTGGAAGATAAGTCTTGGACGAATCGACTATTTAATCAATAATTTGCCTGTTGCTAGTCCGCGGCTGCGTGTATAGACGAACAAAAATTTTAAAATGAAAAACGGACTTTGTTTTGGTTTTGGGCACATAACTGAGTTAATTCATTCAATCTTCACGAGTAAATACCTCAAAATAAAGAGAAGCGCTTACATTACAACTTTATAGTTTAATATAGGAGCTATAGTTATGGAGTTGAGTTGAGAGTATTCTGGTCAGTTATCTATTTTGAGGACTGTTCAATTTATTACTTCCGAAGAAAGTTCAGAAGAGAGTGTTTTTAATTTATTTCTTACCCTCGATATTGTGAATATCTTTATCATAATATTATTGTCAAATTTCTATTTGGACAGAGAACAAATATAGTTTATATGTCAAATATTATAGAAGCTGTGACAATTTCTTCGATTACGAGCAGAACCGAAAATAGTTATTGCTATAAATTGAGTTTGTGATTAACAAGTTTAAAACAGAACCTTCTTTGCTATGATGTACACCTAACTTTTTGATTCAAATAAGAAACAGAAATCTAAATGTACACAGATGGACTTTAAAGGGCACTGAGAGAATCAGATACTTATGGGAGTGCGCCCTCAATTTGTCTAGAAATCAGTTTGTTTGTACCTACGTAATACTTCGGCATATATACTAACTACCATATCTGAAACCGTTTACCTTTATTCGCCGTCTACCATGTACAATTTCACGATTTGGTAATTTCGCCATATTTCGATGTATATAGATCACATCAACATTATTAGCATCACTCACCACATGACTTGCTTCAACCAAATTTCAATCTAGCGACATTATTCAACCGTTTCCCATAAATCATTTGACTTCAGGGTTCCTACGTAGCCTATATACCTTATCTTTTGATACAATTCCTTTTTTTCTAAATTTCATTTTTCTCGGTAATAAGTCTCGATTAAATGAACTAAGTTTGACCAAACCTTGCCATGACCAAACAAGTTATATAAGTGTTTAAGGTTGCCAAAAAAGAGGCCGGGGGAATTCAGTCCTAACTCTTTCATCAATACATATTTCTGTTCTGATAAAACAACAATATGTTGATGAAAAATGTCCCCTCTTTAATTTGAGATATTGCACGCTGGGACTGGTTAATTATTGAGCAAGTTACACTCCCAAATATAAGGACAAGTCTGATTTTCATTTTCACATTTTTCTTTTCAACACTGGAAGAGTATGACAGGTAAATCGTGTGTGCCGTATTTATCAACCGCGTAACAATGCGGCTTGGGATAATTTCGCCAATAATCAACCATTCTTAGCGTGCAATATCTCAAATGAAAGAGGAGACATTTCTCAACACAACTTTGTTATATCTATTTAAGAGTCATACTTAAAGGGGCATTAAGAGATGTGATGGAGGCAGCCCCCTCAATTACAAAAATATATGATTAAAACTGGGATTTGTATATTATTACAATTGTATTACATGTATGAACTTACACCTATAAGGATTAAGAAAAATCAGCCCCTTTTGTACAACAAAACGTCGATTCAAAAATGCTGGTAGAGCCGCAACCAGCATTTTACATGGTTAAGGGTGGTATTCCAACATATATAAAATATTTTAAAAATCAAGTTTTGCTGGGTTTTTTTATTAGTAGAAACAACAATAACGGCAATTTTTAATGTTCATCTTAAATTCTGAAGTAAATTAATTAAAATTAAAAAAAATTCAACATGACATTGTGTTCCTTTAAGTTTTAGAGTTTTCAGCACATTTATTACCTGATCAGTTACTTATTGTGTTGACTGTATAATGGCATGTCAGCATGACATTATTGAAATACGGTGAAAACCTGTCTGGATAAAACTAACAAAACACCAAATTTTAAACTGCCGCTTAAAGAAAGTATCGTATAAATCACTCAAGCAGAACAATTCCTTCACACCATTCAAATAGTCATGCATATTAACAATCACAGACAGTTGGTATTAGGGCTGATATCCAAACTCTCAGCGGTGTTACACCGGTATTACACCGATGTTATACCGGTATTACACCGATATTTGTATAGAAAAGAATATCGGTGTAATACCGGTATAACATCGGTGTAATACCGGTGTAACACCGCTGAGAGTTTGGATATCAGCCCTTAATTAATTTTGTAGTGGAAATTATAATACAACTCAGCAAATTACCGTACCATTTCAATTGAGCCTTTTGCCGAAAATGGTAAAATGAATTTCTGAAATCTGGTAAATTTTTAGTCAAACGCAGAAGTATCCATAATTTCTGCCAGGAGCGTCCGATTTTTTAAATAAAAAAATCGTAAAGAAAGCTAAACATATGTTGATGTTTAAATCATCACGGCACTTTGACCAATAACAATGGCATTCATTGCTAAGAAATGCATCTTCCCGGTATGTCCATTGAGGTAAATACTTCCCGAGAAACTCAGGCAAGTGGCTAAGCTACTGACACCAGTCAATGATATCGCTGAAAATATGTTTCCATTGCTAGGCCTAGGCAAATCAAAACTCGACCGCGCGGCAACCGGCGGTTCCGCCCGGTTGGACCGCATATCATTGTTTAGAACAATAGAAACCGGCTGCAACCTCACGGAACTGCACGGAACCGGCGGTTGCCGGGCGGTCGAGTTTTGATGTGCTCCCTAAGAAAATACGAATAATCACTAAATATTCGACAAATTGGCCGTTTAAAACATTTATTTTTATTTTTAGGAGTTTAGTTCCTAATTTTTAGGATATATCAAATAATCTTCAATTCTTCAATTCTTCAATTTGGTGGCCGCTAGAGTCGGATCAGGGATTATATAATTATGGGATAAGTCACTCCTCAGACAAAATTCTGCCTACTAAAACCAAATTCACGGGTGAAGGTTTATAGGGGGCGCACTATCATGGTCGTTGCAAACCAGACGACCTAAGACATGGTGGATTTTTTCGGCTCAAAACATGATTTGTGGTACAGAAATAGTACATCAATGGTCAAAAAAGCTGATTGTGATTTAGAGTAGAACTGATTTGCTTTGATGATAGCAGAATTTAGTTCTTATATGACACGAAACATTCAGAATTGGTTATTTGAAATTAATTTTTACGTGGAACAAAATACGAATTTTAAATTGCGGATGGCTTCGTCTGAGAGTGACAGAGGAGGGCGTGGCGTTATTTGCATTTTATGAATATTATAATCAGATCAGTTGGGAAGGACGCTGGATCGCGACGATCACACAGAGACTATATAACTATGGGACAAGTATCTCGAAGGCAAAGTCCCCGTCTACTATGCGCAAATTCACGGGTGAAGGTTTTATAGGGGGCACACTATCATGGTCGTAGCAAACCAGACGACCTAAGACATGGTGGATTTTATCGGCTCAAAACATGATTTGTGGCACAGAAATAGTACATCAATGGTCAAAAAAAGCTGATTGTGATTTAGAGTAGAACTGATTTGCTTTGATGATAGCAGAATTTAGTTCTTATATGACACGAAACATTCAGAATTGGTTATTTGAAATTAATTTTTACGTGGAACAAAATACGAATTTTAAATTGTGGATGAAGCCTGACAGTGACAGAGGAGGGGCGTGGCTTTATTTGCATTTTATGAATATTGTAATCGGATCAGTTGGGAAGGACGCTGGATCGCGACGATCACATCGTGTGAGGTCATGAATAGTCATGGTTGAATATGCATTCACAACGAATGATTGACAGTTTACGCTTAACTTCCGGGTGAAAAACTGATAGAGTGCGATATACTGTGAACCAAATCTCAACAATGGGCAGATTGGGTGTTATATAGGCCTGGACGGATGACCAACTATTACAGCGGGTGATGTTAAGGTGCATGGGTGTACCAAGTGCGAGTAAAAATCCACAATATATTCAGGACAGTTAAAAAAGAGCATGCCGGTTGACCCATTCTAAACTATTATTCTGTTGAAGAATGAGTACTCAATATATGCGTTGATGGAAGCATAAACCACATGTTTCTTGAATGCATGGCTATTGCGTGTAGTTTGAAGAGGAGCAGGGTTGACTTGTTGTGGGAATGGAATCCTTAGGCTGCCATGCTGTATTTTCTAGAACAATACATGAAGTAGCCGTCGGGTATGTAGTGAATCCCAGCCAAGGTTTGTTACCATAGCACCGACTGACACTCTGCGTCCGCCTGTAGTCCCTAGTGCAAAATCTGGCTGCTGCATTTTGAACAGCCTCAATGCGCTTCCCTTGATGGTGTATGGTGACCACGCACTGGAAGCATCGCTAATTTTGGACGCACCAACGTTTGGTAAGCCTGGGCTTTCACACTAGTTGGACAACAGGAGATGTTTCGTCGCAACATACCAAGTGTCTGGGAAGCTTTGGAACTCACTTTGTTGCAGTGGTCATTACACGTAAGCTTTCTAACACACAGGTAGTCGACAGATTCACCTGGCCCTGTCCTAGGGAGTAGGGACAGCTTTGTTGTCCATTTTGTATTCATAGATGGAAGGCTCACTTTTCTTGGTTACTGTCATAATGGTGCACTTACTGACGTTGAAGTCCATCTGCCAAATCTTTGACAAGGTGTGAAGTGTAGAGAGGTCTTTTGCATAGTAAGGTGATCTTTGTGTGAATCTATGCGCCTGTATAAAATGCTGTCATCCGCAAAGAGGCGTATTTCTGACTGAAGGTTCTGGTTGATGTCATTAATAAATATGAGAAAGAGCAGGGGCCTCATAACTGAGTCCTGTGGAACACCCGAAGTAACTGGTTTAGGGGTAGAACTCTGGCCATTGACAACTACAGTCTGTGATCTTTTTTAAAAGAAAGCTCTGATCCACCCAGCTGTATTTCCAACACCACCACACTGAAACCAACAAAACAATGTCAGTCTGGCCACGAGCTTCAAGATTGTACGCCCAGTCATGAATGGCTGAAACTAGTTGGGTTTCCAGTTTATATTTCAGGTTTTTTGATAATAAGCATAATAAATATTGATTGTGATTCAAATAATTGCCTGGCAAACCGGAAGTGGTCAAAACAAGTGGTCAGATAATAGTGGACATATTATGGAAACAACCCTCCAGGGTCGATATCAATACTGCGTTTTAAAGCTATTAATAGCTTTGTGACGTAACATTTGAATATCACATTATTAAGCTTATCATTTCTGGAGACAAAACAGGTCGGCTATTCAATGAGATGTGGAAGTAATAAAACAATGATTGATGATCATAATGAAAACACTATAAATGGAATGTAAAGCAATCGGGAGAGGCCCACAATCCACAACTCTATCCAACTCACATATCCACGTTAACACATTGTCTGAATGCACTAAAGAACAATGTGTTTTATAGTGAATCACATCAGAACGGATCTGCCGTATAACTAAACGGTTTAAGATCGATTCATCATTAGCTGTTAGTTTGATAGATCTTTTTGATTTTGGGTCTCACCTGGGAGGTTACAGTTCCACAGTGTTACCTTTTTATTTGTATACAGAATATACACATAGAATAGAGAGCTTTATGTAAGGTCAATGTGCTTTGAACTCACCACCCAAAAAGGGTGGTGGCGTTGCATTTTGGGGGACAATTCATCCATCTCTCTCTATTAACTCAAGAACGAATGAGGTAGAGCTATGGTTGAGGTGTCATGTGAAAGCCTATTTATCTAGCTACACTGTGTGAATAAATCAGGTAATATAACTGTTTAGCTGAGATATGATTGATTATATTGTGAAAGTCAGGGGTGGTGGCGGTAGCGGCGGCGCTGTGTACAATCTCTATGGGGAGTATAGAAAATGTTCCCAATTCTACGTTCAATTTACAATAACTCCTCATCCCTGTATTGTACAAACACGATTTTGCTCTCATTTTATAGATTATTTTATATTCTACAATATTCTGTTTCAACAAACGTGACAACTATTATGTAACAATTGTAATCATGAATCGATTGCATTGTCCTTGGCTTTTTCCCTATTCGCTACACTGAACTTTCCAATTAATCGATTTTACACATGACTATAACAACAACAAAAATTCAACCGATAATAGCAAAATTATGCATTTTTGGAAAGCTCTCAAATAGGGGAATCCAAAAATGCTGTTTAAATCATGATAGGGTGCATACCCCAAAAATATACTTGTACACTCTAAAAAATATGAAATTTAAACGTTTGTGCTCATTTACTTCTCGATATAGTATATTTCAACAAGTTACCATTGACAACCATTATGTTCTGATGGGTAATTGCATGAGGAACTAATACTGCACAGTAAAATTGTGATTGGGATAGGTATACAAATATTACTGAGCTTAGATCAAAATAATATACAACAACAAAAAACGATATTTTTTTAACATTCTTAACCACAACATGTTACCATTAAGCTCTATCTAAACTCCAATAGCATATTTGGATTCCTTGTGAGATTACCGTTCAGAAAATATATAATTTTTACGATATGCTAATTCGAATCTCAGATGGTGTCAAATGTAAAAATCAGGACATGCAACGGTACGGAAGGCGAGTTCAAAACACATGACCGTAAGGAAGTTTTAACATTTAAGTCCTCTATTAAGCCTTTTTACACCTGGCCCAACGATCTATTTAGACGATGACCGATCGTCGGTATGGAGTCTAATTCAGCCGTTTCATAACGTGCAAGAAATTAGATCGATCTTTGGTCATTGGATTCACACAGAGAAATTGTCCATTTTAGACGATCAATTGTCATATATAGCCACCAGTAGCGTAGCCAGGGGGGGGGGGGGGGCAAGGGGGGGGGGGGGCAGAGTGCCCCCCCTGAAAAAAAATTGACCGGGAAAATCGGGAAGACAGCGAAAAATCGGGAAGGAAAAGAAGGGAGAAAAAAAAAAGATAAGATAAAGGGGAGAGAGAGGAAGGAAAAAAGGAAGAAAAAGGGGAAAAAAGGTACATTTTGGTTATAAACAAGTGATAGAAGTTTGCATTTTGGGGGACACATGCGCGCGTAGCGCGCGATTTTTTTTTGTACAACGGGATGAAATTCCAAGATCGGGAAGAAAATGGGTTTGCCCCCCCCTGACAAGGAAAGCTGGCTACGCCACTGATAGCCACTGTTATTGCGCCTACAAAAGGACGATCGATCGTCGGGCCAGTGTGAAAAAGGCTTTTATTAACCTAAATTGACTTCGATTGGTTGATAGATAGAATTTCGTTATACACCAAGCACAAAAATTCTCTGACCAGGCGCTTTGATGTTGGCTAATCCAAAATCAATAATCAATACAAAAAATCTGAGATAAACATTTTATGAGCAAATTTCTTCTCCGTAGTTTGATACCCAGTGTTCTAAGTCGGTTAATTAACTGCAATTTAACCGGTTAAATAACCGGTTAATTAACCGCACCATATTTTACCGGTGGTAAAATAGGTAAATTTTCAATTTTCAATTATTTTGACACTTTAAACTACTTTAAACATTTAAGTAGATCAGTAATTTGTTCACTGGGACCATTCTATGCAAAACACAGTATCCTTAGTGTACTATGGAGGTAGATGCAGTACTTTAAGGAATATAATGCCATCAAAATATACCTACTGTTTCCAAACTAGCCTTGTAATTGGCAATTTTTTCAAAATAAATACTATTTTTACTGTAGGATTTCTCTCAGATTTAGAAACTCTTAAATAAAGTGTTTGTATTGCATTTAATTAATTAATTAATTCTACTATTCAGTTAATCATTTATTTTTTAACAACATATCAAAGTAGTTGGTACAGTGTGCCTTCATATAATCATACCCAAGTTATTCTTTAATTAATATCAAAGTGTATCTATCTAGCCCTAACCCTAGTAACCAAATTTGGTGAAGGGGGGACTCAAGGAAGATTTTGACTTGATTTTTTGAATTTTGTGAGTGCTGTAATTATTGAACTATTAATCAAATGCCTATAAAAGTATACCTTTTTGGAAAGGAAATGGATCAGAGAATCCAAATTTTGCATCAATTTTGAAAAAAATGTTTACTTTTGAGAAAATCACAAAAAAGTTCATTGACCCCAAAAAGTTCAACAAAGCTAACAAAAAATGTGAGTAAAAAATTCACAAATTTCTAGATTATGATGTTAAGACACTAACTTAGGGACATTTTTTTGTTTTAAAACCTAATCTAATATTTTTTGAAATTTTGACCAAAAAGCACCAAAATAATTTATTTTTTTTCCCTTCATTTTTTTCTCACTTTTTTGTCAATATTTCAAGAAAAATTAAATAAGGCTAAAAGAAAAAAATTGTCCCTAAGTTAGTGTCTTTACATTATAATCTAGCAATTTGGGATTTTTTTACTTAAAATTATTTTTGTTAACTTTGTTGATTTTCTCATAAAAGCAACATTTTTTGTCAAAATTGACCCCAAATGTGGATTCTCTGACCTATTTCCTTTCCAAAAATGTATACTTTTATACACATTTGAGTCATAGTTCAATACTCGAGTCCCCCCTTAAATCTCTGTATTTTGGAAGGAAACCTTTTTTATTAAGAAAAGACTTTGAGTAACATATAATGTAAATGGCTATGGAGGTTACGTGTTCACAGTACTGCATGTTCATACAGATTACAGGCTGATATAGTGATAACCTTTAAAGTGTGACTTTTGAAAGAGGTCGTTGTTTGGAATAAAAAAAAGTTGACAAAAAAATATGAACACCCACCAGTGTCAGTTGTTGATTTATTTCTAAACAGTAAAACTTGATTGAACCTAAGGCTTAAATTGCATGTCTAAAGCCAAAGAAGAAGAAGAAAACATTTACCTGTTCATATTTTAATACATGGCCATGGGTATAACGATGACAAACTTGTCAGTAAATCGAAAATCATACTATGACTTTTCATCATAATTTACCAATTTAACCGCTAATTAACGTTAATTAACCGGTTAATTAACCGCGATTTATAATTTACCGGTAAATTTTAAACACTGTTGATACCTCATTCATAACAATCGAGCGGATATTGTTGATATTATGATTGTTTAATCGACCACACCTACCAAAATAATTCTTGTACTAAAAGTGGGTTTCGACTCCCTGTCAATGCCTGTTACCCATTCATCCGGATACCTGACTGGTTGAGATAGCACACAGTGGACAATGCAAATCAATGATATCCCAAATATTGCCATAGGAAACCAATTCTAGTGCAACTTTGTTGTCGTTACTTGAAATCTTCAAAAGTATTAATTCGATCTTAATGAATGAGGTATCAAACTACGGAGAAGAAATTCGCCCATTAATGTATCTCAGATTTTTGGCACCGATTATTGATTTTGGATTAGCCAACATCAAATCGCCTGGTCAGGGACTTTTTGTGCAAGGTGAAGTCTATTTCTCTTCCACGAAGCAGTGACGTTACTTTATGATTCCTTTTTTACAATCAAGGACACTTTTGTGTTATCCTAGATTGTAATACATAAGGCGCCGGCGTATACACATGCGCTAAAACGGGAGAACGCGTGTGTAAATCGTCACTGTGCAGAGGAAGTGGAATATTGGACTATTTAGAGTTGAAGGCTTCTATGGTATTTTCAAAGTCATTGTACAGTTGTTTGAACCGTGCCTCGACCGAAATAGTGTTTTCCTGCTCAAGATCTTGTACGCCCGGCGCTAACACACTCAGGATATCCGCCAAGATTCCCGGTGGCTCAACCTCAGAGTCGTATCTTTTGAAAGGAGTTCCGTCGGGACGGATGAGGAACTTATTGAAATTCCAAGTGAGATCGCTGTTTCTGATTGGTTTCCAGTAGAAGTTTTCTGCGTCGCCTATTTCATCTTTCACCGGAGGACAGGAGCCCTGTTAATAGCAAACAAAACAAAACAAAAACAGAATGGGTATTTTTAATGAAAGTGTATCCATGTAGAATTAGGGATTCTATATGTCCGCCAACAAAACATCGATAATTTCTTTCTCCTATAGGGCTCACAGGTTTTTGTAACAGGTGTTTTAATTCATGATTGGTTTTTATAGCGGTTTAAACCGACCATTGAAAATGACGAAAAATCTGCATTTGTTGCTTTGCATTTGCTAATAATTTTGCAGGTACCAGTACTTATGATGATTGATGACAATGTATTGTTTTCTTTTATTTAATGACATTATGAAAACAAAGTCGATTTAATTAAATGGGATTCGTAATGCGTAACAATAGTATTTTACCGAGACAACAAAATAGTAAAGTCCTTGTTGCCCATTTGAGAGGAAAACAACAACAACAACACCAACAACAACAACAACACCACCAACAACAACAACAACAAACACACCAGATTTTGGTCGGATTCTCTAACTAAATGATTTCACATTGTTGTGAACCTTTAATGTCATATAATATCGAAAGACTCGAAGCGATGACGAATTTTCAAAAAGATTCTCCAAACAATAACTTAAAACAGTACCCATTTTGACTGAAATCAATGATAATAATGATGCATTTGGTTGTATTATGAAATGAACTTTCAATAATAGATGATATAGCACAACATCATATTTAAAAGTGCATCGGCGCTATACATCATAAATAACAGTGCATTCGGATGCTATGAAATAAACTTTATGTAAATATCATACATTCATGACAAGAAAAACGTCAAATGCAACGACAAGGCATTTGGAGACTATTGTTTTAAAATCATATCACTCATCATACAATCATGAAAAGTGCAGCAACGCAAGTTTATTTGGAGGCTGCTATCTTACGAACATACATGAATGAAAAGTGCAGCGTCAAATGCAACACAAAGTTGGAGGCTATTCTTATCTTGATGAACATATCATTACATTCATGAAAACTAGAACGTCAACTAAAACTTCAAGCATGCAGTACGCCTGTTACATAATCATAGATTCACGAAACATGCAAATGCAACGGGTCAAACTCGCTCGTCATAAATGCTCATTATTCATAATCTGCCCTAACCCTAAACCTAAACATAACCCTAAACCTAACCCTAAACCTTACCCCTTACCCTAACCCTTACCATAAACCCTAACCCTGCCTTAAGACTAGCGGTAAACCCCAATGCAACAACTTTGAGTTTGGAGGATAATATAATATTGTATAAAAAATAATATTCATGAAAAGTAGAGTAAAATACAACACCAGTGCACTTGACTTTTTTTATGACAAAGATTCTACTGAGGCGTAACCAATAATGCATATGAATGTTTTTCATTCGTGCAATGGAAATTATATTTTCTTTCGGTGAAAGATTCAACTCGGCTTCGTTTTGTTGAATAGTTTTATTCTTCACCTCATGAAAATATTCTTATATTGCACTCACACACATTCATAATACGTGTGTACGTGAGGCCTAATATCGTGTACAGGGTGTATCAAAAAAAAAAAAAACGCAACACTTTCTGCCAAGAGCAGTGCGACTACAGCAAATCACATATCGCCCTAAAACTTAAATATAATGTTAAGACTACTTCTTGGCTATCAAATAGTCAAATTACAGCAATAACGTTTATGAATTGGCTGAGATACTCGGGATATCAGTAGGGAAGTGCAAAACACGTTTTACATCGTTTATCCTGTATTCCTGATTTTCTTGTCAGGTCAATATTAGCAAGACACTTTAATAACCCATTGTACTTAGGGGAGGATGGGCCAACTGGTCCGGTTAAACATATTTCATGATATAAAAGATTAAAGCTCGTGTAAATATTCATGGAATTGCTATGAAAATATCACCCATGTAACTGTTTACATATAACATATATCAATGTAAAAGAATATCTAAAGAAAAGGCCAATTACCACTAACTGAAAAATGTACTTGGGACAACTGGTCCCGTATGTTCTATCTTAATAATATAGATATATGTCTGGATATATGAGATATATCCCCATCCCAGGCTCCCACCCACCCAACACCATTTCTGACCATTTCCTAACACACACACAAACCATAAACGGTCTATGCACAAATCCCCTACCCTGGTCAACATCCCACGCCCACATCCCCCATTACCAACCCGTGCGCTCAACTGAACTGGAATGACTGGGCTTGGTTTTTTTTAACACACCTAGGTGGCATAGCAGTTCCAGACGAGTGTTAAAAATATGACCCATGGTGTTATTTTTTGATACACCCTGTATATACAGGTACGTTGTCATGTTGGTCGGTGGCCATTTGACCATTTACCATTTTGGCCATCCTTTTGTGGTAACATAAGATATAGGCACCCATCGTGAGTACGGACTTGCTATAAGTAAAGTTAATATTTTACAAAGCAAAAATAAAGTATTCCTCAACTCAAGAGCTCAACTTATCTTTTGTTCTTTTACAAAGCTGCAATAACTAGAATAGAAATCTTTGGAGAACATTTTGGTGTAATTCCAGATCAAATCCTTTGTTCTTATGCCAATAAGAAGATCAAGGTATAAAATTAAAATTAATTTTGTGTTCCATGATTTTTGTAGTCATCATATCCGAATTTATCTAAATGTAAGTTAAATTAGGAAAAAAATGACCTTTTGTCTGTAAATGAACGATGCTTTTTATTGGTAGCAAGCTGTCACATGACATCGTTATTATTATCATTATTATTTTTACCAACACAATGACGAAGGTTAAAGCATAATTGAAAAATTATATTCATGATAATATTTAATTGGTATGACCTACTGATACCTAGCCTATAAGCTGGTGTTTTACCAACATTAATGTTGGTCAAACACCATCTTTAAGCTTACGGGGTGAATCAAAAGAAAGTGTGCACGGATTGAAACTGTCATTTGACCTTGATGAGTGCATTGAACCATGAAATTGTTTTGTATGTCTCTAGTTTATCTTACAAAATAATGAAAGTAATCGACTGAAAAATAACCAAACTGCGACGAGGGTATAATCCTGTAAGTAAGAGGATTATAACACTTCGCATCCAAGGCAAACCAGCAAACATTTCGGTGATACAAGTGTACGCTCCTACCTCTGCAGCAGATGAAGATGACATCGAAAACTTCTATGAAGATTTGCAACAGACCATAGACAACATCCCTAAAAGAGACATCCTTGTTGTAACAGGCGATTTAAATGCCAAAGTTGGAGATAAAAGTACCAATAGCAATGTGATGGGAAACAACGGTCTAGGTGAGCAAAATGAAAGAGGAGAACGTCTCATTGAATTCTGTGACGAAAATGGATTTGTGATCATGAATACCCTATTCAAGCAACACTCAAGGAGACTTTATACCTGGTCGTCACCAAATCAGAAGATCAGAAATCAGATTGACTACATTCTTGTGAAGAAACGATGGAAATCTAGCTTTATGTATGCAAAGACCTATCCAGGGGTGGATTGCGGATCTGACCACCAACTTCTAGTATCATGCATGAGGTTGAAGCTGAGAAGAATACATCGCCAAAGTAAGCCAGCCAGACTTGATATGACTCAAATCAGTGAAAAATACAGAGTGGAAATAAAAAACCAATTCCAGACACTGTTTGAAAATGATCCAGAGGTGTCCTCACCCGAAGAGTTATGGCAGGAGATTAAAAAGGCAGTGACAGAAACAGCACAGAAATCGATTCCCAAGTGCAGGCATAAGAGGAAACCCTGGATCACAGAGCAAGTTTTCAATCTGGCAGATCAACGTCGAAAGATTAAAACCGAAAGGTCTGGAAAATAAGAACAACCTGAAAGAATACCGGGAACTGAACAGGAAAGTCCAACTACAACTTAGAAACGACAAAACAACTTTCATCACCCAGATTTGTTCTCAAGTTGAAAAGGACAGTACAGCCAACAACACCAAGGACGTGTACAAGAACATCAAACTCCTGACAAAGAAAACAGTTCCCAGACTTAATGTCTTGAAGGATGCAGATGGTAAAATTCTTACTGAAGATTCCGAAAACAAAGCCAGATGGAAACAGTACTGCCAAAAGTTATATGCATCACAAGATGGGATTCAAGTTGACGATAACACTCTCAACAATGACATGTCTGAACCAGATATTCTGAAGAGTGAAGTGGAACAAGCTATGACGAAATTAAAGATTGGTAAATCTCCTGGAGATGATAATATTCCCGCAGAACTCCTAAAGGAAAGTGATAAAGAAGGCATTGAAGTGATCCACAGACTATGCACCAAGATCTGGAGTTCAACTAAATGGCCTATACGGACTGGAAGAAAGCAGTCTTCCTCCTTCTCCCAAAGAAAGGGGACACCAGAGAGTGTGCTAACAACCGCACGATAGCCTTAATTTCACATAGCAGTAAGGTTGTACTACATATCATTGCAGAAAGGATCCGACAACACCTGGAGAATGAGTTACCACCTGAACAGGCAGGTTTCAGGAAAGGACGAGGTACAATAAACCAAATAGGTAACCTAAGAAACCTGATGGAAAAGAGCTTGGAATTTCAACAACCCCTATATCTATGCTTCATTGATTACTCTAAGGCATTTGACTGCGTTCAACATTTGAAGCTATGATTGGTAATGCAAGAAATGGGTTTCTCTCTTCACATCATTGAGCTGATTAAATCCCTCTACAAAGATCAAGAGGCTACAGTAAGAACAGATAATGGCAATTGTGAGTGGTTCTTTATTGGACAAGGCGTTCGTCAAGGATGTATCCGGTCACCATACCTATTCAACATTTATGCAGAGTACATCATGAGGCAAGCGTTTGATGGAGTGGAAGGCCAAGTTGTCTGAAGTAGAAAAAAAAAAATCAATTTTGGAACTCATTTGGTGCGATCTGGTGTATACTTTTGACCAAAATTGTATCGAAAAGCCACCTCTTCATTTCTATTAAATATTTTGTTTTTTATCAATGCACGAAAAAAGTTGAGCATAATTATACATATAATTATACATATACTATACATATACTATACGATCGTGCCACGGTGCCCCTTATAATCCAGGGATCTAATGCTTGAGCGTGGTCCCTTAGACCCAAGCGTGTGTCCGTACGCACCGACTTAAACAAACAAACAAACCCCCCAAAATGTGCAGTACCAACCCCATACCCCATATAGTGTATACATGGTATATAGTGTGCGGTTAGTCAACATGATCAGAGCGTATATAGACTATTGTGCAATAGCAAGAGGTCCTTGATACTCAGGTGCCCTTAATCCTAATATCGGTGCCAGGCCCTACCCATACATCCTTAAAATCCAGTTATCACAGGTACCCTTAATATTCCATACTCCAGGTACCAAGTGTACCCTTATAATCCAGACTGGCCTACCCACCCCATGTGTTCATACACACGCAGGGGCGTCATATGGGTGGGGGACAGGGGGACACGTCCCCCCCACTTTTCAAAGGGGGGGGGGGGGGGGGGGGACATAATAGCAGATGTCCCCCCCCCACACTTTTTTGAATAACCCTGAGGCTGAAAGTGTTTAATTATGATGATGATGATGAGTGATGATGATGCCCCCTCAAAAGAAGCCATTTTTTGCGCGGATTTTTCAATGTTTAATTATTCAAGCTTAACAACATGGTTTCAGGAACGTTTTCTGGACCATTTTAGTGATAAAAAAATTCCATTTTTGCCCGCTTCGTGAGAGTTGGCAATGTTTCTTCATTCAAGTTATAAAAAGATGGCTTAAGGGCGGTTTTAAAAAAAATGGCTGAAAATGGCATATTCAACATTTTGCCCGTTTTTGATCATATAAAGAACTTTTATAGAATAGCCAATTATTCCAAAGTATGTGCTAAGATAGTCATTTCTTTGTGCCAGAATATGATGGCCCTTGCTTGTTGCAAAAAAAACTTCTGCCTGTTTTTGATGCTAAAACGGTCAGGAGTGTAACACTTTTTTAACATAAAAATTGAACATGCATTTTTATTAAGCTAGTACAAGAAAACCATCTTTGATATTCATTTGAGAGATATACATTTTGAAATATTGAAGGGTCCACCTTATTCAGAATGAGTCACTGTGAAATTGAACTTGCATAAGTCCAATAAATTATTGATTGTTACACTACAGTATGTCAAAATGAAGAAAGGAGTCAAACTCAAATATTGAAATTAATCAAGCTTGATAATAAAAATGATGAAAGGTTATGTATTTGTCATTCCATATTTTGTATATGTATACACTTGGCTTGCCATAGATGGTCAAGTGGCATTGGTAATCACATCATAGCATTTGTGGTCAAAGGTTTACTGGGATAACTCCAAAATGTCAGGAGTGTAACATTGACATGCCATCTAAATTTTGCAAACTTCCTTATATATTTAATTTAGTTATATCAGTTTATTATAGTAGTACATGATGTAAATTAATAAATAGTAACAAATAAAATTGTGTTACATTGAATATGTCTACTACAGATAGTAAATAGGGGTCAGTCAGGAGTGTAACAAATATGTAGAAATGTAAATACATTTTGGATGGCCCACTGCCGTGCCATAAACTGTAATATAAACTTGAAACGGTCCATGTATACCTTTGATATGGCCATATTCTGATGTTTAAAACTATTCAAATCAAACCTATTAACTAATAATTAGTTAAAACAAAACAAAAACAGGCCTTTATTGTGTAAAAATAGGGGTTTTGTGTGGAAAATCTGATTTTCTTCCCAATTTAGTTGTTAAAGGCATAATGAAATTGTATTTTCTATGCTTACCAATCTTCCAAGTTGAGGGGAACTGTACTTTATACTTAAAGGTTGTGTTTTTTATCCACCAAACTTATTTTATCCACCATTATTAGACATGTCAGGAGTGTAACACAATGTAGAAATGTATTATATGGATTTTGAATGGCCCACTGCTTTGCCGTAGATTGTAATATGAACTTGAAACATTCCATATACTATGATATTGCCATATTCTGATGTTTAAAACTATTAAAATTAAACCTAATAACTAATAATTAGTTAAAATAAAACAAAAACAGGCCTTTATTGTGTAAAAATAGGGGTTTTGTGTGGAAAATCTGATTTTTTCCCTTCAATTTAGTGGTTAAAGGCATAATGAAATTGTATTTTTTATGCTTACCAATCTTCCAAAGTTGAGATACTATACTTTGTACTTAAAGGTAGTGTTTCTATCAATAAAACCTCTATTATCGACCATTATTACAATGTCACAAAAGTATGTAGAAATGCATTTTGAATGGCCCACTGCTTTGCCGTAGATTGTAGTATGAACTTGAAACATTCCATATACTTTAATATTACTATTTTCTGATGTTTAAAACTATTAAAATCAAACCTAATTTAATAATTTGTTTAAACATTTTAAAAATCCCTATATTGAGGGGAAAATAAGGGTTTTATGTGGAAAATCTCTTTTTTTTAATTAATTTGATTGTTTTAGGCCTAAACAAATTGCATTATCTAATGTTACCAATCCTCCAGAGATGAGCTGTACCTTAAACTTGTTGATTTAAACATAATTGTGTTAATATTTAACAAATGAATGTTTTGAGATTTTACCCAAAAAAAGAAATGTTCCTACAATAAATAGTGTTAAAAAAAATAATGAGGACTATTTTGTGTGTTTCTTGATTTGTTTTACATACTTTAACATATTGGGATTACAATAAGATATAGAATTCATTAATATATCCAATTTGAAATTTTGGAATTTTGGGAACACAATCTCCCATTTCTCAGCCATTTTTTTTAAAACCGCCCTTAAGGAACGTTTTTCTGGACCATTTTAGATTAAAAACTGACAGTTTAAACATGATGGCTCAGGAACATTTTTCTGGAGCTTTTTAGTGTTAAAAATAGCCTCTTTTTTTTTGCGCTTTGCGCAAAATGGTTACAATGTTTATTCAGGCTTTATAAAACATGTTTCAGGAACGTTTTCTGGATCATTTTTGCGCGTTTCGAGCGAATTGGTTTCATTGTTTATTTCAAGCTTAAATAAAATGGCTTCATGAACGTTTTTCTGGACCATTTTAGTGTTAAATAACCATTTTTTTGCGCGCTACGCACAAATTGTTTTCAATGTTTTATTATTCAAGCTTAACAAGATTGCTTCAGGAACGTTTTCAAGATCATTTCAGTGTAAAAAAAACAATTTTTTTGCGCGCTACGCGCGAATTAGTTTGAATGTTTTTTACCAAGCTTAACAAGATGGCTTCATGAACGGGTTTCTGGACCATTTTAGTGTTAAAATAACCAATTTTTGCGCGCTACGCGCATTTTAGTTTCATTATTTATTTATTATTCAAGCTTAACAAGATGGATTCAGGAACGTTTTTCTAAACATTTCTTTTTACAATATCTATTTTTTCACGCTCAGCATGAATTATTTTTACTACTTTCTTATTAAATTGGAACAAGATGGCTTCAGAAACGTTTTCTGTACCTTTTTATTATTTAGCATTTTTTGCACGCTAGCAAAGTAGTTTCCCCTGGTCGAGCTTTTAAACAATCTATACTTAAATCAGGAAAATATGCTCAACTTCTTTCTTGCATTGACAAAAAAAAAAAAAAATATTTATTGGAAATGAAGAGGTGGATTTTTGATAAACTTTGGTCAAAAGTATACACCAGATCGCACCAAATGAGTTCCAAAATTGAACTTTTTTCTACTTCGGAGGGGGGCACATCCCCCCTCAGACTCCCCCCTGTCCGAGCATAGCTCGGAGGGCGGTGCTGTGCACCGCTTTGATCATACCTGATCAATTTCATTTTGTTGGGGCCGCCCCCTAACCTTTTCTGGATTCGCGCCTGGTGTCCCCCCCCACTTTTGAAAACGGGATGACGCCCTTGTACACACGTGTAGGCCTAGATTTCACAACCCCCTTTGCGGACGCCCCCCCCCCCCCCCGCCCCCGCCCCTTAATGTTGGCAAGTCTCTGATAGAATACGCCGCCGCTGTATTAAATAGGTCCGCGACGCTACTGGGTTTTTTTAGTGGTTTTATTAAGTTATCCTAATATCGGTGCCACGGCGCCCTTGATAATCCAGGGATCTTTATAAGGCCTACCCAGAAACGCTAAATATTATTAGGTATCCCATAATTAAACATGAAATAACCACTCTAGGCCCTACCCCATACATCCTTAAAATCCAGTTATCACAGGTACCCTTAATATTCCATACTCCAGGTACCCAGTGTACCCTTATAATCCAGACAGGCCTACCCCATGTGTTCATACACACGTGTAGGCCTAGATTTCACAACCCCCCCCCTAAATGTTGGTAAGTCTCTGATAGAACACCGCCGCTGCTGTATTAAATAAATTTAGTATAGTCCAATAGTGCAAGTGTTAGGTATTGACCAATGCACAAGGGATTACCAGGGCAACCATTCCAGTAGCGTAGCCAGTGGGGGGGCCGGGGGGGCGAGTCGCCCCCCCCCGGACACCTAAAATGGGGACGGCGAAGCGGAAAAATGGGGACGAGAAGAAGGGAAGAAAAGAGAGAAAGAAGGGGGAAGGAGAGGAAGAAAGAGAAGAGAAAGGGGGAGGAGAGGGAGAAAGAGAAGGGAAAGGGGAAGGAGAGGGAGAAAGAGAAGGGAAAGGGGAAGGAGTGGGGAAAGAGAAGAGAAATAGGGACGAAAATGTTTTCATGTAGTACATTTACTGTGCGATTTTTTTTGGACTGTGCGAAATGTTTTTTTTGGACTGTGCGAAATGTTTTGCTAAAATGGGGACGGAGAAGCTAAAAATGGGGACGAGAAATTGGTACTTTGCGATTTTGTTTGACTGTGCGATTTTTTTTGGACTGTGCGAAATTGTTTGACACCTCACCACCCCCCCCCCACTTACGTGAAATTCACGAGGTAAGTGACTAGAAAAAAAATTGGGGCAACCTTTTACGAAAAAAAATTTAGGGACATAAACAAAAATAGGGACGATATTGATGCTTGCCCCCCGGATGAAAATGCTGGCTACGCTACTGAACCATTCCATTGATGAACTCTGTAACCTCAGGGTTTTAATAGCCCCTAGTTCAAGATTTGGCCATAAATGGAAATTAAATATATGGTTGGAAATACATAGGTTTTAATATACTTTTGACTTATACAGTTAACTGCATTGTAAATTGATGTTTTCCAAGTTGTTAAAATAACATAACTAATACAAAGACAATGTGTTATGGTTATGCCAATTAAATCCTAAATTAAACAATCCAATCGTTTAATTCTAGTAAAAGTCATTTATTGCGGAAAGAATAACTACATTTATATACGTATAGGTTGAGTTGATAAACAACATTAATTATTGGTAAGACCACAGTGGCGGTATAAGAAGGCCAAAATAATAAAATGTCTTGAGCAATAACATAGCAACGGGCTACAAAAACTCGAATTTCACGGAATCTAACCCAAATTTAAAAAATCAAACATAAACTGGACAATTGTGGGCCCCGTACGCACCCGCACCGAAAATTTGAAGTCGATCGAAGGCGCGGAAAGGGGAGAACATCTCCGGACAAAAATCGGCGATTCCGTATTATTATATAGATATTTTATATATTTGCTACATTACTGGCGATAAAAACATTTTTTTTCGGGTAATTCTATCTTCTTTTTTGTACGTTTTATGAATATCAAAATCTTAATTTAAAAGAAAACTAAAGCTGCAAATCAAAATCATATATTTTTGAAATTATTATTAAACAGATACCTATAAATTGACGAAGTAAAGAAAAAAGTGACCTGATACCTTAACAGGCGCGCGTAGCGCGCGAAAAATGTGCTATTTTACAGTTTGCAATGATTGAGGCTTGCCTTCATAAAAGTTTCATAAAGATAAAGTTAATGTTTGAAGTCACATTAGCGCGTAGCGCACAACATTTGATACTAATTTGTTATAAAGCTAAATGTAATGTTTGAAGGTTCATGCGAGCTTAGCGTGCATATTTTACACTAATTTTGTCATAATTGAGCGACTTTTTTGCTGATAAGGGAGTGTTCATAAATACTTTGGTGGGGGGGGGGTTGGAAAATATGAGGGGGGGGCCAACCAAAAAAAAGGTTCTTAAAAGGGGGGGTCAGGGAAAAAAGTGCTTGTATAGGGGGGGGGGTCCAAAAAAAAAGGTTGGTATTGCTTACAGCCAAACTGTATCTCAATCGTGACAAAAATAGGTGTAAAGTCAAAAAATTTCGCGCGCTACGCGCGCGTATCTTGACTCATAACAATCTTGTTGGTTCATTTTATTTCCCCCCCCCAATATCAATAACCTATATAGCTACGCCACTGGAGCCTAAAACATTTGAAGATGAAGAGGATGCAGATAAAGAAGAAGAGGAGGACATACATGTACCACAGCGATCACGAGTGTCGGGCAGGATTATAAAGAAGAAGACATACACTGATTTTGTTTGACTTTTCAATTGTGTTATATTATATATCTTTAATAAATAGTTTGATATAACCCACCTACCATAATAAAAGTGATTGTGACTATGTCTATAGGTTTATATAGAATGTTGTTATTGTTTCTGTTATATAACGTGAACAGACGGGGGGGGGGGGGGGGGTCAACACAAAAAAAGGTTCTTGAAAGGGGGGGTCAAGAAAAAACCCCACCCTATTTGGGGGGGGGTCCAAAAAAAAAAGATGTCCATGGCTCAATTGTTTCCAACCCCCCCCACCAAAGTATTTATGAACACTCCCTAAGAAGCTTCTAAAAAGAAATGTAAATATTTTGAGGTTCTAAAACATCCACCCACCCTTCACCCACTCGCTCGGCCCTCGGGCTCTCTCGAAACGGACAACTAGAAATGAAGTCACACAAGGACTGGTCTGTCTGGTCATGGTCCCAAGTCTTATCGTTTGGGGCATGTGCGTGCGTAGCGCGCAACGTTGTTTGCTATGATACATATTTTGCCAATTTTCGCTGATACAAGCTTAAAAACTAAAGCAAATATTTCGAGGCACATGAGCAAAACGCGCGAAATATTGGCTTCTCAACACTAACTAATTTGGTCATGATCGAGATACATTTTGTCTTAAAATTAGATTTCAAAATTAAAGTTAACGTTCATGTCACGTGCGCGCGTAGCGCGCGAATTTTTTGTGGCTATTTTACATAAATTGTGCCGCGATTGAGATACCAACCACGCAAATTTGACTTCTTTACATTAATTTTGCCAAGATTGAGATACATCGTTGCTTCTATTAAAATGTCACATTTTATTTTTATTTTTTTACGAAAACCCCTGGCTTCTTTATACTTATTTGCCACATTTGAGATATATTTTGGCCTTATGACACTGCTCTTATTGTTAAATGTTTTGCTATTTTACCCGGTTTTGCTAGGATTAAGTTAAATTTTGGCTTCAAACTATCTTCTTAATTTGCAATGAATTTATTTTTTGGGGAAGGGGCACATACAACGAAAAATGCTATCTTTGTATTTGAACGTCATAATTAAACTATGATTTCTCTTATCAAAATTGAGGCGACAATGGCAAAATTGGGTGACAGGGGAGAAGTAGCGGTCGGCCCCTTCTTAACCCTCTGGCTACGCCATTATTGCCTTGATATGCCGGGATCTGTGCCGGGAACGTACAAAATAAGGGGTGGGCATGGAAACTTACTATGTAACAAATAAAGAACTCTATACCCTCTACTATTTCTCTTTTCTTTCTTCCTTTTTCTCCTTTTTCTTTCTTTTTCTTCTCCTTTTTCTTTCTTTTTCTTCTCTTTTTTTGGGGGGGGGGGGGGGGGTGCCAGAGACCCGGGGGGGGGGGGGGGGGGCACGTGCCCCCCAGGCCCCCCTGGCTCCGCCAATGGATACCACCCTGATAGCTAGAACAGGAGCTGAACTTCAAGTTCTAATACACAGAGTGAAAGCAGCCAGTGAAAGGTTTGGACTCTTCCTAAATGTTAAGAAGACCAAAGTCATGATTTGCGGAGGAAACAGCAACCAATAAGTGAAGGTCGATAATGATACAGTAGATTGTGTAGATAACTTAAATTTTCTTGGATCACTAATTCTTAAAGATGGTGGAAGCTCCGGAGAAATTAAAATACGTCTGGCAATGGCTAAAACATCAGCAAATTATTAGCTATAGACTAATACGGGCTCATATCAGTCATCAGATACAGAGTAATGATAAATTACTCCGGTAATACGGGAAAATATTCATTGGGACATTAACCAATCACATTTCAGCATTCATGTCTACTAAATGATAAGAAAATAATTACATCAAAATGCAATAATCAATGAAAATCCTGTATTCTTGCCTACTGAATGATAAGAGGCTTTATTTGTAGAATTAAATACAACTCAAATAAATGATCAATTGTTATTGGGACACCTTGTATGCAACACTTATATGAACTACGCATTCATTTAGCATTTTTAGCTATAAATCCTTCTCTTTGCTTGTTACCGACCTTTACATGTACATATAATGTAAAAAATAGAATTTCATCTGGAGATATACGCCGATATGCGTAATCTTTTATCCATAAGTGGATACGGATGAAGTGACGGCATATTAGGTTGAGGATGAAATTATAGTGTATCTTTTAAGAAACACAATGATTTAGTCTAAAGCTAATTTGATATATCAAATTACGAAAGATAAATGATACACGATACTTTCACGTATGTTCTTTTTGTGTTGAGTTATTTATTCATTTAAAGGCATACTCAATCATTTTGGTATAGAGAAAAGCCTTCATTTATTATAAGAAAGAAAGAAAATACGAACGAAAAGTGGGGTTTTGTGAAACGGGAGATAGTGCCCATTCATGAATGTATTGTGTATGCTTGCTCAACTGATGATATTGCGCATATTCTTAATATATAATACATGTAGTACAATAGTTTCTTGTCCTCCATTCGATTGTCCCTGCTTATGCACTGTACAGTAACACCGTGCATGCAAGCAGTGACTGTCACTGATGCAACAGAACCAAACCTGGTTGTTTTGTCATTGCGAACGTTTTAAAGCATTCTGCCATCTACTACTGTGTGCATTGGCCAACATATTGCACGATATTACTTCCCTTACAAATGCCTTAATTTTACGTTGCAAATTTCTCTATTACAAATAAATAAAAACAAATAAATATAGATTGCATGCAGAAGGAGTGTTCGTCTTAAATCATGATAATTATTGATTAATATTGAAACTCGATCTCCGGGTTCCAAAGTGGTATCGTTTCTAACCAAACACTGCCTAAATGAATTATTAATTTTACATATACCATAAGCACAATTCTTCCGATGTTAATAATATATAAGCTTCAAAAAAGGAGGTGAATCGCTATATTCCCGCCCTCCTGTCAGTGTCAATGTTGATGAATGCTTTTAAGGCTTTATTCCCTGTAGACATTAATAGAAAATGTACTAACAATTTCTCGGTATATTAAAAAAATCACCTTGTTGTTATTATGTGATGTAGAAACAGTCCACATATGTAATTTTGTTGTTATAAGTAGAAATAAATGTTCGTTTAGAGCAATTATAGAAACAAAAATAATAATTAATCAATGTTTCAACATACCTTGAGAAGAGTGAACATTGGATGAGCATCATTCCCATTGACATCCGTTTTAGCGGTAACAATAAAATTGGGCTCATAACCATTTCCTGGCCGGACATACTTCAAGCCATTGAGAAGCTCTTCGTTTTTGGCGGGCTCTTGCAAACCAAACTGATTGCATGGTACCGCTAGAATCTCCAGCTGACCGTTGCTGCGTCCAAAACTAGGGTCTGCGCAAAACCCGGGTTGGTTTTGCGCAAGCCCCTAGTTTTTCGCATACAAAAACGGGGCCTTGCACAAAACCTGGGTTTTGTGCACGTATTTCTGCGCAAAACCCGGGTTTTTCGCAGATAACGAAAAACCCGGGTTTTGCGCAGAAAACCGTCGTGCAATTCATGCATGGCACTGGTTGTTTGTACAGCTGTTGTAAGGGCGCGAATAGCAGGGAATATCAGTGATCTTGTTGTGACTGCTGTTTCTATGCATGCAAACTATTAGGCATTGGTTTTCTTATTTAAAATTAATGTGGTTTTATCATTGTTTATCTTGTTTAATGAATTAATGAATGGTTCAATGGGCCGTGAGACACATTTTGCAATTGTTCCTGATGTGTGTTGAGTGAGTGTAAATATTAGGCCCTATATGCTGATTAACTTGTAGGCTACTTAAAATTAAAGTTAGGGTGGGGGTGGCACTCAGATTAAAATGTGGATGTGTTTTTTATGACAACACGTGTATGGAAACTTGACTTTCTACGGAGTTAAACCCCCTGAATTTTCGATGTTTAGTCAATTGTCAATATTGGAGTGGGAGGAATGGGTATATCAATGGGGTTAGATAGCCTCGGAGTCCAAAATATTCGCAACATTCAATGGGTGTTGCCTTGGAAGGCCACTTGCCTGCATGTTGGATGATTTACCCCCCCCCCCCCCGGGGTCTTTACTTGTAATTACCGCATTTGGGGCGGGAGTGGCATGCCTGTGATCGGAAGGGGGAGGAGGAATCCCACTAGTAGTGCACATGCATTACCCAGATTTTATTTTGTATATCGAATCTTAAGATGGTCACGGGGTTCTCCTATATATTAAGGGGGTGTGAGTCCTTTTAGCGGATTTCCTCTTTTTCAATTATATTCGAGCTGAATTTCAGCCTATACTATTCAGCAATGTGCCATTTCACCTAATTGCATTCGGTTTGCCCTCATTTTTGTCTGTTTTCATCTATTATTTGTTGCTAATCAAAATTGACCTATAGGCCAGTTCTCAAGACTTTCTTTTTTGAAAAGAAATCAGTTCCTGAGACCCTTATTTTCCTGTCCTGTAATTCGTACAGCTATTGTTGAAGAGAAGAGGGGTTCTCTGTGTTATTCGTACAATGTTGAAGAGGGGGTCTAAGTGCGGGAGTCGAGTCCCTGTAATTCGTACAACTATTATAATAAGACATGAGAGGCAGGGGAAAAAGGGAGTCCGGCCCTAATACATGTAGGGCGGAAATCCCGGTAGGGGGATATCCCTCCCCCTCCCCTTTTTTAAACTTGGGGGTGGTGGTCAATGTGATCACCCCGCCTGATTTTTCATATAGTGTACATGTATGTGATGACAACAGGCAAAATGAAATAAAGTGATTGCTTTTCAATAAAATATGGTCAAAAGTACACTACCAAATCGCACCAACGGTTCGAAACAGCTTTTCCCAGCACTCTCTGTAAATGTCATGGACGTATGGGATAACTCAAGTTAGAGCCGATTGTTTGACCCCTCCTACTTTGCATGTATCGTCTATGGGGAGCGCATGTATATCCTCCAGCACCGATCATAAACTCAAAACCGGCCCCATGTGGGGGGGGGGGGGGATTTCCGAACAAGTCCCTGTAAACTTCAATTAATTCGAATACCTAAAGCAGACGACATAGATAACCCTTACTGTTACGGGGCTTACATGTACCCGTAAGCTGTAGGATTTCTATGGCAGACGATACAAACAGCGCCACCAACAATGGGACACCAGTTTCAGATCGGCAAGTTGAGTGGCACTGCCTTGTGGTGTTGTTGCGCAAAACCCGGGTTTTGCCCAGTTAGTGTCTACTCAAAACCCGGGTTTCTCACCACCCGGGTTTTGGATGCTATACCGTTCAGTTGTTCTTTTAGTGCATTCATTTGTGGATATTGCTCAGTGAAACCTCAAAAGGTGGCTACGTTTACCACCAATACAGCTTTACCAGCAAGATTCGACAGCTGTATGTCATAGCCATCTAAATCTTGGAAGACATAGTTGTGTATGGTGTCCCCCGGATTTGAAGTACAGTTTGACTCAAGGCGCTGGCCTATTGTTAAGGAGCAGGTAAGGGTCAGGAGGCTGACCATTAGCCTCCAGCCCTGCTCCATATTGTACATTGTTTTATCAGCTCAGCTGGTCGATCTAGCACGGCAATTAGTGTTTATGAAGTCAAACTCGCTTATAGCATCTGAGCATAGAGTGTCATAAAAGATGCAGCGCTTCATCAGCTGTTAAACAACGCAAGCAGAATCAATGATGACGTATCAGACGTATTAAAAACACCGTGGGGTCGGGTTGCCAGAACATTGCAATAGTAGTGCAGTTAATGTTCAACGTTCACGATTTATTTTGATGCCCTGGAACAAGAAGTGTGTAATATTTAGTTATTAGACTGCTCAGTTGAGGAGGGGTAACCCTTTAAAGGGGCATTAAGAGATCCTTCATGGAGGGAGCCCTCACTTTTTTCAGAAGTTGGGTTTTCGCATAATATGATCACGCGTTATGAGCTCGCCTCCCAATAGGGTGGTGCTGTTACACTTTTTAGTTTCATGCTGTCATATTCCTTAAATATTTTTAAAACCACAAAAGCTATCTCAACAAATTTGGTATCATTTTAAAACCCTAATAACAAGCTATCTGCCTGCAAAATGACATTGGTATAGCTAATACAGAAGGGGGATGCAGCTGTTTGAAGTGCGGGGACCGGGGTGGGGACCAGGGGTGGGCATGGTGCCGGAAGGGGTGCCGCCTGTACAAACTCAATGGGGGATAATCCCATGCTTTGTTCTTTTTACAATAACTAGTCATCCCCTGATGTTACACACACCATTCTGGTCCCATTTTAAAGGATATTTAGTAGTCTTTATGTATATGGTTCAACAGACTTGTTAACTATTTGTAACAATTAATTAATTATAAATAAGACCATGATCATCAACTTTCTTCCTATTCGCTACACAGTCAACGTGAATAATCAGCCTCAATTTACCAGATTTTTGAAAATGACTATAGGCCTAGCAGAAAAAGTTTTCAACCTATAATAGCAAAAGTATATATTTTTGTAAAGCTTGTAACTAGAGGAATTCAGAAATGCAGTTTGGATCAGGGAAGGGTACTTGTAACTAAACAAGACTAAGTCACCGAGACCTGGATAAACAATGACATCAAATCGCCAGAATTATTTCCTCCCAATTACAAAGTTTACCGCAAGGATCGTCATGACAGTTATGTAAATTATCTCGCAATTATCTAGTCAATAAACACGTCATCTGTAAATTATCTCGCAATTATGTAGTCAATTATCACGTCATCTGTAAATTA
This sequence comes from Ophiura sarsii, assembly GCA_035610835.1. Taxonomy (NCBI): domain Eukaryota; kingdom Metazoa; phylum Echinodermata; class Ophiuroidea; order Amphilepidida; family Ophiuridae; genus Ophiura; species Ophiura sarsii. The sequence continues at coordinate 21,966,855 of CM069443.1, forward strand.
TCTCGTCATCTCGTCAATTATCACGTCATCTGTAAATTATCTTGCAATTATCTAGTCAATAAACACGTTATCTGTAAATTATCTCGCAATTATGTAGTCAATAATCACGTCATCTGTAAATTATCTCGCAATTATTTAGTCAATTATCACGTCATCTGTAAATTATCTCGTCATCTCGTCAATTATCACGTCATCTGTAAATTATCTCGCAATTATCTAGTCAATAAACACGTCATCTGTAAATTATCTCGCAATTATGTAGTCAATTATCACGTCATCTGTAAATTATCTCGTCATCTCGTCAATTATCTCGTCATCTGTAAATTATCTCGCAATTATCTAGTCAATAAACACGTCATCTGTAAATTATCTCGCAATTATGTAGTCAATAATCACGTCATCTGTAAATTATCTCGTAATTATGTAGTCAATTATCACGTCATCTGTAAATTATCTCGTCATCTCAACAATTATCTCGTCATCTGTAAATTATCTCGCAATTATGTAGTCAATAATCACGTCATCTGTAAATTATCTCGCAATTATGTAGTCAATTATCACGTCATCTGTAAATTATCTCGTCATCTCGTCAATTATTACGTCATCTGTAAATTATCTCGCAATTATCTAGTCAATTAACACGTCATCTGTAAATTATCTCGCAATTATCTAGTCAATAAACACGTCATCTGTAAATTATCTCATCATCTCGTCAATTATCACGTCATCTGTAAATTATCTCGCAATTATCTAGTCAATTAACACGTCATCTGTAAATTATCTCGCAATTATCTAGTCAATTAACATGTCATCTGTAAATTATCTCGCAATTATCTAGTCAATAAACACGTCATCTGTAAATTATCTCGCAATTATGTAGTCAATAATCACGTCATCTGTAAATTATCTCGCAATTATTTAGTCAATTATCACGTCATCTGTAAATGATCTCGTCATCTCAACAATTATCACGTAATCTGTAAATTATCTCGCAATTATGTAGTCAATAATCACGTCATCTGTAAATTATCTCGCAATTATGTAGTCAATCACGTCATCTGTAAATTATCTCGTAATTATGTAGTCCAGGCTTTCTCAACTAGATTTACTGATGCGCCACATTTTAGTAACCAACTTGTTGAAGCTCCACTTGGGTCATATTTTTTTAGAATTTACAATGGCAAAATTCCCTTTATAACATTAATTTCAAAATATTTTAACATATATGTAGGCAGCATAATAACTAGTATTACTCTTTTGAGGGCACATGCGCGCGCAGAACGAGAAAAATTGCTGTATTTATACATCTGACCGTCATAGGCCTATGAAATCTGGCTATATCATGATATGTTTTTTTGTTTAAACAAATTTTAACCGCTCTCGCGCCACTTAGGATGCCTTGATGCGCCACAAGTGGCGCGTGCGCCACCATTTGAGAATGCCTGATGTAGTCAATAACACGTCATCTGTAAATTATCTCGCAATTATGTAGTCAATTATCACGTCATTTGTAAATTATCTCGTCATCTGTAAATTATCTCGTCATCTAGTCAATTATCACGTCATCTGTAAATGATCTCGCAATTATCTAGTCAATTAACACGTCATCTGTAAATTATCTCGCAATTATCTAGTCAATAAACACGTCATCTGTAAGTTATCTCGCAATTATGTAGTCAATTATCACGTCATCTGTAAATTATCTCATCATCTCGTCAATTATCACGTCATCTGTAAATTATCTCGCAATTATCTAGTCAATTAACACGTCATCTGTAAATTATCTCGCAATTATCTAGTCAATTAACATGTCATCTGTAAATTATCTCGCAATTATCTAGTCAATAAACACGTCATCTGTAAATTATCTCGCAATTATGTAGTCAATTATCACGTCATCTGTAAATTATCTCGTCATCTCGACAATTATCACGTCATCTGTAAATTATCTCGCAATTATGTAGTCAATAATCACGTCATCTGTAAATTATCTCGCAATTATGTAGTCAATAATCACGTCATCTGTAAATTATCTCGCAATTATGTAGTCAATTATCACGTCATCTGTAAATTATCTCGTCATCTCGTCAATTATCACGTCATCTGTAAATTATCTCGCAATTATCTAATCAATAAACACGTCATCTGTAAATTATCTCGCAATTATCTAGTCATTTATCACGTCATGTCATCATCTATTTAACTCGTCATGACCCTTCAGGGCCACCGTATAAACATACATACATCACCCGTGTGCTGAAGGCATGTTTAAGATTTGTTTAAAAATTCTGAAGTACCAAAATGTGTATTAAAATTTGAATGAACAAGTTCTTATTGTGAGTAAGAGTAACGACGAGCGAAGCGAGGAGTACTCTTACGTACTTGTAGCTAAATTAAAGTTCTGTATGTGTGACAGGTCCTTACCCACTCAAGTGGTCTTAATGTGACAGGCGTGGTCTTAATGTGATAGGCGATTAACCTCTATAGGTGATTGTGTGCAAACCAGTGGTGTTGTTGGTCATAAGAGAAGAAAAGAAAATGTGTGGTATGTATGTGTCAACGCCAGGAGAAGTGGTGTGAATGTAAGGGATAATCAATACCGAACTTAGTACTCAGTCACAAGACAACACAAGTACAAGTATGGTTGTTTTATCAATTTAAGGGATCTTTTCAAACACAATTTCAATTACAGTATTGTGAATATTGCCACACTACTTACAAGTATGGTTGTTTTATCGATATGAGGGATGTTTTCAAACACCATTTCAATTAAAGTATTAGATGACAAATTGGGAGTTGCTTCAACCAACCAGGGTAGTTGTATTTATTGAGACCAAAAAAAGAATGTGTAGTAGGTGAAGAATGATATGCAGTAGTGTCAGTAACTGCGTTCTTCAAGTACATTAATATTGCCACACTACTTATTAAACAATAATGCGCTCTGTGAACAAACCATTGAGTTTGCTGACAAGTTGTAATATGAGGTCACAACTTAGAAGTTGTATTACACTAAGTATGGTATTTGTATTTAATGCTCAAAAGCAACAACAAAGATTGTAGTAGGTGCACTATATAGTGTCTGTCAGAGTGTTCCTAGGCTCAAATAATATCCCGCTCCCAGAGATACTTTCAAACAACACAAAATTAAAGTCTAAGCTTGGGGTTTAAAGTCACAACTAAGAACCTATATTAAGCAACATCAAGAAATGTAATTTACCCTTAAATATCAGCTAAGAGTTTACTTACATCGTCATCAGAGATGTGTTTGTGGCGAGCCACAGTACTGCTAAAGTGATATTTTTCTCGCAGAGTATGAGACTAAGTTCAGAGTAATGAAACAAACCCATACTGGTACAAGTTCAGCACTCTCGTTGCAGAGATCAACTTATTTTCTAGCAAGGTCACATCATGGATATATTACATTTGGTTCTCTAGGTATAGTGTTAAATAAAAGGCCGCCCAAACTGTCAAGTACCCTTGGTTTCATTTGTTAACAGTTTCACCCACACATATTAACACATAACCCTGTCAACCAATCATAACAGCTGATTATAACTATTTCCAATTATCCATACGCTGGCCTTTTCACAATTGTGCAGACATGCTCATAACACGCAAGGAACGCATCACTGTCATTCACAGGTTTTGACATATGACCTGAAATAGTACTAATGGAAAGGTAATTGGTTTTGGTGACAGATTGGTGCAGCCACTGGTTTTGTATGTACAAGGGTCAAATTTTGGTCAATACAATATTGTGAATCTTAATAATGGAAAACTACACGTGCCATGGTAAATGGGACATTCCCTGGGTAAATCATGCACTAGTGTTTCATGGTGTACTAATATATCCATGTATATAGCAACTAATTATAATGACTGGTTTGTGTATTTAAAGTGCCACAGTATTATGGCTCAAGATTGGCTCAAAATCAGTTATTACTCATTATTAATTATTCATTTATCATTTATTAATCTTTAGTTAATTATTTATTAATCATTAATTACTCAATAATAAATTGATGATTGATATTAAGTATTAATAATTAATATATGATAATATCCATGTAGCAACTAATTATAATGATTGGTTTGTGTATTTATAGTGCCACATTTTTATGGCTCAAACTTAAAGATTGCAATTATAAAGTTAGTAAAAAGGAAATAAATCAGTTATTATTTATTATTAATTAATCATTAATCATTCATTAATCATTAGTTAATTATTTATTAATCATTAATTACTCAATAATAAATTGATGATTGATAAGTATTAATAATTAATATATGATTAATTAATTATTTATTAATTAATAATTGATACTTAATTATTGATACTTAATTAATCGTCAATGATCATAATTAATTATTTAATTAATTATCCATTACTTAATTAGTTGTTTTTGCCCCTGGTTGACTTTGATGTGATAAGTCTATTCTTAATTAGATACAAACTATTCCTATTTGGGACTTTTAACTCAAATGTTCAGGGCAGTTTGTTTATGTAAACAATCATGTACAATATAACTATGACTCCAAGTTCAGGGGAGTTAGTTTATATAAACAACCATGTACAATATAACTATGACTCTATGTTATAAGAACAGATCTTGAAACTTGATTTCAAGAAAGATGAAAGCGCCATGTTTTGTTATGACTCAATTCTCTTTATATGATACTCTTCCTTTATTTCTGCTTGCATTCAAACTTAACCCCCTCTCTGCGAGGATTGTGTTTTTAACACTCTTCTTGTTTCACTTTCAATTCATGTATCCAAGTTGAACTTAAAAAGTTTGTGACCCTTGTACAGTAGTCTAAATGTTTATGTATCATCAGTCATCCTCCCATCTCTTCATCATAGCATATGCATTATGCCCTACATATTCGCGTGTGCAACCTACTCCGGTCGCAGAGACTCCTATTTTGATGTGTCTTATAATTAGCTTGCTTTCAAACGCAAACTCTTGCAGTGAACAATGCCTTTTTTATATATTCATTCCCTTCAACTCTGTTTGGAAAGTTGACATTCTAACAATATCTCAAATTCAGACAACTACCACCACTTATGTTTCCATTACACCTTAACTTGTTGAAATTACCAGAACTGATTTATTGTGCAATTCCCCATGTGTATTTTGAAACTACATCTCTTGGTATATGACCACCTAATTAACGCTTACTCACTGAAAACCTAAACAGGTCGCCTGACTAACTTAAAGCTAGTCCAGATGGTGTCCATTTTGACTAGCTTTAGCCTAGTCCAGCACTGCTGGACTAGCTTTAAGCTCGACTAGGTTGATGGTAGTCCGTCCTAAGCTGGACTAGTTTAGGCTAGTCGCTCGACTAGCTTTAAGTTAGTCCAGATGGTGTCCATTCTGACTAACGTAAGGTTAGTCAAGCTAGCTTATCTAACGTAAGGTTAGTCCGGCTTGGCTCGACTAACGTAAGGTTAGTCCAGCTCAAACCATATAAAGTGCTCAACAAAAGAAAATCGTACACTTTGTTAAGGTCATTTAAAGTAACTTTCGATTATGTTACTACCAAACAGGCTAGATAGATATTTGGATGAATCTTTTAGGCACATTTTGATACCAAACATAACACATAGCAACAAAGATAAACCATGATTAGCGTCATTTAAAGAAAATTAGTCACTTTTCAAAAGTCACATTTTCAATACACTACGCGGGAGGAAAAGGGGTGTGTGTGAGGTTCACTCCGTGTGTGACACTGTTATAACCAGGATTGACTGGCGGGTAATCGATCACACATTGCAGCCGTTTCTACATTCCATAAAAATCCCTTTACATTCATATCCCTCACCCATGCACGACACTTTGAATTTGAATAAGCCCGCCCATTGAGGGGAAATGCGCAGCGATAAACACGGGACTGATACGGCGTATGTGCTTGTTAACAATTGGTGTTTTCTTCCGCGTAGTGTATTGAAAATTTGACTTTTGAAAAGTGACTAATTTTCTATAAATGGTGCTATTCATGGTTCTCGCATTCAATTCAAATGTCTATCTAGCTTGTTTGGTAAAAAAATAATTGAAAGTTCCTTTAAATGACCTAAACAAAGTGTTCGACTTGCTTTTGTTGAGCACTTTAGTAGATCCCGCCTGACTCAAATTGTTCACGTTGCGTAGCAGTACTTGGTTTCGCCACGGGTGATTGCTCTGCTATCTGTTCAATAGCTCTCGTATTGACCATGTTAGCGTTCGAGATGCCCGCGCTTCCGTCGTTCTTTACAGTTAGTTTTTTCTTACTCCGAGTCGTTATTCCAAACAAAATGTAGCATAAAATAGTCTACAGATGTTGGCAAACACTATGATGTACACAATATGGCCATACAATGAAATAACTATGGCAAATTACCTCTGGATTGGCTAGCAAAACCGGACCGGCGATGAAGTACGTCTTATCTGCATGCCGCCATTGAAATTTTATCTCAGTGCCTTGACAAACCTAAAGCTAGTCCAGCCAGCTTGACTAACCTAAAGCTAGGCAAGTCAGCTTGTCTAATAAGCAAGTCCAGCCACAGACTAGTCCAGCAGAACAAATCAAGCTGAGCCGGACTAACCTTAAGCTAGTCAAGTTGGTCATTACCTATCCAGCAGGCTTGACTAACCTGCTTGACTAGTTTAAGCTAGTCCAGCAGGCTTGACTAACCTTCTCAACTAGTTTAAAGTTAGTCCAGCCTGCGTCTGACTAGTTTAAGTTTTCAGTGTAAAGTTGTTTATAAACATATAGTGTCAATGCTTACACATCTATCAACTTTATAGTATTTCCTCCATCTTCTTAGGCTGATAAAGTGCCCGAATATGAAGTGCAAAAGGTTACATGTTACAAGTAAAATAACATGTGTCGTTTTCAAGTATACTAAGAGAGAAGGGAATACATTTTTAAATACACATACATTACCCATTAAGTACCAAAATGTGTGTTAAATTATTAATTTTTTTAACAAAATTCAAAGTCACAAAATGTGTGTTGAAATGTTACTGAAAACTTCCCCAGTCCAAATGTTTGTTGAAATTTTGACGCACAATTTCCAAGTACTTTTAAAATATGTTTATCATTTTGGCTGAACATTTAGAAAAAAATGTACTTTATGTCCCAGATTCTGGAACATACTATAGTATCGTCCGATACCGGAACACCGAGTATCGCTCGATACTGGTATAAAGTCAGTGTTCCAGTATCGGACGATACCGTCACCTATAAAATGCTCCAGTATCGGGCGATACTCAGTGGCGTACCGACCCCCCTGGCTCCAAATACCGGGACGCTAAATTCCCAAGACCGGGTCGCTAACTTTGCATAAGGAAAAAAATAGGCCCTAAAACACTGAGGAATTGGCATTATTTGTTAACTGTTGTGCTTTTTTGAGTCCAAAATGTTGTGACCGTGCGAAATTTTGTGACCCAACCCCACCCCCCCCCCCCCCCCCCCCCACTTACGTGAAATTCACGAGTTGACTGACTGGGAAAAAATTTGGGGCAACCTTTTACGAAAATTTACCGGGAAATTTACGCCACTACCGGGACGACATACTTCTGCCCCCCCTGGCTCACATGCCGCGGTACGCGCCTGGCGATACTGTAAAACAATTATGTACCAATATCGTTCAATACTGGGACAAATTACTATTGGTAGCATGTGTACCAGTATCGCCCGATACTGGAACATAAAAACGTTCAGTATCGTTCGATACTGGAACAGTAAATTCGCACCATACTCGCTGTTTTTACAGTTTTGATTAGCGAGTAGTCGCCTTTCTTTTTAAGCCTAATACATGTATTATACCTCAGTCGAGATTTTACAGATTTTGTTTTAAAAAGGTACAACGCGAAAGACGTACACTTTGTTTCAAAGTACAATCAATTAGGTAAGTTTATAGTTACAATTTCTGGATGTTTCATTCTCTCTTTCATTCTCTGCATCAAACAAAATAAAATGTTCTTTTCAATCACATCCAATCCACCAAACTACATGCTAACCTGTCAGACACAGCGTTAATCAAAAATAATGTATCACCAATATACAACACTCTTCCGATGCATATTATTCTTATCACACACATGCACGTAGCAGCTATGTTTAGTGTACCATTCAAAGAGAGACAAGAATCGAACCATTTGCGAATTATTTTAAATCAAAAGGCTTTGAAATCGTCACCTGTGATGTCGGCATATGAATAGCCTCACAAAGCTGAAACCGATGGAAAGTGATGTACTTTGAACCTTTACCAAACGCAGGAGGCCATATCTAATATTTATTTGCAATCTTGTAAAATAAGATTGTTGTAAAATTATATAAATCTCCGTATCCCTATGTTTTGCCTGTAGAAATCAACCAAATGTCCATGTTAAGCATATAAATAAACAAATACCCTCACAAAAGGACATGGTATCAATTTTGGTAAGGTAATATTTTCATTAAAAAAAACCCAAATATAAATACGGTATACAATTTAGAATGTTGACAAACTTATAGTAGATTCATCCAAGAGCGATCTTGGGATGGGCAGGGGTGATGAGCAAAAATAAGATGTACTGTCTTCTGGCGTATAATCGAAGGCTTTCATTTTCTTCCAACCTCCGGTTGATATCCTCATCTACAAAAGTATTCAACAGTATATACTGTGAGTTGAAAACAATTCAGCCGCCTTATATATACAAGTGTGTAACAAGTAACCAATATACGAGGGTCATTCGATAAGTTCTACCTCCTACCTTATAATGTTGCTATTAAATAAACCAGTCTTATGGAATATCACACAATTGCAGCTTTGAATCTCAGCTACAAATTCTTAGTAAATTGGTCTGAATACTGGTTGTACTTGTCTGGAGACGTATTGAAAACCAAATGTCCATTTAGTGCGATGGAAACGGATGAACAACAGCAAAATATCTTCAAAGTGCTTATCATTTCACCAATTCTAAGAGACAAAACGTACCTATCGGTCAAATACGGTATAACCGTTCTTAATTCCATATATCTCTTTAACGAACATTAACAATAAAAGTGACTGATTTGATCACACAAATATTTCGTCTTTTTAACCAAAAGCAGACCAGAACAACCATTAAGCTTAACCCTCCCCTCCCCTATAGGGAAACTGCAATAGTCACATTTGATTTTTCATAAGAACTAAGAGATTTTCAATATAAATGACTAAATGGAGGGATTCCAAATTTCTCCAAAAGTTGACTTTCTACTATTGACTATCTGATTGACTATTCTGAAGATTGTCCTAAAGAAAACTCATAAAGTGATTATCATCATGATCATGTTAAAGATTTGACAAAGGAGGCATCACTGTGTCATGAATTTTAACAACGAATTTGACCGATTAGCGATATTCTAGTGTGCTGAAGGCATAGCAATGTATTCGAGTTGATATTATATATAAGATAAAGATTGTTGTAAAATGATATAGCCTATACAGTTCCGTTTCCCTATATTCTGTCTTTATAAATCAACCAAATTTCCTTGTTAGGCATAGAAAGAAACAAATACGCTTACAATGGTATGGTATCAATATGAAAAGGTAAGATTTTCTTTTTTTAAAAGATAAAATATACAATTTTGAATGTTGACAAACTTAATAGAATCAGATTCAATTGACGACGAGGACCAGCAGTACAGTAGGTAAATAAATTAACGTAATCTCATGGTCCAACCTGGATATTAATGCCAAGAGTAGGTCTTACATAATTATTTTCTATTATGGTCCTTTTTCACTCCAGCCAAAGACATTACATCCCACTGATTCCATATTTTTTCGTCAGTAAATATAGCCTCCTCTTCCAGCCAATGGAACGGATGGGTGACGTCATTGGAAGATCGGTCTTGGATAGATTGACTATAATAGAGTTTCATTTTCTGACTGGTAAAACGAACGGATTTTAATGACACGAGTAGGTGTTAAAATAATTATTTTCTATTATGGCCATTTTCACTCCAACTAATTCCATCGATATTTTCGTCAGTAAATAGTCTCCTCTTCCAGCCAATGGAATGGCTGGGTGACGTCATTGAAAGATCGGTCTTGGATGAATATACTAATAATAAGGTCGGTGACATACTTTACTACTAATGCGCACGGGTTCTAAGTTATACATTACCTGTGGTACGAGGGGGTATCAAAAAGTTTTAGAAATCACCCAAAAGTGAAGGAGCCAGAAACTTCATTTTGTTATGTAATCCTTCAGTCATCTTTACAAAGTCCCTGTGCAAAGTTACACATTTCTCCTACTATTTATTACCTGTCCACAGACTGCCATTGTAGAGATCCTCAGATTGACCGCCATTGATTGATTATCAGATTGCCTCAGATTGTGTTATTCCCAAAACAGCAATAAATAGTTTAAAGTGTTGACAGAAAGGGTCAAAGGTCATGTATGGGTCATTAGAGGTCAATCTGTGTACACCCCATGTTACCCATGACTTAATTGTCACCAAGCTTGTTTGTAATGACCTTTAACTCTGTTCAAACTTTAAACTATTTATTGCTGTTTGGGGAATAACACAATCTGAGGCAATCTGAGAATCAATCAATGGCGGTCAATCTGAGGATCTCTACAATGGCGGTCTGTATACAGCTAATAAATAGTGGGATAAATGTGTAACTTTGCAGAGGGACTTTGTAAAGATGTTTGAAGGATCACATATCAAAATAAAGTTTCTGGTTCCTTCACTTCTGGGTGATTTCTAAAACTTTATGATACCCCCTCGTATATAGAGACCTTTCGTGTTTCGGATTAGCGTCCATCTTATACAAAAGGTTTGCATCACGGTTCGGACGTACAACCATCCCCATTCAATACACCCCGGTGAATGACCTTGAAACTGATGTAACCTTTAATTGAAATGTAAAACATTACCTAAAAACATAATGTGCATTCTAGCTAAGAATTAGTTGAATAGAGTTTCATGTTACCTCCAATATGGCCGCTAATTCGACACCGGAGGAAGTAATTTGGCGTCAATCCAGGACATCGTATTACGGTAAACATTACAAATTACAAAACACGTAGGCCTAATTAAGAACTGTAAAATAGAAAAATGTGGGTGTGACGGGGTTAATTACTTTTAACGTCCCTTTGATTGCATTGTGATTGGTCAATTAACACGAGTGTATGTGACTTGGGGGTGGAGTTGAAAGTTGTGGAAGAGGAAGTAAGTTAGTTCAGCTTTAGAGTTCAGAGTTATAAGAGATACATCGTGTTAATTCCGCTCCTAGATATATAGCGACAAATCTCATCTGTTAACTTTAACACGAATATATATATAATTATATACTTGGACGACGTTACGTTTGGTGCTATTTCTATCGAGGAGTGCATCATTATAGTTTAATTACCAAAGTCTAATTACGTTGTAACACATGTAATACCATATTCTGGACGGGACAACATTTACAGTGAAAATGTTGTTAATCTTGACATTGATTTACCTGTTTTCATTTCTTCCGACGGTTTCAATGCAAGGTGAGTTCCTGATTATGACAATGCTATGACAATATGGTAATTTGTTCCGAACTTTGGATACATTCATGTAAAACAGGCTTTCATATCATAATGGACTTATACAAGTCCATTGCCGAGAAAAATGAAATTTGGAAAAAAGGAATTGTTTCAATAGATAAGGTACGTAGGAACCCTGAAGTGTAATGATTTATGGGAAAATGGTTGAATAATGGCGATATACTAAAATTTGGTTGAAGCAAGTTATGTGGTGAGTGATGCTGATAATTTCGATGTAATCTACATCGACTAACCAAATCGTGAAATTTTACATGATAGACGGCGAATTAAGGTAAACGGTTTCTGATGGTAGTAGTATTTACCGTATGTGACCTGGCACAATCTTGCCCCCCTGATAAAAATCCTAGCTACGCCACTGCTAGTAAATGTCAGAAATCTACAGCCACAGCCGTACGTTGACAAACCTACAAAGCACGGGACAATACGGTGTCCCAATAGCGCCAATTTGGCATAAAACCCATTTTTGCGAGAATGTTTTCTATTTTGGCAAAAATTGTTCTAATTTTGCGAGAATGTTTTCTATTTAATAATAATAATAGCTCGGATTTATAACGCGCATTTTTCAATCCTTTTCGGAAGCTCCAGGCGCGATTACCATTATTATTACGCTGTCGTTAGGAAATCGTCACAATCATTTCGCTTTATCTACGTGACGCGTGGCTGCTGACTAGGCGCACATACAACAATATTTTCTAATTTTGCAAGAATGTTCCGGAAAGACCTGAACACCAATATTTATTTTATTTGCGAGAACCATTCCGGAAAACCCCGAAACAGGCCCAAACCACCTTCGTTTCCCTCTCCGGAAGACACAACACGATCTGAAAAAGGGTTAGGGTATGGAATATTCTACCAAGTACCAAGTACAAAGTACCAAGTACCTAGTTCAAAGTACCAATGGTTAGGGGTTACGGGTTGGGGTTGGGGTTAGATTTGGTGTTGGGTGCTGGGTTATGGGTTTGGGGTTATGGGTTAAGGTTGGGTTAGTGGTTAAGGGTTAAGAGTTAGGGATAGGGACGGGGTTAGGTTAGGGGTTAGAGGTTGGGGTTCGGAGTTAGGAGTACGGGTTAGCTCAGTGGTTAGGGTTAGGGTTCGAGGTTAGGGGTTAGTGGTGGTTAGGCGTTAGGAGTTGGGGTTAGAGTACCAATTACCAAGTTCCAACTATCAACTAGCAAGTACCAAGGGATAGGGATAGTGGGTATAGGGTTAGGGTTTGAAGTTTAATTGGTTTATGGGTTAAGGGTTATGTGTTATGGGTTGGGGTTAGGGATTAGGGGTTGGCGTTATGGGTTAGGAACTTAATACCAAGTATCAAGTACCAAGGGTTAGGGTCAGTGGGTTAGGGTTAAAGTTAGAGGTTAGGGGTTACGGGTTAGGGTTTAGGTGTTAAAGGTTTAGGGGTTAAGGGTTATGGGTTATGGGTTGAGATTAAGGGATGGGATTAGGTTAGGAGTGTGGGTTAGGAGTTAGGAGTTGGGGTTAGGGGTTGGGTTAGGGTTATGGGTTAGGGTTATGGGTTAGGGTTTAGGGGGTGGGAGTCGGGGCTTGGGTTGGGGGTTAGGGTAAGGGGTTATGGTTGATGTCGACGTCAGTGGACCTGAATACACACATAACACAATAACATAAGACAAGTGGCCAAACACGGTAGGGATCGCATAAAGTGATACAAGAGGAAACTGAATAAATCAAATTAGATTTCATTTTATATTATAATATAATATAAAGCAGTTTACCAACCTACGGTGTTTGACAATTATAACAACAAATATTAACAAACACCGGAGAACGTCCCAACGAAAAATAAGCAAGGATATTCACCTGCAGGGAATTGAACCCCGGTCTCCTGATCACTAGCCAGGCGCTATACTGTATTTATGATTAATCATAGCTTCATATTAAGGGTTTGGTACACGCGCCTCAATACGCGCTGTCTTTCAGCTGAAATGTTGTCGAAATCTTGAAAGCGACATTCTTTTCACTACGCGTGCGTTAAATTCAGGATTGCGTGAACTGTGAGACGCGCGCATATTTCAAATTGACCACGCGCAAGATTGCTCGCGTATAAGCTTGTAACGTTAAAACATTCGTGCGGAATCTTCAAAATGAAGGATACCGGCCGAAAACTCATTGACAATTATCCGTTTTAGCGGACTATTCTGTCGTCAGGGGGTAAGTAATAAACACGATAAAAGATTCAATACTATTAGGAGACGATTGCCGGGACGATTGCACAAACAGCACATGATAATGCAGTACCCTCCTCTCAGCAGATGTTGGATATAGCCTATTGCCGACCTATCCTGCAATTATACTTCTCGAGAAGAGAGCGTGAAGGGCTTCGGCTGGCAATTACAGAGAAAAATGATATGGAAAAACCACGGGTTAATCTTGTTTTGTGACAAAGTATATTGTCACACTTTGCGGAGTAAACAGATATAACTAATCAAAATGGTATGACATTACAGATAAACTTTCATAAACCTTTATAATTTAGAGACATTTGAAAATCCCAGGGTCATTAATTTTTATTAACTAAGGCAAGGTTATTATTATTTTATATCATTAAATCATGCGCCGAAAATTCCATTTGTCTATCTATACTGCTATGGAGCCTTTTCATTATACATCCAATTTTGAAAACCAAATAAATTGGAATTTCATTTGCAGGTTTTAAAAATAAAACATGGCCCCTTTTCCTTTTCTTCCCCCTTTTTCTCCTCCTTCGTTCCTTTTCTTTCCATTTCTTCACCTCTTTTTAGCCCGATAGTTTGAGCTGTCCTTCCCGGTCAAATCCGCCCCGCCCCGAGAGATACGCTTATATCATTGCATGTTTCATGCAATGGTGAATTACTGCAAAAGGCGCATGTTAACCACCCGCCAGTTTGTGCACTAGGGGAGAGCGGGGCTAGTCCGCCCACCACGTGTTTCTCATCACGTGACTGATGAAAAAGTATCAGACTGGTGTAATTTGGTTGCACCGGTCATAGCAAATTAAAACTTCAGACCCGGATACATCTCACAGTTGTGCAGTTGATCAAACGTATGTAGGCCTCTCCTTAGAGATAATTAATAAATGAAACGAATCTTTGAAGTAATTTGGATCTGAGCAAACAATCATGTTCTAATGTTCAGTTAGAATTTGAATGTGGGGAAAATTTACCAAACACTTTACTCCGTGCCCCCCCCCCCCCCCATCCCTCCCATCACCACATCTGCGCCGCCTATGACCGTACTTACCCCTCCTCCTCCCCCTCCTTCTCCTCGTCCTCTTTTTCTTTTCTTTTTACTCTTTGGTGTGGGGGGGGGGGGGGGGGGGGCATGGGCTGATGCTCTTCCTGCATACGTCACGTTGTGATCTTGGGCTAAATGTAAACAATCAAGTTCACTTGATGAATAGTATTTGCGAGTGGCTTTGTTCCTAATGATCCAACGATTCACCCACCCATCTTCACCCCGGGATTTACGCCTACGATACAAATCTGAACCGAGTGGGGGCATAAAAGTCTTGCACTAATGGGAGGGGGAGTTTTCCGGTTTGTAAAGGGGGTGGAGGGTAAGACACTAATCAAATGCAAATGACCTCCCCCCCCCTCCCCACCACATTTCTGAACACTCCCTTATAACACAATCATCAGACACATCCCTTTTACACAGCAGCTTATAAACGGTGCCAGATGAACATGACCGTGACGTGGAACATTGCATCTTATTATTAGGATACCCCGTATTCATTAGCACTGACGGATTGACAACTAAAAAATAAGGTAGTCCTGGGAGGGAGAAACCATAGCGCCCCCGGTATAAGGTTACGCTATTATCATTGTCATGAATTAATATAATAGGGAGTGTGTGTGTAGTGGGTGGGTGCGCGCGGTGGGTGAGCGTTTGTGAATACGCGTATAAATAAATACGCAGGCAATGAATTTTCTTTCGTGTCATACGCGTTATTCCACGGCAGCACTTTTTTTAACACTAAAAAAAGGACACTTTTCGTTAAATTGTAGAAAAAGTAAGTCGGTGACCCCCATTTTTTATTTAAGAAATAAAAAGGCCATATACTTGCGCATCTTTTAAAAAAAAATCCGGCATAACATTTCAATCTAGTTTTTTTGCTATGAAGCAAAACGTGTAAAAAAATCCGTATTTCCCATAGACCTCTGTGTTATTTTGCTCGAAAAAGGTGGTTTTTAAAATGATTCTCGTGGAAAAACGAAGTCGGTGACCCTATTTTTTTATTTTAGAAATGAGTTGCACATCGATGGAACTTCATTTACACGCAATCTTAGCAAAAAAATTCAAAAGGTTCTTATGTGTACCAAACACCTTAAACCAGCTGGTTTTAACTGTTGCGTTGTTAGTTATTGAGCGTTGTTATTTTTTCCCTTCCAAGCAAGAGTTTTATTAACAATCCTTACTTCTCTTTACAGCATCATGTTCATTCACACAATTTTATACATTATGTTTTCAATTGAATAATTTTAAAAATGTAATATTTACCCTTCCTGAACAGCCTAAGATTTTATGATTTTATGATTTTATGATTTTATGGATATTTGTTTGTTTGTTGACATCTACCTCTATAAAAATGTTCTATCATCTGATTAAGATCTGATTCTACGGATCTTAATTATTATGGCGTCTCAATTAAAATGCTTCAATTAAGAGTGAATGCAAAATTACACGTGTTTTGGATACGTGATCTGTCATAGAAAGTACACGTTACTGAAGCTCTACCGATGGGGAATTCTCTATCTGGTACATATTGAAATATTGTATTGTAGTATCAATTCCATCAGATCGGGTGTCTACCACATCCACATTGTACCATTTTGACCGATCTCAACTGATTCTTTGGATATAAAGGAACCGGTGGCGTAGCCAGAGGGGGAGGGGGGGGGGGGGCGACCCCCCAATATTGACGTCGTGTCGGTTGAGATTGGCACTGTCGGTTCATTTGACCAAACGAATCATGGAATTATGAAGGTCAAAAGTACACAGATGAAAATTTTTCGTCTTTCCAAAATGAAATATTCTTTGGTACAAGGTTGTTTAGAGCCAAAATTTTGCTCAATCGTGCAAAAAATAGGTGTAAAGTCAAAAAAAAATCTCGCGCCACGCGCGCATTTATCGAGCCACAAACATCTTGTCGGTTCATTTTCATTTCTCAACCCCCAATATGAATAACCTAGCTACGCCACTGCGTTGAACTCAATACACTAGTTGTAACGTTATCCATGAACATAATATAGAAGCTATATACATCGGTGCTTGACTAAATATTCAATATCTGTCCCAATTGGGAGCGGACGTTACCATGGTTACAAATAAAACATTCCAAATGCCCCCGGTCTAATTTCCAGTTCAGCCTATAATGAACTGGTTTCAACTGAGTTAAATCCAGTAAAAAAAGGTTGATTTGATGGAAAAATAGACAGTTTTTAACCGTTTATGAAAACCATAAACCCGCTCAATAACAACGCTCATGGTTATTTAGGAAAAGAATAAAGATGCTCTTGATCTGGTATTATTGTAGCCAAATTTCATATATATAGGGCGAGAATACAAAATGCAAAACCAAATAATTGTTCATCTCAATGCCGCAGAATCTGTAGCAATAAACAGTAATAGACAATAATACACTTACACAATATGATTAAAAATTGGCTAACTTTATTCGTCTATTCAATTGACATAAACGAAAAATATCATATTATTTGGAGTCGACCTTTTCTAAATCTCAGTTTCAATTGCATTTGTGACAATAAACATGTAATAATTATGTTTATTTAATCATGTAATATGTAATACGCAAAATGTATGTTGGAATTTTATTTTGTAACTAATATAGATATAATCATAGATCCTTTCCTGACTACCCAAACCAAGTATTCAATGTGAGACGCATCTTTGATAGATCAGTGCAGTTGGTCAATATCTTTCTTAAGAAAGTATGACCACGTAATTGAATTTTCTTAGGCTGTTCAGGAAGTCACTTTTTAAAAGTCACATTATCAACGCACGCAAGCCGCGAGAAAATGCTGTGCGTGGCACTTCCGCACTTGAATGGCCGGGAATGGCCGGGAATGATCACACAGTGCAACTGTTGGGTCGTGCCTGAGCGAGCGGGCTATTTGATTGTGAACAGGTAACGTGTGGTCTTTTCTTCCCGCGTAGTGTATTGAAAATGTGACTTTTGAAAAGTGACTAATTTTCTTTAAATGGTGCTATCATGGTTTATCTTTGTTTTTTGGTGGCAACTTTGGTATCAAATTGTGCCGGAAAGGTTAATCCAAATGTCTATCTAGTAAAACGGTCTGTCTGGTCAAAAGATAATCGGAAATTACTCTAAAGGACCTAGACAAAGTGTATGACTTTCTTTTGTTGAGCACTTTACTACTGCTGCCACATTGCTGCTACCATTAACGAGTTTAGGTTAACGAATCACGATGGCTTTCCGAGGCTTCCTATATAGCTTTCCAGGTTTCACATGCAGTTAATTTGATCTTTTCTTTTCACGCAGCATCGTCACATTTTTCTTGTAACTTTGACGATGGCTCTTTGTGTGGATTCACACAATCGACAAATGATATTTTCGACTGGACACTTCAGAGCGGTTCTACATCATCAGGTGGTACCGGGCCATCATCAGATCATTCAGGAGGTTAGTACAACATACACTTTCCCTATCATGCCTACTAATTATCTGTTATTTAATTTCACATTACTTTATTAATGATTAAGAATCGAAACACATAAAATATCGACACAAAATAAAGGAAAATATGTAAACCCCAGGTCAGTCCTTTATTATAGGTGGACGAACACAGGATAATGGCATCATTATACGGAACACAACTGTGACGAATAAAAACAATGACCCGCCTAGATCAGTATAGCGCCACCAAGGCTATGCTGACCAAATTTAAGCCTTGGCTTCCGATCGGGAAGTTAAGTGGCATACCCCTGACTGTGTGTGCCATATCCGTCTTTCGGCCTATTATAACATTAAAGTATTCCTCCAATAAGCATGTAGGCCTAAACGGATGTATTTCTATCGTGCAATTTGTTCACATTGTCCCTTTGTTGTGTTCTAAATAAGGCCTACTGAGATGCTCTTAATATTATAGGTATCCCATAAGACCTGAATAACCACCCGGGTGTCATTGATAATCCCTCCTCATTCACCATTAGAATCCAGTTATCACAGATGCCACATGTGCACGTACTATTGTTGTGACACTAATTTCATCACATGTCATACATCTCTCTAATAGGTTAGACCTGTTAGTTTCCTTAAATTAATCGGCCGAGTGCACCAAACTAGCGTAACTTAATAGGGAGGTAAGCTACCTCCCTAGTCATGCTAGTAGTAGTTATGCTCTAACTGTAGCGTAATTTGCTAACGATGTAATTCTTAGAGCATAACTGGCGAGTAACACCAGCATAGCAACTAGCGAGGTAAATATCCACATTAACCCTAACTCTACCCCCCCACACTTTTTTCAGATTTTTTTTTCAACGTGGAAAACCGACCAAAATATCCCCCGATCCCACCGGGATTTGATCTAGGGACCTCCAGCACGTGGAGCTTAGGATTCCCCACTACACCACGACTGCCAACTGTAGTATGCGCAGTGTATTGCGCAAACTATATGGATTGGGTCCATTTTTTAGGGTTATATTAACTTAGAAAATTTGTGAAGAAAAAAAAAAAAATCAAAAAAATTGCTTCTTAACCCTAACTCTACCCCCCACTTTTTTCAGAATTTTTTTTTCAACGTGGAAAATCGACCAAAATATCCCCCGATCCCCCGGGATTTGATCCAGGGACCTCCAGCACGTTGAGCTTAGGATTCCCCACTACACCACGTCTGTCAAAGGTTGTCTGCGCAGTGTATATTGCGCAAACTATATGGATTGGGTCCATTTTTTCATCCAAAAACATCCACACCGGGTGGTACCAACGTGCCCAGTCGTGGTATATTGTGGTATATGGTAGGGTTTTAGAGTTATATTAACAACACTTTAGGGTTAGGGTTATTCAGCATCGTCCCCTTACAAAATTAATTGTCGCATGCGTCAAATGTGTGTACATGTATCAAACAGCAATCATATTGACACGAATGGTGTTCCGTAGAATTATAAAACTGTGTGTTAGTCGCTACGTCAAGCGTTGATTTAAATAACATGAGTAATGCAACACGTCTATGGCACGTCACACCACGTCCAGTAGAGCAATGGAATCTGTGAATATGACGCCATTTTTTGTGTTCGAAAATTTCAAAGTTTATTACCATTCTTACAAAAATAAGGACCACAATTACATTATAAACACATTTTGTGCGAGAGTAACATACAAAATGGTATAAAATGGCAAAAATGTCAAGATCAAAATCCGTTCGTTTTAGATAAATGGATATAAAATTATCACAATTCTAGCGTCAAATCTCTGTGGCGTGCTACTGTGATCCTGGCTTTTGTAAATGTAAATTACGGGTTCGATTCCCGTAATTCCCTTTTTTTTCTCTTTAAAAAATGATTTTAATGACTTTAGTGACTTTAATGAAATCATTTATGTCAATTTATATGAACTACAGTATGGTATTGACATTATTCAATCGATTTATTAAATGTGTAGGCCTATATATTTTCATTTTGTATTCATCTTTTTATTTACTTTATTTATAATATTCATTCAATAGGCATATTTATTTTGTTTATTTATTTGATTTCATGTTATTCAATTGATTAATTTATTAATTAATTAAATAATTTTTGGTTGATTTATTGATTGATTGATTGATTGATTGGATACTTGATTGCTTGAACTAATTTTTACAACTGTGTGTGCACGATTGTGGATAGTTTTAAAATATTTTATAATAAATTGGTCTTAAATGTATCATTGAGTTTAATTATTATACACATAATAAATTGCATGATACAATTCTCCCACTGATCATCATATCTATGTAATCGTCCATCGGGCAAATAAGAAATTGTCGTTTAGTTACAGCATAAACTGTTATGCTCCAACTTACTCTTGGGTCCGGTGAGGTATTTACGATTAGCGTAAATTACCCGCCAGTTACTAGCCTAGAAGCTTACCCCGGTTTGGTGCTCTCAACATTTTGGGTTACGCCTCAGTTACTAGCGAGGTAGCGCTATTCTTCAGCTACCCGCCATTGGTGCACTCGGTCGAATATCTATCATTCTATAGGTATTTCCATAGTTATTATTTAGGCCACGGCGAAGATTAGATTCGGCAACACTTTCCCGCCGCGCTCGAATCATAATTTCTTGTGCGTTGGCAGTCCCGGTCTTCTCATCGCATGATACACATCTGTAAACTCAACGGTCAGATTTAGGCCATGTTAAATAGCTTTAAATTTGATAGCGTGTTGTCGATTCTTTATGAAAACAGGGGAAGTGTTTTACTTAGAAGCTCAGTATGATACGTGCTAGGTTAGGTTCCTTTTTAGTCAAATTTCACTACGTAAGTTGAACACGATTTAATAAATAATTACATTGTATTATAAAGTAAACGTTATAGCTTTGCCCTTTGTATATTTTCTAGCGTGTATGGTGGAACCCTAATCTAGATACCACGGGTGACCTTAATAATCTTACTTACCTTACTTTTTGGCGTCTAATCCATCTTGGTTGAGTGATGCCATCCCCTGCAAGATTTTTCTCCGAACTATCTAATACGCTCGTGTATTAGACGCGCATTAACCACTTCGGTTGAAGGGGACGCGAGTGTAATATTAGTATTGATCACGCTAGGGACCGAAAATTAGTATATAAGGGCGGATCCCATGTATCTGAAGATGACCATACAATTTCAAAAACTACAGTCACATCTTCTTGAAGAAGCCTCCCTTGACGACTATCATGTCCATATACCGTTGCATCCTCATCCTCCACTTCTCTAAACATGGCCGATACTCCAAAGTACGGATTTTCTCATTTCTGAATGTACAGCTTTGGCTAGGTCTTGGATCCTTGAAAAAGGCCTCCCAGCAATCTTTGATTTGATTGTTGGGAAAGAACCAGAAGTCGCAGGGAGCCAAGTTAGGTGATTAGGGTGAATGTTCTATCAAATAAATACCCTTATCATCAAGGTAAGTTTGGGTGAGGCAAGATTTGTGAGGACTTGCAATGGCATGATACCGCCTTGTAGGCTCCATTTCCCAGATAGATAAGTAGCTGCAGAAATGTGCCTGGCAAATTCTATACAAGCTTTATATCCCACTAAATTTACACAAGGGGGAGCTAAAACTTTGATGTAAAGGATGACATAACACAATGAAACTGTCTTGTGCACTGACGGGGCTGCCTTTGGTGACAGAACATATTGATCCGTCTTCGTAGATTATTATAAGATCAATCTTAACTGTCAGTTTCCTCATATCACCTGGCACATCGAAGGCAAAGTTACGAGGAGGTTGACCTCTTGGTGCATATCAACGAAAATTAGAACAATTGACCGTGCCATTTGTGTAAACATTTGTCTTGTCCACAATAAGTGTCTCTCTGAAGAATCTGTCGAGGCGGTTCACCAGCCAATGGGCAACATGTCATATCCTTTTGAGCTCTTCTGGACCGATCTTCTAGTTGCAATGCGCGGCGTCTTTCTAGAACGTAAGGATGCCAATGAAGATCGTGTCTGTTTAGGGACCGTTCATTATTTATGGTGGAGGGGGGGGGGGGGGGGGTAAACTATAGGGGGGTCATGTAACTTTCATATGTTGAAATAGGGGGGTTGTGTAACTTTTTATTCTTGAACAGGGGGGGTTGTGTAAATTTGTTTAAACTATAAAGATGGTGGTGATAGGAATGATTTTAGAGGCTATTTTAGAGTGTAAATGCCATTTTTTTCTGCGCTTCGCGCATATTTTCTTAAAACCCATCGACTTCTAACACTTTTACTATGAGACGACTTCTGGACAGCAAATCGACGATATGGTGGAAAAACATCTATATAATCATCAACGGTCGAGACATAAGAGCCACAGGGTGTATAATGTTACAAAATCTAATTTCATGATTTAAAAATGTGATTTATTGCATGCTTTTCACCTCATCTCTGCTTTGCACCAATGCTCACAAAAGTAGAACGTTTCACTGGATTATACGTTTCTGCTCAGAATGTTCCAACTTGTTCGGGTTATAAAGACACAAAACCACCCAAAATGTATAAATATGAAGAAAAAAAATTCCAACTCGCTACGCTCGCCAATACTAATTTCACACAATAAAAAGAAGGGGCATCATAAAATTATTGGCCGTTCAGATAGGGCACAACCAAAATTTGCCAACGTATCCATGAACAAAATTCCAAAGGTAAAGACAGCCCCTTATTAAGTATGTGACAAGTTGATTTTTTTCGGGGAGGGGGGGGGGGGGGGGGGGGGGGGGGGGGGTTGTGTAAAAAGCTACTGGTTAGCAGGGGGGGGGGGGGGGTCATGTGATTTTCAGTTTCAGCTGTAGGGGGGGTTAGGTAATTTTAACATACGCGTCTCGAATTTGTCCCAACCCCCCCTCCACCATAAATAATGAACGGTCCCTTACTCCGTTAATTGTATAGACTGTTCAGTGAAACATGGGCGAATTCCGTAACTAAATACTTTCAGATTTTACATTCTGTTATAGGAGGCTATTACATTTACATTGAAACGTCCAGTCCAAGATCATCTGGAGACAGCGCTCGTCTTACAAGTCCAAGAATTGTTCACAGACCCGTATATAATCAATGTACTGTCAAATTGTGGTACCACATGTATGGCGACAGTATCAACACACTTAATGTCTACATGAAGACGGATATAGGCGGCGGTAGCACAGGAAGCATGCAATTGAGTATGTCGGGCAATCAAGGAGACCAATGGCATCTTGGAAGCTTTACGTTATCTCCAGATTCAGATTTTCAGGTAGGTTATGAAGTAATGCTTCTCTGTATTTATTTATTACATTGTAAATGTTCATGAATCACCTATGGCTATAAAACTCCTTTATTCGCAAATTTCTGCATATTAGCTACTCCGGATCAAATCTAGGCAATGGTTAGGGGTCCGTCCCTTCATCTGTTCATTAGAACTTGACAAATAGTGAAATGACCCACCTCATAGTTGTAATAAATCAGCCCCATTCATGTATGTATCTAAGCATTCGCGCAGAAGATTATCAAAGAAGAGAAATGTTCCTGGCCTAGAGCAATCATAGCTGAGTTGTTTCTAGTTTGGCTGCAGCCCATACGCCACCTCTCGTGACAAGAACGTTACATTGATTCAAGCTATTTCACAAGACCCACTGGTCACTAGTCTAAAAGTCACCCGATCAATATTGTAACACATGTTTCAATATATTAAGAAGGGATATTTCCGAAAGTTGACTAAAACTTCGTGACCTCCATCTTATCTGGCAATGGGATTTCCCGGACCTAATCTGACAAATTCCGACCATGGATGTACTTCCAAGGTCTGACTCTGAAATGGTCTCGCGCAATCACGATACTCTCTTAATGTAAACGAGTGAAAATGTCACTCGTTGTTTTGAGTGAAGTCATTGTCACTCGTAAAGAGTGATTTTTCACTCGGTGTCGAGTGGCTTTTCACTCTGTGCGGTTGATGAGTTCAGAGTGAAATTATTGTCACTCGAAAAGAGTGATTTTCACTCTGTGTCGAGTGACTTTTCACTCTGTACGGTTGATGAGTTCAGAGTGAAATTGTTGTCACTCGAAAAGAGTGATTTTCACTCTGTGTAGAGTGACTTTTCACTCTGTGCGAGTGATCAGTTGTACCAGATTTAAATAATTTGAGAGCCGGAACACAATCAAATAGAATTTTTTTTAAAACTCAAAATATTCTTTATTTTATTAAATTTAAACATTATTGAAGTGATAACTAATGATGATATCAATGTTAATTGTTTCTGCAATAATTTTAAAGTCCAAATAATGATTAAATATAAATTACATTAATGAAACGCGTAAAACATCATCGATAAAAAACACCATAGAAAGTAGATTTAGATACTTTTACATAGAGAAATATCATGTTGATATATGATATCGTTTCACTACCAAAAGGAAGTGATAATGTAACATAGGCAAATGACAGCAGTTGTTTTGTCTAGAAAGGGTAAGTCTAGTTTGGATAATGACTCTTTGTTATTCAAATTTTCTATTGAATTGCAAATTATTCATGTGAATGTGATTAAGTAATTAAAATGTTCCATTATTGTTCACTCTCAATGAGGGTGAAGTTCACTCTAAATGAGTGAAATTCACTCCTTATATATTCACTCTTTTTTCACTCCAATGGAGTGATCACTGTAGGCACTCTTCGAAGAGTGAAAATTCACTCGTTCCTGGAGTGAAAAAAATTCACTCTTTTTTGGAGTGAAAATGGTTCCACTATTTCAAGTAGTGACTTTCACTCTATTATAGTGATCACTGTAGGCACTCCTTTGAAGAATGAATATTCACTCCATTAGAGTGGAATTTCACTCTTTTACATTTAGAGAGTAGATGACACAATGATTACGGGAACGATTAATGTTATAGAGTTTAAATCATGAATGCGGCGTTTTTTATTACCTCATTCGGCTATAAGCTTTTAGCTTGAAAAACTTACATTAATACAAACTACAGCGTGTCCCAGAAATCAATTTAAGCGGTGAAATAAAAACGAAGATTGGCAAATCTGTTGTCAAGTTATGCGCATGTAAAGAGAGGTATGTCGAAAACCTGTTCAACCAATTTGACGAGAAATGACAATATCGCTGTTCAGCACTAAAAATTGCATGGAGGGAGCTCTAGTTTCGCGTTTGAACCATTGATTTCTATCATGTTTACACATGGGCAACTGTGAACAAATAATCAACATTGGTAAATTGTTTTGAAATTACCAATTACGTGAGATCAAAAGGAAGTATGTCGAAAACCTGTTCAACAATTTTGACGGAAAATGACATTGCTACTTGTCTGTGCAGCTTTATAACTATGTTTGAACCAAAGAAAGTGTTAAATCACTCTCCTTATATTTGTTTGTGTATAATATGATGAAGTAGCAATATAAAAAATGTTCTTATACATTTCCGCAATCAAGGTTTATTAAAATAAAGATGTATGTTTTTATTAATCCATTCTGTGATACATGTTCTTTTGGTGTTAGCCCTCCTAGCCTTGGGCATTATTATCTTATGATTGGACAATTCAAACACAAAGATATTAATAAAATAAAATAAATGTTGCAATCTGGGATTTTATTTCATAGTTAATAAAATTCCATTGAAATGGAATGGGGGCGATCCAAGAGAAAAAAAGCATGTTTTGTAACCAAACATCTATTTCATACCAAATACCAGAGAAATGTATTTTCTGTATTCCACATTTTTTGTATGTATTTTCCATAATTCAAACCAAAAAACAAATCAAAACACCGCAGTCTAAAAATAGTACAGGAAACCAATCAAGTTGATGTGGAGATTTCTCCTTAATCAAACAAGATAAGCTATTATGCCTCTCTGTTGGGATATAATAACATCTCTCTGATTGAATCATCAACTATAAACAAATATAGCTTTGACTCCAGCACAGACTGCGGGTACTGTTAAAATAAACTGCTTAGGTACATGTAATTTACAAAGACTATACAAACATGGCAGCCTCCACTTATGTCTAGAAAGATCTAAATGTGTAAATTTTTGCAATCACATGCTAATAGGGTGGCTTCGCCCCCAAAAGAGATTAGCAGGTCTCCAGAATGTGCAAACGTGATTACAAAATGTGGAATAAAAGTGAAAGTAAAGCTCCTTCAAAATAAGTTGCAGGTGGGACACGCTGTATTTCATGAAATTATCATAAATAAAATATAGGCCTACATGAAACGCGTGGCATTAATCATGTTGATCGTATGTAGTAAGATCCATGAGGTGAGATACATGATTAAGTGAAAGTGAGTACACACAGAAAACACTATGTAAAAAATTATGTAGATATAGAACTCCATAATTATTATATAAGAGTTTACATAAAACATGTAATATAAACCCAAGCTTGTGTAAATTCCTATGCAAAAGCTTTACACAACTGTTTACATAGTATTATGGAGTTCTATTTTTACACAGATTGTGTAATTTTTACATAATTTGTGTATTTTTTTTACATAGTGTTTTCTGTGTGTAGTGATTGAATGATGTTATTGTGTTATTAAGGTGGCTCTATTGGCCGAGTCAAAAATGGCTTAACCTATCTCGGCAACATGTCCGATTAAAATAAAGTTTTCAGTTACAGAATCTTCAGATACCAAGGGCTAATACATCTTTGTATACAAATACCGTATCCCTATTTGTTTGTTTGTGTTTGCAAATTAATTTAAACTGTCGTAACCCTAATTTTCTGATATTTTAAAGTTAAAAAGCAAACCTTCTAGACATTAAAAATTGGTTTGATCAAATGAAAAAGAACTTGGTTTGTTGTTTTGTTTCGAGAAATTGACAAATATTTAAAATAAAAAAGTCCCACATATAACTCTGTACTATAAAGGTGCACCTTCCCATCGCCCTCCCGTTTAATGCGAAGTCGTACGACATTATTGTTTTAAAGTTTTACATTTTTTGGAGGAAAATATTATTGAAAAATAGAAATGCTGAACTTTATAGTCCCAGGAATAGAAACACTGTTGGTTCTGCCAATGTTGTAACATGGTTTGTCAGTCGTTTAAAAAACACAGCTATAGACAAGATATGTACTCGCCATGCAGGCTTGCATAGTACTATGTATGTTAACACCGTTAACAAAATAAGTAACTGACCAGGTAATAAAAATGAAAAGTCAAAATACAATGGTGAAAAGTACCAACTTTATGTTTGTTTATGGCCATGTGTTTTGAACTCGCCAACCTTCGCGTTGCATTTCCAGAATTTTACATATACGCCATCTGAGATTCGAATTAGTATATCGCAATATACTTTATATATAGGGCCTACAGCCCTACACCATAAAAAGTTAATATTTTCCTAACAAAAATCTCATAAGGAATCCAAATATGCTATTGGAATTTACATAGGACCCAATGCTAACATTTGAATGATTAAACAGTGTTAAAAAATATAGAAAACTTCATATTTTGATTAAAACGCAACAATATTTGTATAGGCTACCTATCCGAATCATAATTTACTGTGCATATCTGGATTCCTCACAAGAGTTACTTTGTTGAAACATACATGTACTATATCGGGAATTAATGAGCCCTAACGCTTAAGTTTGATGGTTTTTTAGAGTTTACAGATACATTTTGTTTTGGTATGCACCATATCCCGATTTCAACTGTATAGCGAATAGGGAGAAAGCCAAGGACAAATGAAATCGATTCATTATTTAATAACAATTGACACGTTTGTTGTTGAAACAGAGACTTGTAGAACACAATCTTTGAAAATGAGACCAAGGTCATGTTTGCACCATACAGGGATGGAGTTATTGTAAATTGAATGAAAATTTGGGAACATTTCCCTTTTCCCCCATAGAGTGTGTGCACACCACCACCACCACCGCCACCGCCACCGCCACCGAAATATAATCAACCAATCTCGGCCAAACAGTGCAGTGATAGAAATACCTGATTTATTCACACACCGTAGCTAGATATACGGGCTTTCAAATGACACCTCAACCATAGCTCTACCATATTTGTTGAGTTAACAGAGAGTGATAGATGATGCGTCCCCCAAAATGCAACGCCGCCATCCTTTTTGGGTTGTGAGTTCAAAACACATGGCATAACGCATGTTTCTTTGGGCAATGCTAAAGTTGCGGTGTGCTTTTTAATCCAACATTACAGATCTTATACAGTTAACATTAGTAGTCAAAATAAATGTGCTGATAACTGTCAAAGTATTAGGCCTACTCTAGCATAAACATATTAAATTATGACCTGGTCCGTTACTTATTTTGTTGACTGTATAGGATCTGCAATATGTTGGATCAAAAAGCACACCAAAACTGTAGCATTGCCAACAGAAACATGCATAAATACATAAAGTTGGTACATTTCACCATTGTATTTTCACGCACTATGGATTGTTTTACTTGAGCTAATTTGGGACAGCCTGTTTTACACCCGTGCCAAATTCATGCAAAAATTTAACACTTTTCCTTGATCTTTTTCAATGATTTAAACGGGAAAATGTTCAGCGGACTCTAAACCTCAAGGAAATAAACTAAAACGTAAAGACACTTAAAAGACATTTTTATCTCCAGATAAGCTCTTTAACTACATTGAATATAGGTACTTTTTGAAGGAATCAGGGGAGAGAGCTACACAGGAGATATTTCTTTAGATGATGTCACCATTATTTGTGGTAAGAATAATAACAATAACAATGAATTAGTCCCAGCTAATTTATTCAACCGAAGTGGTACATGGATGAATCTTTTTGAATAGGATATATTACATGTTAGGAATAGGATATACAAACACACCAATGAAAGCCACTTTTGCCTGTATGGGGCCCCAACAGACGGTAGGCCTATAGCCCTAAGGCCTAAAAAAAAGAGGTTTGATTGGCGTAACATAGAAAAAAAATTAGGGTAGGTAGGTCGGATTTTTTATTATTTTTTTAAAATTTGTTTAAATCTATAAAACGTCTATGAAATTTTATACACCAGCACACATATGCCATACAGACATAAACAAATGGCATAATCAAAAAGTTCTTGACATCACCCAGAATTGAAGGAGCTATATCGATGAAATTTTGTCTGAGTAATCACTGGTCCTTAAAAACATTATAGTGCAAAAATGGTCTCATAAGTATGTTTACTTTTTATACAGGTGGCGCTAGATGCCAAGGCCATGTAAATCAATGACGTCTCCCAACGGTGCTGTGTACATGTTAAACGATATTGGTCCAAAAACGGATCCTTGTGGGTAGCCTTCCAGAGGAGTATGAGGTTTAACATTTTTGTCATTTACAGAGATAAATTGAGACCTACGAGTGACAAATGACAAAATTTTAAAAACAATCTGAGAATAATATTCTTCTGGAAGGCGTCCTACAAAAATCAGTTATTGGACCATTATAATTTACCATGTACACATCGCCGTTGGAAGATGTCATTGATTTACATGGCCTTGGCATCTAGCGCCACCTGTATAAAAAGTAAACCTACTTATGAGACCATATTTGCACCATAATGTTTTTAAGGACCAGTGATTACACTGACGAAATTTCATCGATATTATAGCTCCTTCACTTCTGGGTGATGTCAAGAACTTTTTGATACCCCCTCGTACACATTTTCACTGCTTTTTTTTCTCTTTTTCTCAACAACACACACACAAAAAAAATAAATTAAAAAAAATAAAAATAAATAAAAAAAAGAAGAAAAAAAAAGAAATGTTTACGGTCGGCGGTAAAAATAGGGTCGGTCGGGTTACGCCAATCAAACCTCTTTTTTTTTAGGCCTAATGGCCTCACATCCCAATCGATTTATTCAGCAAAAAAGGTACCGGAATGAAGCTTTTTGCATTGGAACTGACAACTTATTCTATACAATGGCTTAAACAGTAGCATTAAACGTTGTTATGTACTGAATAAATATGATGGGGCACGTGGGACCCTTTAGGGTTACTGTATGTAACATAGTCAGACCATGAAACCTTTTGTACCTTCTCAGCTGAATAAACTCTCTGGGCTCCCGGCCTAGCCATGCGACGTACGCCTTGACGACAAAACCAAACAAAAAATGCCAAAGACCCGCAGATCACACGGTGACCAAGGTCAAAGTCCGTTCGGCCTGTGGTAGCCTATATAATAACGCATGCGTGAAGTGTGCAGCACCCATTTTTACATCGCGGATGGTATAATTCTGTTTTGTGACCCCGGTCAAGGACACTTGCATGCTGCCATGTTATCACAGCTTTAGAGTGCTGTATTCAAGCTCATCCTAAGCTCCAAAGATTCCAAAGCTCGGAATCTGGGTGCAATTTTCGACTCTTCCATGACTATGAAACCACACATCTCCAATGTCAATCGCTGCTCAGCATTTCAACTACGTAATATCAGCAGAATCCGCAAATATCTTAGTCGTGATGCTACAGAACGAATAATTCATTCGTTATAACCTCTCGTCTTGATAACAACATGCTCTTCTTTATGGATTACCAGCTTATGAACTCTATCGTCTTCAAAAAATTCAAAACACTGCAGCTCGCATTCTCACATTCTCTACAAGATCTTACCATATTACACCAATTTTAAAGGGACTCCATTGGCTCCCTGTAGCCCAGAGAATTGTTTTCAAACTACTGCTGATTGTATATAAATGTATCAACAAATGTTGCCCCATCATATTTATCTGAATTGTTATCAAACCAACTCGCACTCTTCGTTCTGGAAAAATGCAAATTCTTCAAGAAACTATATCTAAGCGTTCTTGGGGAGACAGATCTTTTGCTATTGCAGCTCCTCGTCTCTGGAATGAACTTCCTATCCATATAAAAACTGCAAAAACTGTTACAATCTTCAAAAAACTGTTGAAAACACATCTGATGTCTGAGATTTTTTGTAATAATTAAGTAGTTTTATTGTTGTTGTTT
Source organism: Ophiura sarsii (assembly GCA_035610835.1). Lineage (NCBI taxonomy): Eukaryota > Metazoa > Echinodermata > Ophiuroidea > Amphilepidida > Ophiuridae > Ophiura > Ophiura sarsii. Next base: position 21,998,020 of record CM069443.1, read on the forward strand.
ATGTTTTTTATTTATATTGTATTTGTTATGTTTGTGCCATGAACGCTCTTATTTAGAGTGAATATGTGCCATGTCACTATTATTATATTATTATTATTATTTATTCTATCTTTAGCACATATGATCTTCCACTGTTTAAAATATCCCACTGTAATGAAAATATCCATCCTAAGATATTCTTCTAATAATATTCCTGATTGGTATAACAGTAGTGCTAGTCAAACTCTAATACACTCTCCCAGTGCCTGTTGATGGTGTAACGGCAAAGTTTTCAAGGGAACTGGATTTTAATTGAAAGATGATTCCACTGCAAAGAGTAAAACATCATGTTGACAGTCTCTGCCTGTAACTGTAAGCATGGTAAGAGTGTACCATATGGTGCTTCATGGGTTAACTTAAACTAATAATAGTGATACATTACTTATGGAGAACGTAGTAATGGTTTTACTGGAATTTTCCCCCTGAAATTTCGATGATTCTTACGACCGGACCAAAAGTGTTCGGAATTTGATGTGAGGACCCATAAATCACAACCCCCGCCCCCAAATAATAAATTAATAACCGACTTGAATACCATTTCTTTTGTTATTTTATGAATTTCATAACTTAGTTGATACAACTCCACCTACCATCTACTCATGTCCATCTGAAACTGTCAATGTGATCGAAATTGGAACACCCAGTACGACTGTTTATTGGAATACACCAACAGCTACAGATTTATCGGGAACCGTTTCACTCGTTTCGCAGAGTCATTTTCCTGGTGAAAATTTCACGGTCGGAAAGACAAATGTAAGCTACGTATTCACCGATGGCAGTGGGAACGAGAAAGCTTGTGACTTCAACGTTGTCTTGAGAGAAGGTATATTGACGATATTCCATGTTATTTGTGTTACGCAGACTTGTATCGTTTTGTCTGGGTTTTATTGAACTGAAATTCATAGATCAAATAGACAATTTCAGACAAATAATGTTGTATTTTATATAGTTTTAAATGGATCGGACTCTGCTTCGAATCCGAGTCCTTTCGTTTGCCAGTCCGAGTCGAGCGGAGTATTTGTTTGTGTCAGAGTCCTAGCCGAGTCCGAGTCACCTGTCCATTGTTTGTAAAAATGTTTCGTTTTTAGACAATATTGTCAATCGCTAAATTTTTCATATGAACTTGATTATTTAATGGGATCTTGTTGGCGCTTCAAATGACCTTCCACCAAGCCCCTTTTTTACAATATACCACTGTAATGCAAATATCCATCCTAAGATATTCTTCTAATAATGTTCCTGATGGGTATAACAGTGGTGCTAGTCAAACTCTAATACACTCTCCAAGTAGTGCCTGTTGATGGTATAACGGCAAAGTTTTCAAGCGAACTGGATTTTAATTGAAAGATGATTCCACTGCAAAAAGTAAAGCATCATGTTGACAGTTTCTGCCTGTAAGAGTGTACCATATGGCGTTCATGGGTTAACTTAAACATAACTTAAAGTAATATAGTCGATAGTGATGCATTACTTTATGGGGAACGTATAGTAATACCGGAATTATTCCCCTGAAATTTCGATGATTTTTTACGACCGAACCAAAAGTGTTCGGAATTTGATGTGAGGACCCATGAATCACAACCCCCGCCCCCAAACCCCCCCCGACTTGAATACCATTTCTTTTGTTATTTTATGAATTTCATAACTTAGTTGATACAACTTCACCTACCATCTACTCATGTCCATCTGAAACTGTCAAAGAGATCGAAATTGGAACACCCAGTACGACTGTTTATTGGAATACACCAACAGCTACAGATTTATCGGGAAACGTTTCACTCGTTTCGCAGAGTCATTTTCCTGGTGAAAATTTCACGGTCGGAAAGACAGTTGTAAGCTACGTATTCACCGATGGCAGTGGGAACGAGAAAGCTTGTGACTTCAACGTTGTCTTGAGAGAAGGTATATTGACGATATTCAATGTAATGTGTGTTACGCAGACTTGTATCGTTTTGTCTGGGTTTTGTAGAAATGAAATTCATAGATCAAATTTACAATTTCAGACAAATAATTTTACATTTTATATAGTTTTAATGGATTGGACTCTCTGCTCTAATCCGAGTCCTTTCTTTTGCCAGTCCGAGCCGAGCCGAGTTTTTGTGTGTGTCCGAGTCCTAGCTGAGTCCAAGTCACCTGTCCATTGTTAGTAAAAAAAGTAAAAAATAAAAAAAAAATAAAAAAAAAAGTTTTTAAACAATATTTTAAACGCTAAACCTTTGAATTGTAGAGTATATTGAATGAATTACCATATACGGTAATATCAACAACTGTTTATATATACGACTAATTTGAAATTGGCGTACCTCCAATGTTGACAATGTCCGGTTGAGAAACTTTGGAAAAACACACTATGCAAATTCAAAACTAACTACATATGAGGTGTAATGTAGGCCTATATCATCACGATATCGCGGTGCGCATTGTGCATGGTTATTAAACAACTTGTAGCAGACCTTTATGATATGAAAATTAGTTATGAAGAAATCTATCCTGATTCAATAGTATCAATTATTGATATGTAGTATCATAAAATCCAGAGTTTTACTTGAATCAGTATCGATAAAGTGCTCGACCACATGGGAGCAATAATAATAATGATTGTGAGCAAACTTTTTACATTTTATGTAGTATCATATATATCATATATTTTATGTAGTATCATATATATTAATATGTGATGGTGTCATGTATTTAAATAGCTGTACATGTATTATACAGTCTTACACGTATACTGTATACTAAAAGGTGAAACAGCAATATCGGAAAGAAAAGTAGGCCTACTCAACCCAATGGGAGCAAAATGAATAAATAACTTGCGTAATATCAGCGTGTGTACATTCATGCTTATTCCTGGCTGTGCATAATAAAATTGTGTGACACAAGTTAACCAGTACAATGCATTTTGTTTGTAAGGAGTGAGTGCGTCTATTTCGGGCCCTCAGGAAACAGTTTGATATATAATATGATTCGAATGAAAAACAACGGACCTAAATTTCATTGATTTTCACGATGAACATAATTAATGAACTTTGGGCAATGATGGGTACTAATCATTTCGGGACAGCATGTAGTACACGCACCCCCTATTTGTTAACAGTAAAGGTAACAACAAGGAGTGGAATGACAATACTAATTGATAAATTGGTCCATGGAACTATTCCCATGTAACCATTCACAAATGCCGGTGCCAGTTCATACCATTTTGTTCAAGTTACTGACCATTTTACGTGGGAATTTGTGAATTAGCTCCGTTTTGAATATTTTTAGATAATATCAGTATCAACATTACTAAATACCCTCTTGCCTGAATTTGTGGTGATTAGTACAATCGCAGATATTATGTGATTAGAACGGAAAGGATTATTCAATTTTTAAAAATAAATCACCAATCCCCACCAATTTGAAAATAAAAACTAGCTAAGCCACTGCTAATTCACCTATACCACTTCATTGGCTATTCAAAAGTCCCTACTTTATAATAAAACAAATACTGATTTGAATTTTGTCAAAAAGGTTAAACCACCATGTCTTATGCAAAAGAGTGTATCTTCAGTTTGATAAGTCCAATGTTACAATGTAATTCATGATGAGCTAAAAATTCGAACGAAAGGTTAATATGTCAAGGATGAAGGAAAAACAACGGATTTGATTTCATTGATTTTTCATACGAAAAAAATGAATGGACTTTGGGTATCGATGGGTAGTAATCATTTTGTGACAGCATGTATTTACATAGCAACACACCGTGTTTATAGTTAATACAATACAATAAATACGATACATTTCCATTTATCCAAATTCAAGGAAGTTCTAAAGTGGACACATTATTGAAATTTATTCAATAATTAGCTTTTAATCTACCTCTACTGAAAGATGATTGTCTTTTTTAAAGACTCTTATTGTATATCTTATTTTTGCATTTGATATTTTTAAAGTTGATACAGCACAGCCTACGGTATTCCACTGTCCAGGTGATATACATACCATTGCCGGCAGATATACCACGTGGATAGAACCAACAGCAATAGATATATCAGGAAATGTCATCCAAGCAGGATCCCACGCTCCTGGAATATATGTCATCGATACGACAACAGTTGTTTATACATTCAGCGATTCGTCTGGAAATGTGGCATTTTGCAACTTTACGGTCAATATATATCGTTCGTATAGAAAATTTCTTTGTGTTCGTTTTTGTATTTTCTGTGGCGTCTCATGGCCAGGTTTTATTCAATACAAGTTTTCTACAATTAAGTGAAAATTAAGCTTTATATGATTTAATCAAAACTTAAAGTTATCAGGACCCTTATTATTATTATTATTATTATTATTATACAGACTTATAAAGCGCTTTAGATGTTCATGTACACGCCATAGTTCTGGTGACCAAATAAGTAAAACCGGCAAAGTTTTCAAGGGAACTGGATATTGAAAGATGATTCCACTGCAAAGAGTAACACATTATGTTAACAGTCTCTGCCTGTAAGAGCGTACCATAGGGTGTACCATGTGTTATCTTAAACAAACCTTTAATAAAATAGTGATACATTACCTATGGGGAACGTAGTAGGCCTAATGGTTTACTGGAATTTTCCCCCTGAAATTTCGATGATTGTTTACGACCGAACCAAAAGTGTTCGGAATTTGAAAATTTGGCTATAGTATAATGGTATGGTAATGTATCACTGGTTTAAAAATATATATAAAAAAGTTGATCTAAGGACACATGAATCACAACCCCCGCCCCCCCCCCCCCCACCCCCCAAAAAAGAAAAATAGATTGTAAAATAAATGGTACATTATTACGGGCAGAGACTGTTAAAGCGTATAAAGCAGTCAGAAAGAGTTTTGGAAATGAAGTGGGAACTATGTTGGTATACGGTATTAAAACAAGTATTAGGCTACATCAATAACAATCAGTTTAGAAGTTTCGGATGCCCAAGGAAACAAGCACGGACAGACTGTATAAAACGATATTAATCATTGTTTTGGTGTAACTATTTCTTTGTTCGTCTTATCGGTCACAGAAGATACAATTCAACCTATTGTCATTGGATGTCCTTCCGATATACATGCCTCTGTCGAAATTGGGGAACCAGGAATTTCCATTTCGTGGATAAAACCAACAGCAACGGACGAATCCGGTCGTGTCATGTTAATCGACTTCACCCATACCTCTGGAGAACAGTTTCCTGTCGGATCCACGTCTGTTGTATACACATTTGCAGATGATTCTTTCAACAAAGTCTACTGTAACTTCTCTGTCATAATCCAACAGGGTAAGTGATTTTCAAATGTACGTCAAAGAGTTGGGAGCAGTGGCGTAGCTAGGATTTATAAGTTGTCATAATGCCTAAATATGACATAGGCAACCCCCCTTAGCTACGCAACTGGTTGGAAGTGACTGTATTGTGTATCACACATTTTACCGGATGCTTATTGGCAGATTGGTGAATTTGAATTTGTTGCTTTATACGAAAGCTATATAATTATATTGTAAAATGCTACCGGCAGTTATTTAACTAGAATACGATCGGTGCAAAGTGAATAATGAATCGACCATGACCGCTGAGCCCCTGCTCCCCATTGCAAGGCATAGAAGGGCACTTATTAACCGACTTCAATACCGTTTCTTTTGTTATTTAATGAATTTCATAACTTAGTTGATACAACTCCACCTACCATCTACTCATGTCCATCGGAAATTGTCAAAGAGATCGAGATTGGTACACCCAACACGCCTGTTTATTGGAATACACCAACAGCTACAGATTTATCGGGAAACGTTTCACTCGTATCTCAGAGTCATTTTCCCGTTGAAAGTTTCACGGTCGGAAAGACAGTTGTAAGCTACGTATTCACCGATGGCAGTGGGAACGAAGAAGCATGTGAATTTAACATTATCTTGAGAGAAGGTAAATTGACGATATTCAATGCGTGTTACGCACACTTGTATCATTCGAGTCCGGTTTCGGACTCGAGTCAACCTTTGTCTGGTTATGATATGACTGAAATTCATACGATTAAATTGACAATTTCAGACAAATAATTTCACAATTTATATAGTTTTAAATGGATCGGACTCTGGTTCAAATCAGAGTTCTTTCTCTTGCCAGTCCGAGCCGAGCCGAGTATTTCGTGTGTCCGAGTCCTAGCCGAATCCGTGTCACCTGCCCATTAGTTGTGAAAATGTTTCGTTTTTAGACAATATTGTCAATCGCTAAACCTTTAATTGAAGAGTACATTAAATGAATTGCCATATACGGTAATATCAACAACTATTATTTTGTACGACTATAATGAAATTGGCGTACCTCAAGTGTTGACAATGTCCGGTGGAGAACTTTCAGAAAAAAATGTACATGCAAATTCAAAATTAGTAACATGAGGTGAAGGCCTACAGTACGAGCGGTACGCATAGTACATGGTAATTATAAAACTTGTAGCAGACCTTTATAATAATTATAAACAATAGTTATGAAGACGTCTAATTCTTATGCAATAGTACCAATTATTGATATGTAGTATCATATAATTAATCAACAGTTGACACAACGCCTCCATCAATAGAATATTGCCCGGAAGACATCACTGAGACAATAGAGATGGGGGAAACTACAGCAACAGTTGTATGGACCGAACCACGAGCCATAGATTTGTCTGGAAATGTGACTTTATCTTCACGATCACGCATACCAACTCTCTTCTCTCCTTATGCAGAAACAGCTGTGAGATATGTCTTTATGGATAATTCAAACCATGAAAAAGTTTGTGAATTTTACGTTTCTTTTGATACAGGTTAGTATAATGGGTCACATTAAAAGTATCATGCTATATTTGATAATTGTCCCAAACATGTATTATGATTCATATATCGAAAACAAGGTCCTCGTAGAAATTATGCAGCTGAGTGTATCGGTGTGCTGCTAAAATGTGGCATTTTGGAATGACTTGAACGGAATAAAACATATCATCTCGATTAAACATAGCGTTGGTACAAAAGAGGCACACCTTTTCAGAGAGACGGATTTCTCAAAAATACGGTAAGGATTGCTATGTTTTTACATTATTCTTAAACTGTAATATCCTGAGCATAAATGGAAAACATAGCGTTGGAATTGAAGCTCTAATTACAGAATAATTCGTCGGTGGTATTTGAAAATGATGTATAGCGTATACGTCACTGTGTTTTGGTTACCAATGAACTAATATAATTTTGGCTTTGGAAAAATAATTAAGAAAACGATATTTTTTAACAATAGGTTATCCATCACAAGTTCGACCAAAGTCTACCATACGTCACTATGTAATAACAACCCACCATACGTCACTATGCAATACCACCGACCATACGTCTCTATGTAATACCAACCAACCATACGTCACTATGTAATACTAACCCACCATACGTCACTATGTAATACCACCGACTATACGTCACTATGTAATACCACCGACCATCCGTCGCTATATAATACTACCGACCATACGTCACTATGTAAATCCACCGACCATACGTCATTTGTGTATAAAGGCCCTGTCACACCATGGCGTATCGCCTGAACGTATGCCAACGTATGCGAAATATCGAAAAATATGTTGGTATACGTTGGTGTACGCTGATATAAGTTAGGGGTAAGTTGGGGATACGTCGTTTACGTTAAGAGCACGCTGTGATACGCTGTGAAAATTTAAAACACGTCGAGCCCGCGAAAAATTATTGAGCATGTTCAAAATTTCTCGACGTACTCAACGTGTGCTAGGCTGGCTCACATAGTAGCGGTAGATAACCAACGGAGGGCGATGGACGTGAAAATCGCAAAATGTTGGCAGCAAAACGACGGCAAAAGAGGAAAGCTAGATTCGCTGACAGGTGGGAATGACCTTCAGCGACAACACGTCGGCAAGGGACGAATGGCTGCGGCAGGGAACGGAGTCTAGCGACCAAAATCGGACGTTGTCTGAGCGGCGAGTGACGATGTTTCGACGGAGCCCGGCAACAAGGAACGAGGTCAGACGGCTGGCAGCGGATTGGCTGGCGGCAAGGAACGGCTGCTGACGGTGGGTTGCGGCGACGATGACGATGTGTGTGGGCAGGTCGAGTTTGGCGTTCCCACTCTTCACAACGTTCTGGTCATCCAATCAGACTATTAACGCTGTGCTGGGCTGGAGAGGAATTTACAAACTAAAAGTTTAAAATCGTGGACCATCGTTACCATGGTTACAAAATCGTAACCCATCGCATATCAACGTTGCAATGCTGCAGGTACTCGCAAACGACCCGCCATCAACAATGATCACCCGTCACCCTTCGGCCAAAATTCGCAATCCATCGTCGCACCAAGGTCGTTACAATTTAGTTACTTGCCGCAATGTGTCGTCAGGGTTCGAGATGTGACGTCACTTGCCGTTGTTTAGCCGTCAATGGTCGTTGACAACGACTACCAACGAAATTTTGACGACCTCAAAACGACTAGATACAGCCTCGCACGGCATGGAAATGTAAAGAAAATGAGGGTTGCGGTCTTAAACGAAATCTGAACGGAATCACAACAAGACTGATATTTTTGGTTGGTCGTGATACATCTAGTGCACCACTGTTACGTCGTCTTCATTGGCTGCCGATCCGTAAACGTATTGAATTTAAGATATTAACCATTGTCTACAAATGTGTGAATACTCGGGCTCCTGAATACCTACAGAATCTCATAACTTTCAATAAGCCAACATAAAGATCGTCACGTGATACCACACTCCTCTCAATACCAAGAACAAGAACATGTACTGGGGATAAAGCGTTTCAAGTAGCAGGACCACGTCTATGGAATTCTCTACCCGTCAGCATGAGGCAGGCCAAAACAATTACCGCGTTCAAAATCTGCTTAAAAACTCACTTGTTTGACTGATGTTATTTTGTTTGTTTTTTCATGTTCATGTAATTATGTATAGTTCTGGCTGTAATTTATGTATTATTGTATATGTTTTTTCTTGATTATAAAGCGCTGTGATCTTTGTAGAGCGCTATACAAATGTTTTATATTATTATTATTATTATTATTATTATTTTTTGCCGCCACAAAATTGTCAACATGCTGAAAATTTGCCGACGGACGCGACTGATAATTTCGGCCGTCTGCGGTGGCTAGCGGATTCGTCAGCGACAACTGACGGCAACACATGATGATTGGCGGGAAAATCAAAATTGCAATCCGCAGCTTACCGTAGCTTGCCGTTGACCCCTCTCACCCCTCTCCGTCATAGTGTGAGCCAGCCTTCTTAATACGTTCTGCATAAGTTCCCGATAGGTTCGTGGTACGTTAGACATACGTTTACATATGCTGACATACGTTAGACATACGTTGACATACGCTGACATACGTTAGAGGTACGTTACTCGTAAGTTATAGGTTGGACCTATAGATTTATCCTTCTAGATATTTTAATAGTTATCATCTAGGCTGCGTTTACTTGAACTGGCAACACATGTCCCGCCGAGTACGAAATCAATTTCTGCAGCGGCATAAGTCACGTGTTCGTTGTACGCCGAGGATACACTGAGGATACGTCGAACACGGCAGACATACGATACGAATACGTTAAGCATACGTTGGTCATACGCTCGCATACGCTGTGATACGCTGCCATAAGTTTGTTATAAGTTAGTGATACGCTATCAATACGTTAGTCATACGCCATGTATACGTTCAATACGCTATGGATACGTCCATTCCATCACCGATGTCGACTTTTCCTACGCAATTCGTTGGGAAGTTGGACGTTCTTGGACAGCGTACACCAACGTACACCAACCTATTTTTCGATATTTCGCATACGTTCAAGCGATACGCCATGGTGTGACAGGGCCTTAAACCTAGGTACAAAATCATTTGTCCTAATTAAATGGAAAAACAGTTAACATATATCAATATCAACAAAGATACGGATTATAAACTTTACTTTAAGTTTATTTGGCTATAAGACCACCTTGATCAATTTATTTGAATAACAATACATTTCTTTATCGAAAATACGCGGGCGATCGACAACAACTGTTTGCAGGCAAAGTTATGCAGATAATCCAGCCGCAAGTTCCCTGTCACTAGGTACATAGTGGTGACTGCTTCACAGTAGTTCATGCACATGATGACACGGTATTAACCTTGCATATAACGATTAAATTCGAGTGCCTCCCCCTCTTTTGCTTCTGTTACCTCTAACTGAAATGGTAAATCGGCCAATGTCTGCGAATCGACTATAGTGTTGCCAAGTTGCCTCGAAACTTTCTCAATTTCACATTATTGTGTTCATTTTCATTGCGGTTTTCAACATACCACTGAATATTGCAAAGATTTGTGTGTAAGTTGCGTGCGTTTCCACCAGCAAACGTGGACACAAAACAGATTTTAACCATCTAACCGTGGACCTTTCGCCAACCGTGGACCCGTCCACAGTTCCAAACTAGGTGCATGGGGCTGTAATTAACACAAAAATGAATTTAAAAGCACGTTTAAATAAGGTCCTCAGTCATAGGTACCAATATCGTCCGCGGTTGGTAGATACAATTTTGTAAAAAACAAACAAACAAAAAAAACCCACAAAAACGTCCTCGTTATGTCGATTAAAATGTGATACACACCGTCCTCAGTTGGATAGTTCTTAACTGCGTCCATGTTTGGAGGCGATTGCACGTAGGGGTGCCCGAGTTCCAACATGGATTTAACACAAGTGTAAAAGGTTTGTTTGTGCAATTTTGTAGATTTCATTTGTGTACTTGTGTGGAAACTGGGTTTTTACTTATTTTCATCTGACCTAGTCTCATTTTATAACTAGAGCGTGAATTTCAACGCCGTTTTCGCTATTTAAGACCAAGAAATTGCTGTTCAATTTTAAAATAATCTCATGTTTTCTCTATTTTGAGGAATCTGGAGGCTCTATGTGCCCCTTAGAGGAAATATCATGTACGGTATCTATGCAGAGAAAGTTGAGTCTAGATTTAGGTAGCGGCCATATACCGGAACGTTGATATTCGTAACGTCAACATGTCCTCGCTTTGCCCAAGTATTCTTGAGGGCGCGAGAGTTGAGGGCTACAATCACAGACGACGCTGGCCACGCGTCTCGGACGATTCAATATGGCAACGGGAGTGCACCATTTTGAAATATCTTGAACAGCCATCGCCCGGTTAACGATGAAAATAATTTAAAAAATAGCATTTGCAAATGGTTTTGGATTGGAAAAATATTCTTCTAATTATGATGAATTTTTCAAAATGAAAAGATTAACATTCGCGATTACGTTTTATTCCAATACGAATTCAAAATTTAGGTTTCGCGTGGCCATCGTCGTCTGTACAATCATAGAAAAAAGGGGTTCGAACACTGACCCTAATTGCCATCCTTATTGGACCACAACAGGCACGCTATTTGAGTCACGTAAAAATCGAACTTGTTTCTGGTAGCCTGAAGTATCCCCTTATAGTCATATTCCTCCCCCTTCCCCACCGATCAATGTTGCGAGGGCCTTTGCTGATGGTAGGTAAGTTGTGGGATTCAACATTGATCAGGGGGAAGAGGGAACACTTTACATTACATATACAAACTTTTTCTAACATTGTAGCCGTAATCGATTCGCTCAGATCAATAACAAATAGAATAGGGTTAATTGGTATTCTTTCAATGGTGATAAGACCAAATATTCAATTTAATTTTGTCGTAGTCGATACAACTCCGCCATCAATCATTAGCTGCCCTTCTGATATTTACAAGACGGTTGAAACAGGAACATCTTACAGCTCAATTTGGTGGTCTACTCCGTTGGCAACGGATTACTCTGGACTAGTTATAACGCATGCTACTCATGAACCTGGGCAAAGCTTTCGTGTTGGATCAACAACGGTCGTATATCATTTTGAAGACGAATCAGCCAATCAAGCGGAATGTAACTTTACTGTGATTGTGGAAAATGGTAAGATTGTATGTGAAGGATACTGTAAATTTGTATTAATTTTAGTTGCAAAATATACATAGTTAATACTGTATGTGTACGATATCAAAGGGCGAATAATACTTTAAATAGGTACGAGGATACGGCTTGAACTTTCAAACCAAGAGGTGTGGGTGACAGAGAACATGTATAAATTGTGATCTTTGGGTATGATAATGTCCATTTTCCTCCAAAATGGTCACCGCGGTTTCCCTCAATAATCAGGGATAATTGGGTTACAGTATTTAAATTCAAAAAATAAAAAGTGTGTGTGTGGTGTGTGTGTGTGTGGGGGGGGGGGGGGGGGGGGGGGACGGAAGATAGCGACGCTGTAAAGAAGTATCTTAGGTGTCACAGTAATTTCAATCAATGATTATCCAAATGTCTTGTTTTCAGTTGATACAACACCACCTGATATACTATTTTGTCCCGTCGACATCAGTGAAAATGTGGAGCTAGGTGTCAGTAGAAAAGCAGTGTTTTGGCCAGAACCTTCAGCATCCGATATCTCAGGTACTGTTTTCACGTCTCAAAGCCACTTCACTGGCGAGTATTTCACCATCGGTAAAACAGATGTCCACTACACATTTGTGGATGACACAGGAAATGGAGCATCGTGCAATTTCAGCATAATAATTGCTTCCGGTAAGTCACATATTACATTGACTACATTTGCTGAAAAACAGCTTCAGATTTGTGATTTGTTTAAAGTCGTTTTTCATGTACCTCCTGTAAATAAATATCCTGAAATTATATAATTGAAACTGGATTTAATTTCCCTTTTTACCATAATTAACAGTGGATACTAAAGAACCTGCCATTTTCATGTGTCCATCCGACATTACAAGTTCTATTGAAGTGGGAACAATTGGATCTTTCCTGTCTTGGACTGAACCAATTGCCGTGGATGAATCTGGTAACACAACCCTATTAGTAAATACGCATTCTCCAGGACAGAGGTTTGGAACGGGACCTACCACCGTGACATACATTTTTGTTGACAATTCCAAAAACATGGCCATTTGCCGTTTCATAATCAACATAAATAGCGGTAAGTGACTAATAGATTTAAGTAAGCATACACTCTAAAATTTATCTATTCAAAATGTGAATAGATTTCCTTTCAAATATTTTTGAATAGAAAACTATTCAAAATGCAAACAATCGGTTCATACACTAAAATGTATCTATTCAAAATGTGAATAGATTTCCTTTTCAAATATTTTGAGTAAAAAACTATTAAAAATGAAAAGAATCGTTTCATTTTGAATGACAAAATGCCGAGGGACGCTGTAATAGCTATTCAATTTGCATATTTTACTTGGCGTTATATGAGCCGAGTAAATTGAGCAAATAGCTCCTTAGCATAATTGCATTGGTACAAAAATTAGCACCGGTGCTCGTTTGTACCATTTCAATTATGCTAATGAGCTAATTTGCATTTCAGCATTCTTACAGAAAAATATCCAGCTAGTGTTGCCAAGTTGCCTTGAAACTTTCTCAATTTCACATTATTGTGTTCATTTTTATTGCGGTTTTCAACATGTACCACTGAATATTGTAAATATTTGTGTGTAAGTTGCCCGAGTTCCAACATGGATTTAACACAAGTGTTAAAGGTTTGTTTGTGCAATTTTGTAGATTTCATTTGTGTACTTGTGGGGAAACTGGGTTTTGACTTATTTTCCTCTGACCTAGTCTCATTTTATAACTAGAGCGTGAATTTCAACGCCGTTTTCGCTATTTAAGACCAAGAAATTGTTCAATTATGGCAACGGGAGTGCACCATTTTGAATATTTTTAACAGTCATCGCCCGGTTAACGATGAAAATAATTTAAAGAATAGCATTTACATTGGAGTTGGTTAGCCAACTCCAACGGTTTTGGATTGGAAAAATATTCTTCTAATTATAATGAATTTTTCAAAATTAAAAGATTAACATATGCGATTACGTGTTATTCCAATACGAATTCAAAATTTAGGTTTCGCGTGGCCATCGTCGTCTGTACAATCAAAGAAAAAGGTGGTCGAACACTGACCCTAATTACCATGCTTATTGGACCATAACAGGAACGCTATTTGAGTCACGTGAAAATCGAAACTTGTTTCTGGTAGCCTGAAGTATCCCCTTACTCATATCCCTCCCCCGTCCCCACCGAACAGTGTTGCGAGGGCCTGTGCTGATGGTGGGCAAGTTGTGGGATTCAACATTGATCAGGGGTAGGGGGAACACTTTACATTACACCTTCAAAGTGTTCGAACACCATTTTTTAAACATTGTAGCCTTAATCGATTCGCTCAGATCAATAACAAATAGATAGGGTTATTTGGAATTCTTTCAATGGTGATAAGACCAAATATTCAATTTAATTTTGTCGTAGTCGATACAACTCCGCCATCAATCAGTAGCTGCCCTTCTGATATTTATAAGACGGTTGAAACAGGAACATCTCACAGCTCAATTTGGTGGTCTACTCCATTGGCAACGGATTACTCTGGACTAGTTATAACGCATGCTACTCATGAACCTGGGCAAAGCTTTCGTGTTGGATCAACAACGGTCGTATATTATTTTGAAGACGAATCTACCAATCAAGCGGAATGTAACTTTACTGTGATTGTGGAAAATGGTAAGATTGTATATGAAGGATACTGTAAATTTGTATTAATTTTAGTTGCAAAATGTACATAGTTGATACTAATGTGTACGATATCAAAGGGAGAATAATACTTGAAATAGGTACGAGGATACGGATTGAACTTTTAAACCAAGAGGCGTGGGTGACAGAGAACATGTACAAATAGTGATCTTTGGGTATGATAATGTCCATTTACCTCCAAAATGGTCACCACGTTTGCCCTCGATAATCAGGGATATTTGGGTTACAGTAGTTAAATAAAAAAAAAAAAAGTGTGTTTGTGTGTGTGGGGGGGGGGGGGGGGGGGTGGAAGATAGCCACGCTGTAAAGGAGTATCTTAGGTGTCACAGTAATTTCAATCAATGATTATCCTAATGTCTTGTTTTCAGTTGATACAACACCACCTGATATACTATTTTGTCCCGTCGACATCAGTGAAACTGTGGAGCTAGGTGTCAGTAGAAAAGCAGTGTTTTGGCCAGAACCTTCAGCATCCGATATCTCAGGTACTGTTTTCACGTCTCAAAGCCACTTCACTGGCGAGTATTTCACCATCGGTAAAACAGATGTCCACTACACATTTGTGGATGACACAGGAAATGGCGTATCGTGCAATTTCAGCATAACACTTGCTTCCGGTAAGTAACATATTACATGACGTGAGTAATATTGCCTACATTTGCTTAAAGTTGTTTTTCATAAATAAATATCTTGAAATGATATAATTGAAATTGGACATTAATTTTCCCTTTTTTACCATAAATAACAGTGGATACTACAGAACCTGCCATTTCCATGTGTCCATCCGACATTACAACTACTATTGAAGTAGGAACAATTGGATCTTTCGTATCTTGGACTGAACCAATTGCCGTGGATGAATCCGGTAACACAACCCTACTAGTAAATACGCATTCTCCAGGACAGAGGTTTGGAACGGGACCTACCACCGTGACATATATTTTTGTTGACAATTCCAAAAACATGGCCATTTGCCGTTTCATAATCAACATAAATAGCGGTAAGTGACTAATAGATTTATTTAAGCATACTGAAACTTAGACATCACGCCCGACATCAATGATATCAGCAGTGCATCGCACAGATAAGCCGGAATCCTCGTACGACCAAGCGTGACGTCTTTTTTTTACAATGCAAAAAAAGAGAAAAGAGAAAAAGTGACGTTCCTATATTGGATCGTATGAAATTCGCGCCATTATTGGATCAGTCATATGAACATCTTGTATGTGATTGTTATTTTGATCGTAGTTTAATTGAATTAGGCTAGTTGGTTAAATGGTAAACTAAAATTTCTTTTTATCTTTATAGAGGACACCACCCCACCTAAAATCGTTGGCTGTCCATCGGATATCCACGTGCCAGCTGAAATCGGTACATCACAGATACCAGTGTCATGGATAGAGCCATTTGCATTAGATGCATCTGGCCACGTTAGACTGATTGATGTTACACACACTCCCGGGGACAACTTTACTATTGGTTCAACACCAGTCACATACAAGTTTGTTGATGACTCTGCTAATAATGCATCTTGTGAATTCACGGTAGCAGTTTCAAGTGAGGACCTTGAATGTTATTTTACATGCACAAGATCAAATGTTAAATACAGTAAGACCCTTCAGGCTAGAATGTAACAGATAAGTGGGAATTGATCTAGTAAGAAATAGTAGTTTCGTGTGGTTTTGGTGTAGTTTTTAAGTTTGAATCAGATAATGCTTTACGAGAATAATGTATGTTGCCATTGATAAATGTGAAAAGTACCGTCAAATTACGTTTGGGATAAATATTAATTTCGACATTCCACAATCTGCTTATATTGCTATAAAGTGTTCTGACACCTAAAAATGGTAATGTAAAATATTAGTTCAGAAACAAAAATGACCGGTGAAATGATGGATGAGCACTTCTTGTTTTCTTCACAGAGGACACAACCTCACCTATGATCGTTGGCTGTCCATCTGACATCCACGTGCCAGCTGAAATCAGTACATCACAGATGCCGGTGTCATGGATAGAGCCAATTGCATTAGACGCATCTGGTCACGTTAGACTGATTGTTGTTACACACGCTCCCGGGGACAACTTTGCTATTGGTTCAACAACTGTCTTGTACACGTTTATTGATGACTCTGCTAATAGTGCGTCCTGTGAATTCATGGTGGCAGTTTCGCCAAGTAAGGACATTGAATGTTTATTTGCAAACATATACTCAAAATAAAATATTAAATACAGTAAGACTCTTTAGGCTAGATGTAACAGGTAAGTGGAAATTGATCTAGTGGGTAATGATCGTTTGGTTTTGGTTTAGTTTTTCAATTTGAATCAGATGATGCCCATGTATGATCATATTGTTATTATGTTATTTTATGAAATTTGCTGTCTACACACGTTCTAGGTAAACGTTAAAAGTGATATTCGATATGAAATACGAAAGTACTTCTATTATGTTACTGAAAAGTCCCGTCAAATATACGTACGTTCTGCGAAAATGTTGATGTCAATGTTGTATTCAAAATACAGTTTTTTTGATTCGTGAAATTGGTAGCGTCTTTAAAACTTCTGTTTGGATTCAAACTTTGATTTGAATTTTCTTCGCAGGGACCACTACCCGAGTTAAAATCGTTGGTTGTCCAACGGACATCCATGTGTCAGTTGAAATCGGCACATCACAGATACCAGTGTCATGGAAAGAGCCACTTGCATTAGACGCATCTGGTCACGTTAGACTGATTGGTGTTACACACACTCCTGGAGATAACTTTACTATTGGATCAACGCCAGTCGTATACACGTTTGTTGATGACTCTGATAACAATGCATCTTGTGAATTCATCGTAGCTGTTTCGCTAAGTGAGGACCTTGAATGGGTTTTTTTGCATACGAGGGTCATTCAATAAGTTATACCTCCTACCTCATAACTTTGCTATTATACAAGCCAGTCGTATGAAATATTCCACAATTAAAGCTCTGAATCTCAACTACAAAATCATAGTTGATTGGTCTGAATACTCAATGTACTTTTCTGGATATGCAGTAAAAACCAAACTTCCATTTAGTGCGACGGAAACGGGTAAAAAACAGCCAAATGTCTCCTAAGTGCTATTCATATGGCCAATTCTAAGAGACAAAATGTACCTATCGGTCAATTACAATCGTTCTAAGTTACAAATATATCTTGAACAGACTTTAACCAATACAAGTTACTGATTTTTTGGCGGAAAATTCCCTCTAATTAGCCAGAACCAGACCAGGTCAGCCATCAATTGTAACCCTACCCTAGAGAACCGCTGCAAAAGTCATATTTGCTTTTCATAGGAACTAAGAGATCTTCATTATACAGGACTAAATGGATATATTTTAAGTCCTCTCGAAGATATATTTTTCTATCACTGACTACCTGATGAACTATTCTAAATGTTGCATACAGGGTGACCCAGAAAATGTTGAACCCAAAATTCACAAACTTAAAAAAGATAATTAAAAATGAAAATAAATAAATATGGCATTCTGTTTTCGACAGTTATGTAAACAATTTATTCAGCTTTCTGGAGAACTTTAGATCATGTAAATTAGCCTTACCAAACTAAAGATACACTTGATTGTGTGACGGGGGTGTTTTCGGCCTTTTGTAAAAGTGAAAAAAATTGTAACTTAATTCTGTTCAATGCACTTTGAAAGAAAACAGTCGTGCAATGAACTTTATAAATTATTATGCACAGTATCTCACCAATATTCATTTATTATGTAAATCAATATTATTATTATATAAGAGACTTTAAAAACAAAAACTTAAGTCCCCTTGACTTCATTTGAAAATGTTAATTTGATAAATACAGATCAAAAGAAAAGATTACTTAACTCACCGTACTTAGAACAGAATTACGTTTCATATCTGAACCAAGTTACAATTTTTTCACTTTTACAAAAGGGCGAAAACACCCCCTGCCACACAATCAATTGTATCTTTAGTTTGGTAAGGCCAATTTACATGATCAAACGTTCTCCAGAAAGCTGAATAAATTGTTTACATAACTATTGAAAACAGAATGCCATATTTATTTATTTTCATTTTTCATTTTTTTTTTTAAGTTTGTGATTTATGGGTTCAACATTTTCTGGGTCACCCTGTATAAGGAAAACTGATAAAGTAACTATCATGTTACGCTTTAACTCTGAAGACATCACTGTGGCTTGACTTGTAACAACGAACATTTGACTGAATATCAGTATTCCAGTATGCTAAAGGCGTGTCAATACATTCGAGTTGATATCATACTATTTGCAAGCTACAAAAGTTAATATTGCCTACAATCTGATTTATATATGATAAAATAGCATTATATTCAAAAATCATCAATTGTTTTCTATTTTCAGTATTTAAATCGGTCGGTTATACCAAATCTTACAATACGGAGAGAAAACAAAAAAAAACATGTATTTATCTTTGGGGTAATTTTCCGTGTCCGTTGTCCAAAATCTCTCTCTGGCTTTTATTGCATCATGACAAAAGTAAAATAGGTATCAATTAGCATTTACCATAAATGCGTAGCTATGATTTAGAGCTATAATCATGACAAATATCATGAGGCTGACATTCATATTAGCGATGTTATGAGTGAGGAGGTAGAACTTATTGAATGACCCTCGCATATATATATAAAGCCAAATTGGTAATAAAATATTAAATACAGTAAGACCCTGGAATAAACATTATTATTTGACATCTTTCAATCACGTTTACCTTCTAGTTGACACGAAAGCGCCTACTATCAAGAATTGTCCATCAAATATCATCACCAAAATTGAACAAGATACTTATGGATCTGCCGTACATTGGGACGAGCCTGAAGCAATGGACGAATCTGGAGGTGTTACACTGTTGGTAAAATCTCATTCGCCGGGGGCCTACTTTCCCGTTGGAACAACCATGGTCACATATATGTACAAAGATCATACCAACAACATTGCCTCGTGTATGTTTTCTGTGATTGGTTCACCAGGTATGTTATGCCCGATATCACAGGGGAAATTTCCCTCAGTCGCCCAAAAACAACAGAATGACCAACGTTGCTGAAATGTGGGATGTTTCCTAAACATGCTAAAGTTAGTTGTCCAGAGTTAATGTCCGTTTGATGTGAGTTTAAGAAAATGTTCAATGTTTCCCAAATTCTCGTATGTCATCTAAAATGCCTGATGTTATCCCAACATTTCCTGAAGAAATGCAAAAACAGTAGTATTTGAAAATGCTCAACATTTTCTAAAGATGCAGTGCACATTTTTATGTTCTATTAAGTTGCCAGAAGTTTCAGAAAAATGAACAATATTCCCCCCGAATGATTTATGAAGTTGCAATGTCTGCTTCGGGCAATTTTTCACAAATGGAGGAGATTTCGTCATTTTTGGGCAACCTTCGATATTTCGCCCTGTAGCTTTAAAGCCTTACGTTTTGAAGTAGAAACACCAAAAAGACCATCGAAACTTTATTGATATACGTAAACATGGTTTATACCATGAATCTTCAAATCACGCTAAACGTTCGATATTGCCAGGCCGCCAAATAGAGAGGTCGTTTCAATTCCCGCTAAACATTCGATATTGCCAGGTCGCCAAAGAGGGAGGGGCGTTTCAATGAACGCTCAACATTCGATATGGACCTACGACATACGCGGGCGCACTTCAATCAGATGCGCGCGCATGCTTGAAAACTCACCAAATGCCGCTAACCAATCATAGCTGTGAGGTCGAGCTTACATATTTTGCACCACGGATGTCCGCTGCACCGTGTTTTTTTTTGGGGGGGCGAGGTTGACCTCATGTGACGTGTGTCTATTGCCAGGCCGCCAAACAGGGAGGGCATTTATTTCATATAACAGAAACAGTACGTAGAGATTCACTGAATATGAAATGATATTTTATGGTTGATGTAGGACGATGATTGTACGGTCGGTGTGACATATGGGTGATAAATACTGTTGCCATAATGATCTGTGGTACACTTGATACACGGTGCGAGGAAGCGTGACGGCCTGTATTTAATGACAATAAGTTACGAACAAATTTGATTGAAGCGATAATAGCCTCTAGCTGTCAGTTTGGTGTCGATAAAGAAATAACTCAATGTCCTTTTATTGAAATGAAACGAAAAGATGAACATTGAATTTAATTAGGGCGTTCTTTGACTGGCCAACGACATTCGTACCTTCAGTCTTGTTTTAAACTTCCACAGATCCGTTACAGTCCGATAACAGTGCAGCTCTTAGAGTGAATAACCCGATGATACCGAACGACGTAGTTCTATGGATATCGGTATCAGCATTAGGATTGACTCTGTTGGCTTGGGTAGTAGGTGGCTGTATTGTGATGTACATACGGTGAGTCACATTAAGCTTTCTTAGAAATATTCACTCAGTAACATGTTTGCATGAGGGTTTAGAAATAACGGAAGTCATACGAAGTCAATAAGTTACACCCACTACCTACTACTGCCTCATAAGCTCGCTAGTACGGACAATAGCCATCTGACATGTTTGACATATTGTGTTTGGCTTTAAAAGCAAAACCAAACCCCATTTACTTTGACGGCAATGGTCTGAAGTGCAAACTACATCAACAATTCTTATCAATGTGCGCAATTCTTCATCGTATATAAATCACCGTATGGTACAGTTTGACTGTCTAATATAACACAAGACTCTGACACAGACTGCGATCTGATAGCAGAGTCTATAACTTGTATTTGCATACAAGGGTTTAACCATCTGCAGTAATAATTGAACGGTGTACAACAATATCTTACGAATAAAATCGTGGCATTAACTGATATTGTTAGCATAATGAATTAATATTTATGATATTATATGTTTTTCTCATTGTAGGCATAAAGAAGACAGTGAAGCCATTGGACAAAGATCCAAAAGGATGTCCGATTCATCAATAGCAATGGACAATGTATCTACCTTTTAAAAGGAACATTTGATAATACACATGTATAACCAAGTAAAAAACACAAATAATATAAACTTTTTGTATAATAGATAATAATAATAATAATAATAATAAACAGGCATTTAAAAGACGCATTTCAAACCGCAAGGAAACTCAATGCGCCGCACAACGATAAAATCAATACATTAAAAATTTGAATTAGAATTAAAAATTTGAATTATTTGAATTAGATCACGAGTACGACACCAGTAACGTATGAACTAATATCAATTTGTCGGCGCTGATCTTTAATATAAATAATAAATAATGAGTTCTTAATATAGCGCTTTCCACCGTGCAAGCATTTTGTGACACTTTTAGTTAGTAAGAAAAGTGGAAATACGCAGAATCATTCCTCGTTCACTCTATCACTTCATCTTCCCAATTGTTGACTTTATTCAGTGTTTAGTTGATACCCATTTCTGCGGTCATGGATAAAATATTTGCAGGCAAAGTGTTACAGTCAATCCGATGCTCATTGCTCACTATGTTGTAATTGGCGCAAACGTAGGAGTTCAAACGTAGGAGACGCCATTCAAGCCGATCGACACAAAGTGTACGTTACAGAGTAAGATAAGCCACAATCATGTTCAAAACTGTTGGGACACTTCCTGCATGTCCTGTGAAAACGGTGGTCCCTTAATTGTAAACTCAATGTTGGTCCATATAAAAGCATCGTCCAGCAAAGGGCTGTGGTATGTAAGCCCCAACATTGGTTTGGGGGAGGGGAGGGCAGTTTTACATAAACTAGTTTTGACTATCATACTTTCAACTGACAGCTTTTTACTAATTTTGGAAGATATTTCATGAGCACCTGTATTATAGTGTGCCAACAGGTTTTGAACAAGATTGCAGGTAGCTGATGATACGACAGTATTTACAAGAGATCAACAGTCAACTTTTGAAGTTATCAAGACCATTGAATGCTTTTAGTAAAGTTTCTGGATTTAAATTAAATATGCTTAAATCTGAAGGCATATGGCTTAATAATAATAACCAAATTCCAGCGAACAGTATCGATATAAAATGGTCAATTGGCCCAGTGGGAAAGTAAACTTGATAAGCTCAAATGACTTCTATCTGTATGGAGGAAAAGAGGTGTTAACAATATAACAATATATACTGTTATATATTGTTATAGTAAAAGCCATTGCCTCGTCCCAATTTATATTTATATTTATACCGGGATGCATTGTAAAAGAAATAGAAACATTAATATATGATATATGGAAAGGAGAAAAGAGATAAAATTAAACGTTTGTGTATGATAAATGATTATTCGAAAGGTGGAATTAAATGTAGGCCTATTGATATTAAAAACTAAAATAGGTGCATTATTAGAAACTCATATTTTACCAGATTTCTATAGGCAAATTGCCAAAAGCTGGCATGAGTCAAACGTGTTGTATAATTCACCGTATATATGCTGATGTTAAAAATGAAGATATTTGGGGAAATAGACATGTTTTATGTAACAACGAAGCCCTATTTATGAAGAAATGGATAGACAGTAATATAGTTTGTATTGGAGATATGTGCAAAAACAGTTTCATGTCAGTTCAATCAATAACAAATAAAGTGGTTTCTCAGCCCGTTTCTGTATCTTATCTTAATACTACTACTACTACTACTTCTTATGTCTATCTCGATCGGTCTTCGTGATGGTTCGCCATATTACTCTGTCCCTGATGCATGCTTTCCTCTCCTCATCATATTCAGTCCTGTGTCTTTCGCCAAGATGTCCAAGTATGTGAAGGCTGGGCGGCCGTCAGATACATGTCTGTGTTTGGGTCTCCATAGCAGAAGGTCTTAATGATTATAACATTATACTTGATAGTTTACCAAAACAATGGCGAATCCTTTTGAAGAGCCAAAACAATGGTTATTGTAAAAAAATGAAGAATAATTTCAATGGAATGGAGAGCATTGCACTCAATATAATCTGAATAAAATAACAAATAAAATGGTTTATTCGATTATAGAGGTAATAAGGCTTCTCAAGCAACTTGCGAAACCTCTTGGAATCGACGTTTCCGGCGTACGATATTTGGCCAAACCAAACAATTAACCTAATACAGTATTTGAAGTTGGTGTAATTGAATTTCAATCGAGTCAACAGAGAGCGATTATCTGGTGGTATTTACTTTTAGACAAGAGGAGTTTATATCTCGGTCGGTTATGTTTAACGAGTTACAGGCCTGGGCCCCGGAAAGGGACTTTTGACATTTATTCATCGGGTCTAAAACACAATTCCTTTCAACTTGTCTGACTCCCATTAAACTCCATAAAGTATTGACAGAAACTCATATCGTCAGCCTGCTTCGATAATTGCCTAACTCACTTTTCAGCAAAACTGAGTTTTTTGCATAAATCATGACTTCATTACATTATGCACATGCTGTTATGATACCTAAGTCATTGACCAATCAAAAGTGTTGATAAATGAAGAGCTTTGTTGCAAAAGGGCCACCAGACCACTCCAACATGTTACTCATTTTGCATTATTGAATTTGCATTGACAAATCATGGAATTAATCAAATTATTGTATGGCTGTGTTCATCTGTTTCTATATGACTTGGATTAGTGCATCCATGCACGCCAATTGAGGCATCAACAATACAAGTCACATTCCACATAATAAATATCCATCCATCAATAATGCAAAATGAGTAACAGGTACACAGGTAACAGGTTTCATACTTTTGTTGTTTTCTAAGAACTAGAAAAAATGAGTTAGGCAATTATCGAAGCAGGCTGACGATATATCTATATTATTATTAACACTAAACAGGCGAACTATACCCCACGAAAAAAAATAGCGGGAACTTAACGGCACTACTAATTTATTCATCGGGCCACACAGCTCCTTTCAACTTGCCGGACTCCCACTATCCACTTTAACTCTAAAGAAATAACAGAAACTCACTATATATTATTATCAACACTATAAACAGGCGAACAATACACCACGAAAATAATAGCGGGGGGGGGGGGGGGGGGGGGGGGGTCAGATCGATATTCCGAAGTGTTATTTCTCCTCACGGTTTTTATTCCGAAAGGTCATTTCTCCGATAGTTTTTATTCCGAAGGGTCATTTCTCCTACACGCTATTCAATGAAAGTTCAAAATGCCGAAAGATTTTTCTTCCTATAGGTTTTTGGTCCGAAGTTTTTCAACCCGAAAGGTCATTATTCCGAACAGTTTTTACTCCTCACGGTTATTATTCCGAAAATCATTTATCCTACAGTTCTTTGATCCTAAGGGTCGTTACTCCGAAACAGCATTGCTCCTAAAGATTTTTGCCCCGAACAGTTTTTACTCCTCACGGTTTTTATTAGGTCAATATTCCGAAAATTCGTAATATTGACCTTTCGGAACAAAACCGTTAGGAGAAGAAATCGTTAGGAGTTATGCTCTGTCGGAGCAAAACCCGTTAGGGTAAAAAATCGTTAGGAGTTTTGGTCTGTCGGAGCAAAAAACGTTAGGAATTAGGGTTTGGGTTCCGAAAAACATTCTTTCGATAGGTTATTATCCCGAACGTTAATTGATCCTAAAGGTCGTTTCTCCAAAAGGCCATTGCTCCGTCAGGTTTTTGGTCCTAAGGGTCATTTCTCCGAAAAATATCTTTCGGAGAAATGACCTTTCGGATCAATTAACCTTCGGGATAATAACCTATCGGAATAATGACTTTCGGAGAAATGACCCTTTGGAACAGTTACCTTTCGGAATATTTATCTTCAGGATAAAAACCGTTCGTAATGAAAACCTTTCGGATCAATTACACGTCTGAATACCGACCTGCACCAAACTTTACGGCACTATTAATTTATTCATCTGATCAAATCACACAACTCCTTTCAACTTGCCCGACTCCCGACCAGGAAAGGTGCTCCCATTTATAACTCTTACAAACTCACTTAACACTCAGGCTATGATACTATAAACAGGCGAACTCTACCCCACGAAAATAATAGTGGCGAACTTTTCAGCACTACTAATTTACGGTAACCTAGAGGTGCGTGGTTGTCCTCGCCGATTCAAAATGGCGTCTAAAAAGCGAACTCAACCCTAAACGCCCCACTGGGAAAATCCGAAATCATAACATAATCCATATTAAAATACGCATCATTACTCAAACAACGGCTACGGTACAGATGCAAATTATCTGAATCGCCATTTATTTGGTGGCTTATTCCCCAATATTAGTCAATATATAACAATTAATAACAATTACATGAATAGATATGCTCTCACTGTTTTACACGTAGAACTTGAAACTGTGAGCCTATCCCAATCGTTGTGCCCTTGCCTGCACTCCTGGCCTGCCGTACCGGAGTCACGTAAAAATAGACATTCAACCGCCGTTTACCTCCTGGCCTGGCTCAAATGTATACACTGCCGCCCGTCCGTCCGGGTAGTAGGATGTTGTTTGTTACTAAACCCATTTTATCGCCAGCAGGAAAATACTGGTTACGATATTATCGTCGGTAGAAGAGGCCAAACATGCAAATGTTAATGTTACCCTATTTTTAAAATAATATAATAATTACTTGATAATATTAATCTGTCAATATTGCCATGTGTTTGTGCCCAAACGTAAATTGTTTTACTTATTTAATTTAAATTCTCTCTCCATTAAAGTTGAAGGACTGAAAAATATCATGGGCCAATCGACTGCACTCTTCAGGGACCTGCAACTCAAAGCACTAAAAACCAAGGATACCAGAGGGCATCGATGGCACCCGATGATTATAAAGTGGTGCCTCAATCTACGGCTATCATCACCCAAATGATACAGGACACTGAATAGGGTCATAATTGTTGAAACTGCCAGGACTTTTTACTTTGGGAGACTATACACATTGAACCAGGGCCAGGCTTTTCCTTGTCAGCCCTGGAGCAGCTCTTGAATGAAATACACATGGCCCTACAACTGCATCAGAAGTAGTGTGTATGGATAATCAAGATCAGATCTGGTGTATGATAAGACCACAGGCAATCTGGTTGGATTTACGGACTAAGGTGAAACTCAGAACAACCTGCGTGACTTCGTAGAAGGTGCGGGGTTGGCTTTTTAGCGCATTAGCGCGTGGAGTTAGCATCCGTGTTAATTAGCGAATTCAGCGCTCTAGCGCTAATTTGCACCATTTGCGTTAATATTGCTAATAAGTATATGAAGTAAGATGTCATGATTTTTTAGCAAATTAGCGCGAAGAGTTAGCATCCGTGATAATTAGCACCATTTGCGTCAATAGCGCTATTAACGCTAATTAGCATGGTCGGTGCTAAACGCTATTATCGCTATTTACACGGTTGATGCAATTGGCGCTAATTTGCAAGGTTAGTGCTAAAATCGCTGTCATACGATATCAAATAAGTTTTAAAAAAAATTGACGGATGCCATACGGAAATCGTGCAATTAGCGCTAATAGCGCTAATAAGCATCGCTGGTGCTAATAACGCTGTTATCGCAAGGTTAGTGCTAAAAACGCTACCATAGGATATGATATCAAATAAGTTTTACAAAATTGACGGATGCCATATGGAAATCGTGCAATTAGTAGCGCTATTAACGCTAATCTGCAAGGTTAGTGCTAAAAACGCTATCATACGATATCAAATAAGTTTTAAAAAAATTGACGGATGCCATATGGAAATCGTGCATTTAGCGCTTATAGCTCAAATAGCGCTAATTAGCATCGTTGGTGCTAAAAACGCTATTATCACTAATTTTGCAAGGTTAGTGCTAAAAACGCTATCATACGATATATTCATTTTGTTTGCGATAGGGACTGTCCAGGTCTTCAGGAATCACATTTATACACTAATACGTCACATGACTCATTGTTTTGACATTATTCTCAATGTTATTTTAACCTGTCTTTTGATGGCATTTGAGAACTTCGTGGTCTAACATTTTATGTTTTTTGGCATTTTAGCGCTTTAGCGCGTGGAGTAATATTTCATGATTCAATAGAGGGGGTCATTTCTGCGAGCTTCGCGCGAATTCAGTTTTAATTTTGTTGCGTTAGTGGTGGGGCTGGGCAAAATGAGGGGAGCTCAATAAATTCTACCTCGTAATAACTCAATCATACTTCAATCTCTAACACAGACAAACCTTTTATTTATCAATATACAGGGTGTCCCAATAGTTTCGAAACCATTTCAAAGCTTTATATCTCCGGTAAAATAATTCGCACATTAAATCTAAAAATATGTTTGGATAGAGAACACTTGTAGAATTATTTTGATACCAAATGTGTAATATTTGCCAAGGCCCTTAATATTCTACACAAGCGGAAATGTTTGTTTTCAAAACACGCGATACCATACATTGTTTTATAGATTTTCACGACGCCAGCTGCATGTGCGTAGCTGTAAACACGTGCTGGAAACTAGAGCTGCACATTCCTCATACTCCATTCACGTGGCTTTCACAAAATACATTCACTCATTACATTTAGTGCACGATTATTAAGAGGAGCAATACTATTTTTCAGGATGCATTACAGCAGGGGCGTAACTACTTTTTTTGAGTGGGGGGGATGAAAATTATCAGACTCAAATACGGCAGGGCTGTCAAGTTCAGAGTAATGTTCAGAGTGAGACTTTTTTAACCTCAAAATATTTTTTTACTCGTTACGCTCGTAAAACTATTGCCCGCCTTTTGTAACCCAAATAATACACTTTTTACAGCTAGTGTGTACGCATGTTGGAGTTCCAGGCCTTCTTCCATGCTCCTGGATCACAGTTTTACAGTGGCCACTGATGGTGGTGTTGCCGACTTCTTCATGCATTCCTTGATTGATAGCAATTTGTAAATCGCTGTCGTCATTGTTTTCATTTTAAAATGATAAAATCCAAACTGCAATGAATGAATTGAATGTCCCAGTGTGGTTGTGTCCAACAGTGGCGTAGCCAGGTTATTCATATTGGGGGGGACGAGAAATGAAAATGAACCGACAAGATTGTTTTGAGTAAAGACACGCGCGCGTAGCGCGCGAAATTTTTTGATCTTACACCTATTTTTGGCACGATTGAGGTACATTTTGGCTCTAAACAAGCTTGTACCCACGACTATTTGATTTAGGTGACTATTATGCGCGCGTAGCGCGCGAAATTTTTTCATATGGTCGAATCCAACGAAAAGTGTACACGTGATGTTCAGGCCTATAATAAAATAATCTATATCTTGACTATTTTATTTTTGTGTTATACGTATCCGCCTCGATGAGACGCTTCGCGCCATATATAATATGACTAACTTCTATGCACAATTGGGCGTATGCGAGCAATAAACCTGCTATTTTTCACCCATTTTACAAAATAGTTGTTAAGGTTTTATTTTAGATATATAACCGTTTAGATGAAAACGAGCTTAAGCGGAAATAATTTTACCTGTTTGATTGGTGGATATCTCAAGAATGCCTCTTGTAATTTGTGTTACTTTTGATCAATCCCCTGAATTGTTGTGATTTTTTTGGCTGTGGTAAGTTTTGACGTTACCTACCAATACATGTTTTGTTAAATCTCACTTTCGGGCAAGAATTCGCCTGAGGTAGTGTAATTTGTGCTGTAAGGATACCTAAATATGTTAAATACATAAATGCATTGTCCACATTCAAGTCGATTTTTTGATAAAGCTGTTAGAAATTTTAAAAGCGGAAACGATCGGTTTGGTAAAAAAAATGCATTACCTCCAAATACCTATTTAAAACACTGCCATTTTAATATAACAACAGATTAGTGAATGATATCTATAGGATAAGCGAAGTGTGATACAATGTACATGTGTGCCAAGTTTTATCATTTTGAAGGCAACATTTTTTGAAATATCAGCAATAAAAGGCTGTATTCGTAGGCAAATTTGAAATATGAACTTTTACCTTCAAATACAAATAACGATACCATGGTTATTCTCTCTGTTGTTACATACTTGTATCGACTGGAATAAAGTAGAAATGTGCGCTGCGTTCGGCAAGCCACAGAGAAGTTTTGCATCAATTTTTCAGCTTTTGTAAGTAACTTTTCACAAAATGCTGTAGTTTGCGTACAAATGCATCAATAATTTGTTGTTGTCTTAAAAGTTGATTGAATATAGCCTCCCTCTGTCTCAATCTTGTTACTCTTATTAGTGTAGTTGTTTATGTTATTCACGCAAAGACATCCTCTGACAGTTGATTTAAATCGCAATGGGGGTGATTAATGTTTATATAAATAATCAGTAACAGCTTCTCGTGCATTGACTTCATGTTGTATTCGGAGGTAACATGGATATGTAGGCAACATTCAATAATATACACGGTGCATATTGGCCCTAAATAATTTTATTTTACATACAAGCAGTGCGCAATCATACAATCTGACTGGATATATTATTATATTTATATTTGGAGGGAAAAAATTAATATTCCCTTATTAAATGAAAATAGGAGGTGTTAATTTAAATCAAATGCATGGTGTAATCACACTGGTTTTGCCGAGAACATATTTTTTGTTGGAGTTAGAGTGAATGAATGTTATTTATATCCATAGATTACACGTTGATCGTCTTAAAATGGGTACATTTAGTCATAATATCCATGAAATTTCGGCTTCATAATCAATTTTCCCATATTCCATTTTGTATTCGTAGGTAACCTATATATTAGTTAATGAGCATGGTACAATTCCTGTATTGTTTTTCGCTTTCATTCGCACCTTATATTATGTAAATATTTAGCAGGAATGTATAAGACGGGAATAATATCGTTTGGTGCGTAATATTGTGTTAAAACCAGCTTGTCGATATGATGTATACGTAGTTAACCAACTTCCTCTGGAATTGCAGAGAAGTGACTACTGAGGTACATAATATTGGCCATTATTGTAGTTGTATTTGAAAATTGAATTCATGTGACACAAATATAAAATAACTTGCTTCATTTTTGCTCGGACAGGTTGTGTAATGTCACCGAAACGTATTTTAAGTGAACAAGAAATTTAGTAAAACATTTCCCTTTTTTAAAGGTGGGAGGTAATCAAGGGTAGACCTAACTGATTTCAGTCTCAAATCAAGAATTGTTCATGAATAATGCTTCCGACATTCATTAATTAGTGTAATTGAACTAAGCAGTGGTTGATTTAAAAGAAAATCCCAATGAAAGGCACATGCCCGACAATATCTCTGTCGTGGCAAAACCTATTAGATTAGTGTTTTTAAATCAAACAACATTGAATTTTTAAACATACAATTCCTATTTTGTCTACATCTGACAAAATATTTCATATTGGTGATTCTATGTCAAACGGAATCTGCCTCCGGTTGAAACTCGATAAAAACTTACTATGTACGACTTTTAGAATGATACAAATTCCAAACTAGGAAATTATATCTTAATTCTAATCTGACAACTGGATGTCTTGCTGTAAGTTGTATGTGCTTTATTCCGCGCGCTGTGGACTGAAATGCACGACATTTGAATATTCTAGACTTTGAACAAGTTCGGCCCATATTAAACTTATATATATATAATATAAGGTCTGATATGAAATTATTTCAAAGTATATATTAAATGAATTAAAAAGCGATCTGGCTTTCATGTTTAAAACTGCTATTCAAAATGATAACTGCTAGAAGACTCATTTGCCTCCTTCATTTAGAACAAATTGAGGAAGACAACCGGTTGTTTTATTGCTTAAAACAAATAACCTGACATTCAAGATTATGAATTACAGGCAAATCAAACTGTTTGCTAAAAGAAAACCGCTTGCTTTCTAATTAATGATGGCTCGAGGAAATGTTCAATAGTTGATTCGATCCAATACTTTGGATTCACACGGAAACTGAAACGTTCATTCTTAACATTCTAAAATGTCCTATAATAAACAAAGAGTAATTATGTTCTACTAGATATTCATTCTCGTGACAAGAGAGAGATGAAGAACTAACTACACAAAGAATACAACAAGATCCACTAAACTTGTTAAGTAGAGATTACAAGGCTGAATGATCAGAGGTATCTTACTTAAAATGTTTCTATATGCTTAATATTTCATTATGTTTAGTTTTAATGATGAACATGCTTTTTACCAAATGAGATGAGTAAGAATATTATACAAGCGAGTTAATTGATTGTTTAACTATACCTTTACGAAATTTTAACTCAGTACGATATGTATGTTGTCATCATCTTGCCTTGTATCAGATGTTAAATATTACACACTTCTGACTGTTTTGTAGTTAAACGCACATTCTTAATAATTGAAAGTCAAGCAAGAAAGACACTTACAAAATTGGATGATCAGATACGTTAGCATAATAAAACATTTTCTGCCGTAATTATCATGTGTAAATTAATTTTAATCAACAATCCTTAACCAAATTAGATGATCAATAATACTGACAGTATAGGCCTAGTGAGTTTATTGATGTTTAGGATGTTTTCTTTTATATCTTAAAAAAAATGAACATAGTTTTATATAATTTTAATGTTTATTTGGTTAATCTTGCTTTTTATTCAAATGTTGAATATTACGCAATTCTGATTGTTTTGTAAAAGTAGTGCTTAGCGCACATTCTTATATTATCAACTTTTAACGTCAAGCAAGACACCTTTTTATTTTGCTGTACGACATTCACCCTCACACGCGATTCAGGGCATAAAAACTACGACGATTTCAATTTTGCCTCTTAAACATATGTAAAATCAAAGAATCCAACCGTTCTTAGTCAACGAAGTTAAAGTTGAAAACAAATGTGTTACCTACGAATACTTTGATTATTGCAATATTAGCTACTGTGCTTTAAGTCGTAACATGTTTTTCTCTTATAGGAATGCTTAAAACTGTTGCCTGATATTTTGTTCTTAATAAACCTATTCAAAATCACAACTGAGAGTTAGATATTGTATATTTTTTTCAACATTAAATTAATATTCTAGTATCTATTTAAAGTAAACTATTGGGGAATATGTCCATAATATTAGGATTTAAATATGTTTTAACATGTTTATTTAAAAACAAATATTGTTAACAACCCTGCGTGATCATTTCAACTCTAAAATGCAGCATAAATTAAGTACAACATTAATTTATTACAGTTTTACTTCTCTTATACCTACGTATACATGAACTGTTACCTACGAATACAAAATGTCCACATTCCTCTATGTACTTAAGTTTCTGGCGCATGCTCAAAATTCTAAATTTTCCAGAAAAGGTCATTCCCCCTCTTTGAGGTACATAAAAACAAATGTTCATTAAAATCATCTTGGTGAAAGTATACAAAGTGACTCAACCTCATGTTTCAAAGTATTGAGAGCCTGAAAATGCTACCTGACTGTGTGAATCTAAAATGTAAAAAAAGATGAGTACCTGTACAAATATGTCCACTTTCTATCAGTATTAGCATCTTCTGAATACAATTCAATCACAAATTTGAATGCAATATGTAAATAGGTGGAATAATCATCACTTAATCAAAATATGGTACTTGTATTTGTAGGTAATATTAAGAAGTGTACCTTCAACTTCATCATTCCGCCACGTGGTCAATTGGAGTGATTAGTGATGGCACTTTTTTCCCATACAAGCTTGATATGTTGACTTTGAGTGGGGAAAAGGAAAAAGAGATCGAAGCATTTTGAAACTGGACCCTAAAAATATAGCCGTGTACACTTTTCGTTGGATTCGACCATGTGTACTTTTGACCATCATAATTCCATGATTCCTCTGGTCAAATGAACCGACAGTGCCAATCTCAACCGACACGACGTCAATATTGGGGGGGGGGGGGGGGGGGGGCGATCGCCCCCCTCGCCCCCCCCTCCTCTGGCTACGCCACTGGTGTCCAGTGTGCAGTGTGTGAATCTTTACGCCCACCTATTTGTTTAAATACGTCACTTTTAAAATTATTGGTTATGAAAAATCTGGGGGGGATGATTACATTAGGCATCCCCCCCAGGTAAAAATCTGGGGGGGATATATCCCCCCCATCCCCCCCTGTTGTTACGCCAGTGCATTACAGCATTTATAAATAAACTTATTCGAATTGTTTGGCTGTACGCTGAAACCAAATCAATCAAGTTTACTAAAAAAAGTGCACTCTGCCGGTGCGCCTTTATCATTAAAATGTTCTATTTTGGAACTTAGTGGACAAACACTTAAAGACAGGATCTGTACAAGAAGCAGTTTGCGGTGGTCGTAAAAAGACTGGAAGATCAACAGAATAATAATATTGACGTCATAAGACGTGCAGTAGTTACGAGTCCAACGCAATCTGTCCGCTGACTTCCAATAGAGAACAGACATCGTCCAAAGGCCTAGAAGTCATTTTTGAGAGTGAGTTAAAACATGGGATTTTTGCAAAATTAAAAAATTAAAAAATTAAAAAAAAAACGCGAGAAAAAAAAATGTGCGGAAAAATAATTCGTGAACAAAAAATGTCGCGGTAAAATGTTTATGGAAAATCGCGAAAAAAGAAATTCGCGAGGAAAATTTGTTGTTGTTGAAAAAGATGTTGAAAAACAAATTTAAAATGAAAATATCAGATTATAATAAATGGAACAACTTTTTCATATACCACGGCTTCCGATTCCTACTACATTTCGAGAGTTGAGACGAAGAAGGCTATAAAAAGTATTCTTCACTTACAAATCATTAATGTTCTTTCTTATTTGTTGATTATTAAGTCTTATATTTGCTATAATTAGAGATGTTAAAACGTTATCGTAACACACACTTCTTTCATGTAGGCCGCCATGTTTCCAAATTATCGTTCCCATCATGCTTATAGCGACATAAACAAAACAAACTTGCGTGGGAAATTTAAAGCCTTCCAGAATCAAAACACAGATTTGGACATTACAACATTCCCTCCGAAATTATAATCACGAAAGACGTTGAAAACTTAGCAAACTCCGGTAAAAAAATAGGTATCATGCGATTAAATTTTCGTATTGAACTAAAAATTTCCACGATATCAAGAAACCCGACCCTCCTTTCCTAGTCCATGGACCTTATTCTTCTCGGTAAAGCCCGGAGATTCTCCACCGATACAGGGCAACTTTATTCAAATGATACTTTGGTATCCTCGTCTCACAAACTGTTCGTATTTGACGATCAGTTGGACTTCCAATCCGAACTACAATCCTGGAAAAAAGTCTTGGAACACCTGCGTGTGATTAACGGAAAAGTGTCACCCCCACTCCCCCGTACAATGTTGACCAAGGCCAGTGGCTCCTGCAGCTTGCCAGAGTGTCCCAACATTGATCGATGGGGGGTGGGGAAGGAAAAATCTCATTTGAACAATTTCCATTTATAACAGAAGACACTAAGTATCAATACATGCACACAATACCCAGCACGTGTGCTCAGCTCAGCGTTTGCGTTCCAAGGACTTTTTTCCAAGATTGTATACGCAGATTGCAAAAAAAATCATCTAAATTTGGTTTTTCTATCATATCTCGAAAACTAAATGTCACATGTATCTCAAATTGCACAGTATTTGGCAGTGGACCATAGGCTTGGCAACCCCAATATTTCTTTTTATAAAGACATTCATTTAATACGGGAACGTTCAGTGAAAACAATTCCCTATACTAACTAATGCATTTCGAAGATGTATAATAATTGCCTATTATTGCAATGCATAATGTGGCGTTTTCAGATACTCCTACGAGATTTATTGATGTATTGTCAGATATGCAAAAGAGTGTCTAAAAGTAAAAGTAACGGAATCTATATATGGGGTTGAAAGTAACACAACTAATTGTAAAACAAC
Source organism: Ophiura sarsii (assembly GCA_035610835.1). Lineage (NCBI taxonomy): Eukaryota > Metazoa > Echinodermata > Ophiuroidea > Amphilepidida > Ophiuridae > Ophiura > Ophiura sarsii. The sequence continues at coordinate 22,033,449 of CM069443.1, forward strand.
TTAGGCCTACTTGTAAATAACTATCTTCAGTAGATAGCAGTAACTTCTGTTTGACAGATTCGACAGCTATCTTTTGTATTGCATTAACGGGTTGTAATATAATAATAGATGCTCATTATTCATATGCCCATCTGTTATTATGTATTTTCTGATTTTCGGTCGTTGTTTTGCATCACTTGTGTTGCAAAGGGACGATGAATCCCCCGGCCCAATAGTCACCAAGACAAAATGCAAGAAAAACACCTTTTTTCAAAACACTTTTTTTTCTGCTCGAATGTTCATAAGCCTATACGTACACTTTGTTGGCTGTTTTATTAAAAAGAATTTTTGAAAAAACTACATTTGGATTTAATTCTACATTTCCACATATTATTATCAACCAACATTTTTGGCTCAAATTGTCAGAGGGCGTTTTTGCCTACAGTTTTTGGAATTTATTTTGAACATTTTGAAATTGCTGGTATTTTGTCCCGACATGTTATTCACAAACCCTTATTTTATGGATTTTTTCAAATATTACTTTTTTCTTACTCCTTTTTTCAAAACTGTTGGTATTTATTTTTTGGAAATATTTGAAAATAATTGGAAAAACAATAGTTGGACATGGTTGGATGATGAGTAAATGTTTCTTCTTACTCCACAAATTATAAATGATAGTCAGTAAAAGAAATTGCACATCCAGGATTTGAACCCGGGACCTCCGGATGGTTATAGACTAGCGCTCTTATCAACTGAGCTAATGAGTCAGATGAGTAAGCACGACGATAATATCATCTATAGGCCTTCAGTTCAATCTCATCCTCAAAAACAACCCAAACAACTAAATAAGTGAATACATAAACCATTTAAGTAATATAAAATATACGTGAATACATAAATAAACCATTTAAGTAGTATATTTTATTTTATTTATTGATTAAAATAGCACTGCGATAAATGAATTTAGCTTTATTCACAAAGTAATCATCAGACGAGTTGGGACGGTAATGGTAAAGTGTATGGTAAAGTGTATGGTAAAGTGTTGCCTTGAAACACGTGTTCATTGAGCACTTTACCGTCGTTTCTATAGTATAATATTAGTATACATATTTTGTTTTCATTTTAAATGGTAAACTGTTATCAAAATGCGTAGATGTGACCCATGCGGCTTATATTTCGGAGTTACAACATGCATGATTAGTATAGCTAACACATATGCATATCTTGATAACTCAAAGGCAGTATGAAAAAACGTTTAATTGCCTATTTTAAGCAAAATGTCCCAATGGTAAACTGATGGTAAAGTGTTGGTAAAGTGTGTGATACTTTGCAATAATGCTTTACTATAACATGTATAATAAAACAAATCCACGCTTGTGTAAGCACTGACCGCTTGGCCTAGTGGATAGGAGCTTTCGTTGGCACCCTTTATATAGCCTGCTTGGCGTCGGTTCGAGTCGCTCTCATGGCGTGACTTTTTGTCCTTTTTTCTGTTATGAGCTATCTTCAATAGATAGGAATAGTATTGCAAATAAACGTTTAATGCTCGGCAAATGTTAACACTTTCAACGCGGCTATTGGTTTAACCACGGTACAAAACAGATTTGTCTAACTTTTATGTCTATCTCAAGGATAACTGAACAAATAATAGGCACGTTTTTGTACTTATTTGAATGCATTTCACAAGGTGATTCCAAATATTGGTGAAATGACATTCAATAATTTTGACATTTTTGAAACATTTTGTGCAATTTTGGATTGTCGTCTGCAGACGCTTGTCGCGTGGAAAGTGTAAATGTATAGTTTCATATTTCAAATAACAAACAAATAGGCAATGTGATAACATTATTAAAAGTATAAAAATGTTAATTTCTCAGCAAGAACTTTATACTTTTGCTTTATTGATTTATAAACATTAGATTATTGCGCGCGGGATCAAGAAACGGGTCAAATTGTAGTTAAATATGACATAAATAATTGTTTTCAGTGCCCACTCCCTAAATAAAATTAATTCCCTATCATCATTTTTATAATATTTGTGATGCCCCTATTGTTTGCTCAAATCGTGTGTAATATGAGATTCATACGACATTCGGTTTTTGATTTATGATAGAAAAACGAAATTTAGATCAAATATTTTGCATTCCTCTTATACAATCCTGGAAAAAAGTCTTGGAACACCTGCGTGTGATTAACGGAAAAGTGTCACCCCCACTCCCCCGTACAATGTTGACCAAGGCCAGTGGCTCCTGCAGCTTGCCAGAGTGTCCCAACATTGATCGATGGGGGGTGGGGAAGGAAAAATCTCATTTGAACAATTTCCATTTATAACAGAAGACACTAAGTATCAATACATGCACACAATACCCAGCACGTGTGCTCAGCTCAGCGTTTGCGTTCCAAGGACTTTTTTCCAAGATTGTATACGCAGATTGCAAAAAAAATCATCTAAATTTGGTTTTTCTATCATATCTCGAAAACTAAATGTCACATGTATCTCAAATTGCACAGTATTTGGCAGTGGACCATAGGCTTGGCAACCCCAATATTTCTTTTTATAAAGACATTCATTTAATACGGGAACGTTCAGTGAAAACAATTCCCTATACTAACTAATGCATTTCGAAGATGTATAATAATTGCCTATTATTGCAATGCATAATGTGGCGTTTTCAGATACTCCTACGAGATTTATTGATGTATTGTCAGATATGCAAAAGAGTGTCTAAAAGTAAAAGTAACGGAATCTATATATGGGGTTGAAAGTAACACAACTAATTGTAAAACAACTTAGGCCTACTTGTAAATAACTATCTTCAGTAGATAGCAGTAACTTCTGTTTGACAGATTCGACAGCTATCTTTTGTATTGCATTAACGGGTTGTAATATAATAATAGATGCTCATTATTCATATGCCCATCTGTTATTATGTATTTTCTGATTTTCGGTCGTTGTTTTGCATCACTTGTGTTGCAAAGGGACGATGAATCCCCCGGCCCAATAGTCACCAAGACAAAATGCAAGAAAAACACCTTTTTTCAAAACACTTTTTTTTCTGCTCGAATGTTCATAAGCCTATACGTACACTTTGTTGGCTGTTTTATTAAAAAGAATTTTTGAAAAAACTACATTTGGATTTAATTCTACATTTCCACATATTATTATCAACCAACATTTTTGGCTCAAATTGTCAGAGGGCGTTTTTGCCTACAGTTTTTGGAATTTATTTTGAACATTTTGAAATTGCTGGTATTTTGTCCCGACATGTTATTCACAAACCCTTATTTTATGGATTTTTTCAAATATTACTTTTTTCTTACTCCTTTTTTCAAAACTGTTGGTATTTATTTTTTGGAAATATTTGAAAATAATTGGAAAAACAATAGTTGGACATGGTTGGATGATGAGTAAATGTTTCTTCTTACTCCACAAATTATAAATGATAGTCAGTAAAAGAAATTGCACATCCAGGATTTGAACCCGGGACCTCCGGATGGTTATAGACTAGCGCTCTTATCAACTGAGCTAATGAGTCAGATGAGTAAGCACGACGATAATATCATCTATAGGCCTTCAGTTCAATCTCATCCTCAAAAACAACCCAAACAACTAAATAAGTGAATACATAAACCATTTAAGTAATATAAAATATACGTGAATACATAAATAAACCATTTAAGTAGTATATTTTATTTTATTTATTGATTAAAATAGCACTGCGATAAATGAATTTAGCTTTATTCACAAAGTAATCATCAGACGAGTTGGGACGGTAATGGTAAAGTGTATGGTAAAGTGTATGGTAAAGTGTTGCCTTGAAACACGTGTTCATTGAGCACTTTACCGTCGTTTCTATAGTATAATATTAGTATACATATTTTGTTTTCATTTTAAATGGTAAACTGTTATCAAAATGCGTAGATGTGACCCATGCGGCTTATATTTCGGAGTTACAACATGCATGATTAGTATAGCTAACACATATGCATATCTTGATAACTCAAAGGCAGTATGAAAAAACGTTTAATTGCCTATTTTAAGCAAAATGTCCCAATGGTAAACTGATGGTAAAGTGTTGGTAAAGTGTGTGATACTTTGCAATAATGCTTTACTATAACATGTATAATAAAACAAATCCACGCTTGTGTAAGCACTGACCGCTTGGCCTAGTGGATAGGAGCTTTCGTTGGCACCCTTTATATAGCCTGCTTGGCGTCGGTTCGAGTCGCTCTCATGGCGTGACTTTTTGTCCTTTTTTCTGTTATGAGCTATCTTCAATAGATAGGAATAGTATTGCAAATAAACGTTTAATGCTCGGCAAATGTTAACACTTTCAACGCGGCTATTGGTTTAACCACGGTACAAAACAGATTTGTCTAACTTTTATGTCTATCTCAAGGATAACTGAACAAATAATAGGCACGTTTTTGTACTTATTTGAATGCATTTCACAAGGTGATTCCAAATATTGGTGAAATGACATTCAATAATTTTGACATTTTTGAAACATTTTGTGCAATTTTGGATTGTCGTCTGCAGACGCTTGTCGCGTGGAAAGTGTAAATGTATAGTTTCATATTTCAAATAACAAACAAATAGGCAATGTGATAACATTATTAAAAGTATAAAAATGTTAATTTCTCAGCAAGAACTTTATACTTTTGCTTTATTGATTTATAAACATTAGATTATTGCGCGCGGGATCAAGAAACGGGTCAAATTGTAGTTAAATATGACATAAATAATTGTTTTCAGTGCCCACTCCCTAAATAAAATTAATTCCCTATCATCATTTTTATAATATTTGTGATGCCCCTATTGTTTGCTCAAATCGTGTGTAATATGAGATTCATACGACATTCGGTTTTTGATTTATGATAGAAAAACGAAATTTAGATCAAATATTTTGCATTCCTCTTATACAATCCTGGAAAAAAGTCTTGGAACACCTGCGTGTGATTAACGGAAAAGTGTCACCCCCACTCCCCCGTACAATGTTGACCAAGGCCAGTGGCTCCTGCAGCTTGCCAGAGTGTCCCAACATTGATCGATGGGGGGTGGGGAAGGAAAAATCTCATTTGAACAATTTCCATTTATAACAGAAGACACTAAGTATCAATACATGCACACAATACCCAGCACGTGTGCTCAGCTCAGCGTTTGCGTTCCAAGGACTTTTTTCCAAGATTGTATACGCAGATTGCAAAAAAAATCATCTAAATTTGGTTTTTCTATCATATCTCGAAAACTAAATGTCACATGTATCTCAAATTGCACAGTATTTGGCAGTGGACCATAGGCTTGGCAACCCCAATATTTCTTTTTATAAAGACATTCATTTAATACGGGAACGTTCAGTGAAAACAATTCCCTATACTAACTAATGCATTTCGAAGATGTATAATAATTGCCTATTATTGCAATGCATAATGTGGCGTTTTCAGATACTCCTACGAGATTTATTGATGTATTGTCAGATATGCAAAAGAGTGTCTAAAAGTAAAAGTAACGGAATCTATATATGGGGTTGAAAGTAACACAACTAATTGTAAAACAACTTAGGCCTACTTGTAAATAACTATCTTCAGTAGATAGCAGTAACTTCTGTTTGACAGATTCGACAGCTATCTTTTGTATTGCATTAACGGGTTGTAATATAATAATAGATGCTCATTATTCATATGCCCATCTGTTATTATGTATTTTCTGATTTTCGGTCGTTGTTTTGCATCACTTGTGTTGCAAAGGGACGATGAATCCCCCGGCCCAATAGTCACCAAGACAAAATGCAAGAAAAACACCTTTTTTCAAAACACTTTTTTTTCTGCTCGAATGTTCATAAGCCTATACGTACACTTTGTTGGCTGTTTTATTAAAAAGAATTTTTGAAAAAACTACATTTGGATTTAATTCTACATTTCCACATATTATTATCAACCAACATTTTTGGCTCAAATTGTCAGAGGGCGTTTTTGCCTACAGTTTTTGGAATTTATTTTGAACATTTTGAAATTGCTGGTATTTTGTCCCGACATGTTATTCACAAACCCTTATTTTATGGATTTTTTCAAATATTACTTTTTTCTTACTCCTTTTTTCAAAACTGTTGGTATTTATTTTTTGGAAATATTTGAAAATAATTGGAAAAACAATAGTTGGACATGGTTGGATGATGAGTAAATGTTTCTTCTTACTCCACAAATTATAAATGATAGTCAGTAAAAGAAATTGCACATCCAGGATTTGAACCCGGGACCTCCGGATGGTTATAGACTAGCGCTCTTATCAACTGAGCTAATGAGTCAGATGAGTAAGCACGACGATAATATCATCTATAGGCCTTCAGTTCAATCTCATCCTCAAAAACAACCCAAACAACTAAATAAGTGAATACATAAACCATTTAAGTAATATAAAATATACGTGAATACATAAATAAACCATTTAAGTAGTATATTTTATTTTATTTATTGATTAAAATAGCACTGCGATAAATGAATTTAGCTTTATTCACAAAGTAATCATCAGACGAGTTGGGACGGTAATGGTAAAGTGTATGGTAAAGTGTATGGTAAAGTGTTGCCTTGAAACACGTGTTCATTGAGCACTTTACCGTCGTTTCTATAGTATAATATTAGTATACATATTTTGTTTTCATTTTAAATGGTAAACTGTTATCAAAATGCGTAGATGTGACCCATGCGGCTTATATTTCGGAGTTACAACATGCATGATTAGTATAGCTAACACATATGCATATCTTGATAACTCAAAGGCAGTATGAAAAAACGTTTAATTGCCTATTTTAAGCAAAATGTCCCAATGGTAAACTGATGGTAAAGTGTTGGTAAAGTGTGTGATACTTTGCAATAATGCTTTACTATAACATGTATAATAAAACAAATCCACGCTTGTGTAAGCACTGACCGCTTGGCCTAGTGGATAGGAGCTTTCGTTGGCACCCTTTATATAGCCTGCTTGGCGTCGGTTCGAGTCGCTCTCATGGCGTGACTTTTTGTCCTTTTTTCTGTTATGAGCTATCTTCAATAGATAGGAATAGTATTGCAAATAAACGTTTAATGCTCGGCAAATGTTAACACTTTCAACGCGGCTATTGGTTTAACCACGGTACAAAACAGATTTGTCTAACTTTTATGTCTATCTCAAGGATAACTGAACAAATAATAGGCACGTTTTTGTACTTATTTGAATGCATTTCACAAGGTGATTCCAAATATTGGTGAAATGACATTCAATAATTTTGACATTTTTGAAACATTTTGTGCAATTTTGGATTGTCGTCTGCAGACGCTTGTCGCGTGGAAAGTGTAAATGTATAGTTTCATATTTCAAATAACAAACAAATAGGCAATGTGATAACATTATTAAAAGTATAAAAATGTTAATTTCTCAGCAAGAACTTTATACTTTTGCTTTATTGATTTATAAACATTAGATTATTGCGCGCGGGATCAAGAAACGGGTCAAATTGTAGTTAAATATGACATAAATAATTGTTTTCAGTGCCCACTCCCTAAATAAAATTAATTCCCTATCATCATTTTTATAATATTTGTGATGCCCCTATTGTTTGCTCAAATCGTGTGTAATATGAGATTCATACGACATTCGGTTTTTGATTTATGATAGAAAAACGAAATTTAGATCAAATATTTTGCATTCCTCTTATACAATCCTGGAAAAAAGTCTTGGAACACCTGCGTGTGATTAACGGAAAAGTGTCACCCCCACTCCCCCGTACAATGTTGACCAAGGCCAGTGGCTCCTGCAGCTTGCCAGAGTGTCCCAACATTGATCGATGGGGGGTGGGGAAGGAAAAATCTCATTTGAACAATTTCCATTTATAACAGAAGACACTAAGTATCAATACATGCACACAATACCCAGCACGTGTGCTCAGCTCAGCGTTTGCGTTCCAAGGACTTTTTTCCAAGATTGTATACGCAGATTGCAAAAAAAATCATCTAAATTTGGTTTTTCTATCATATCTCGAAAACTAAATGTCACATGTATCTCAAATTGCACAGTATTTGGCAGTGGACCATAGGCTTGGCAACCCCAATATTTCTTTTTATAAAGACATTCATTTAATACGGGAACGTTCAGTGAAAACAATTCCCTATACTAACTAATGCATTTCGAAGATGTATAATAATTGCCTATTATTGCAATGCATAATGTGGCGTTTTCAGATACTCCTACGAGATTTATTGATGTATTGTCAGATATGCAAAAGAGTGTCTAAAAGTAAAAGTAACGGAATCTATATATGGGGTTGAAAGTAACACAACTAATTGTAAAACAACTTAGGCCTACTTGTAAATAACTATCTTCAGTAGATAGCAGTAACTTCTGTTTGACAGATTCGACAGCTATCTTTTGTATTGCATTAACGGGTTGTAATATAATAATAGATGCTCATTATTCATATGCCCATCTGTTATTATGTATTTTCTGATTTTCGGTCGTTGTTTTGCATCACTTGTGTTGCAAAGGGACGATGAATCCCCCGGCCCAATAGTCACCAAGACAAAATGCAAGAAAAACACCTTTTTTCAAAACACTTTTTTTTCTGCTCGAATGTTCATAAGCCTATACGTACACTTTGTTGGCTGTTTTATTAAAAAGAATTTTTGAAAAAACTACATTTGGATTTAATTCTACATTTCCACATATTATTATCAACCAACATTTTTGGCTCAAATTGTCAGAGGGCGTTTTTGCCTACAGTTTTTGGAATTTATTTTGAACATTTTGAAATTGCTGGTATTTTGTCCCGACATGTTATTCACAAACCCTTATTTTATGGATTTTTTCAAATATTACTTTTTTCTTACTCCTTTTTTCAAAACTGTTGGTATTTATTTTTTGGAAATATTTGAAAATAATTGGAAAAACAATAGTTGGACATGGTTGGATGATGAGTAAATGTTTCTTCTTACTCCACAAATTATAAATGATAGTCAGTAAAAGAAATTGCACATCCAGGATTTGAACCCGGGACCTCCGGATGGTTATAGACTAGCGCTCTTATCAACTGAGCTAATGAGTCAGATGAGTAAGCACGACGATAATATCATCTATAGGCCTTCAGTTCAATCTCATCCTCAAAAACAACCCAAACAACTAAATAAGTGAATACATAAACCATTTAAGTAATATAAAATATACGTGAATACATAAATAAACCATTTAAGTAGTATATTTTATTTTATTTATTGATTAAAATAGCACTGCGATAAATGAATTTAGCTTTATTCACAAAGTAATCATCAGACGAGTTGGGACGGTAATGGTAAAGTGTATGGTAAAGTGTATGGTAAAGTGTTGCCTTGAAACACGTGTTCATTGAGCACTTTACCGTCGTTTCTATAGTATAATATTAGTATACATATTTTGTTTTCATTTTAAATGGTAAACTGTTATCAAAATGCGTAGATGTGACCCATGCGGCTTATATTTCGGAGTTACAACATGCATGATTAGTATAGCTAACACATATGCATATCTTGATAACTCAAAGGCAGTATGAAAAAACGTTTAATTGCCTATTTTAAGCAAAATGTCCCAATGGTAAACTGATGGTAAAGTGTTGGTAAAGTGTGTGATACTTTGCAATAATGCTTTACTATAACATGTATAATAAAACAAATCCACGCTTGTGTAAGCACTGACCGCTTGGCCTAGTGGATAGGAGCTTTCGTTGGCACCCTTTATATAGCCTGCTTGGCGTCGGTTCGAGTCGCTCTCATGGCGTGACTTTTTGTCCTTTTTTCTGTTATGAGCTATCTTCAATAGATAGGAATAGTATTGCAAATAAACGTTTAATGCTCGGCAAATGTTAACACTTTCAACGCGGCTATTGGTTTAACCACGGTACAAAACAGATTTGTCTAACTTTTATGTCTATCTCAAGGATAACTGAACAAATAATAGGCACGTTTTTGTACTTATTTGAATGCATTTCACAAGGTGATTCCAAATATTGGTGAAATGACATTCAATAATTTTGACATTTTTGAAACATTTTGTGCAATTTTGGATTGTCGTCTGCAGACGCTTGTCGCGTGGAAAGTGTAAATGTATAGTTTCATATTTCAAATAACAAACAAATAGGCAATGTGATAACATTATTAAAAGTATAAAAATGTTAATTTCTCAGCAAGAACTTTATACTTTTGCTTTATTGATTTATAAACATTAGATTATTGCGCGCGGGATCAAGAAACGGGTCAAATTGTAGTTAAATATGACATAAATAATTGTTTTCAGTGCCCACTCCCTAAATAAAATTAATTCCCTATCATCATTTTTATAATATTTGTGATGCCCCTATTGTTTGCTCAAATCGTGTGTAATATGAGATTCATACGACATTCGGTTTTTGATTTATGATAGAAAAACGAAATTTAGATCAAATATTTTGCATTCCTCTTATACAATCCTGGAAAAAAGTCTTGGAACACCTGCGTGTGATTAACGGAAAAGTGTCACCCCCACTCCCCCGTACAATGTTGACCAAGGCCAGTGGCTCCTGCAGCTTGCCAGAGTGTCCCAACATTGATCGATGGGGGGTGGGGAAGGAAAAATCTCATTTGAACAATTTCCATTTATAACAGAAGACACTAAGTATCAATACATGCACACAATACCCAGCACGTGTGCTCAGCTCAGCGTTTGCGTTCCAAGGACTTTTTTCCAAGATTGTATACGCAGATTGCAAAAAAAATCATCTAAATTTGGTTTTTCTATCATATCTCGAAAACTAAATGTCACATGTATCTCAAATTGCACAGTATTTGGCAGTGGACCATAGGCTTGGCAACCCCAATATTTCTTTTTATAAAGACATTCATTTAATACGGGAACGTTCAGTGAAAACAATTCCCTATACTAACTAATGCATTTCGAAGATGTATAATAATTGCCTATTATTGCAATGCATAATGTGGCGTTTTCAGATACTCCTACGAGATTTATTGATGTATTGTCAGATATGCAAAAGAGTGTCTAAAAGTAAAAGTAACGGAATCTATATATGGGGTTGAAAGTAACACAACTAATTGTAAAACAACTTAGGCCTACTTGTAAATAACTATCTTCAGTAGATAGCAGTAACTTCTGTTTGACAGATTCGACAGCTATCTTTTGTATTGCATTAACGGGTTGTAATATAATAATAGATGCTCATTATTCATATGCCCATCTGTTATTATGTATTTTCTGATTTTCGGTCGTTGTTTTGCATCACTTGTGTTGCAAAGGGACGATGAATCCCCCGGCCCAATAGTCACCAAGACAAAATGCAAGAAAAACACCTTTTTTCAAAACACTTTTTTTTCTGCTCGAATGTTCATAAGCCTATACGTACACTTTGTTGGCTGTTTTATTAAAAAGAATTTTTGAAAAAACTACATTTGGATTTAATTCTACATTTCCACATATTATTATCAACCAACATTTTTGGCTCAAATTGTCAGAGGGCGTTTTTGCCTACAGTTTTTGGAATTTATTTTGAACATTTTGAAATTGCTGGTATTTTGTCCCGACATGTTATTCACAAACCCTTATTTTATGGATTTTTTAAAATATTACTTTTTTCTTACTCCTTTTTTCAAAACTGTTGGTATTTATTTTTTGGAAATATTTGAAAATAATTGGAAAAACAATAGTTGGACATGGTTGGATGATGAGTAAATGTTTCTTCTTACTCCACAAATTATAAATGATAGTCAGTAAAAGAAATTGCACATCCAGGATTTGAACCCGGGACCTCCGGATGGTTATAGACTAGCGCTCTTATCAACTGAGCTAATGAGTCAGATGAGTAAGCACGACGATAATATCATCTATAGGCCTTCAGTTCAATCTCATCCTCAAAAACAACCCAAACAACTAAATAAGTGAATACATAAACCATTTAAGTAATATAAAATATACGTGAATACATAAATAAACCATTTAAGTAGTATATTTTATTTTATTTATTGATTAAAATAGCACTGCGATAAATGAATTTAGCTTTATTCACAAAGTAATCATCAGACGAGTTGGGACGGTAATGGTAAAGTGTATGGTAAAGTGTATGGTAAAGTGTTGCCTTGAAACACGTGTTCATTGAGCACTTTACCGTCGTTTCTATAGTATAATATTAGTATACATATTTTGTTTTCATTTTAAATGGTAAACTGTTATCAAAATGCGTAGATGTGACCCATGCGGCTTATATTTCGGAGTTACAACATGCATGATTAGTATAGCTAACACATATGCATATCTTGATAACTCAAAGGCAGTATGAAAAAACGTTTAATTGCCTATTTTAAGCAAAATGTCCCAATGGTAAACTGATGGTAAAGTGTTGGTAAAGTGTGTGATACTTTGCAATAATGCTTTACTATAACATGTATAATAAAACAAATCCACGCTTGTGTAAGCACTGACCGCTTGGCCTAGTGGATAGGAGCTTTCGTTGGCACCCTTTATATAGCCTGCTTGGCGTCGGTTCGAGTCGCTCTCATGGCGTGACTTTTTGTCCTTTTTTCTGTTATGAGCTATCTTCAATAGATAGGAATAGTATTGCAAATAAACGTTTAATGCTCGGCAAATGTTAACACTTTCAACGCGGCTATTGGTTTAACCACGGTACAAAACAGATTTGTCTAACTTTTATGTCTATCTCAAGGATAACTGAACAAATAATAGGCACGTTTTTGTACTTATTTGAATGCATTTCACAAGGTGATTCCAAATATTGGTGAAATGACATTCAATAATTTTGACATTTTTGAAACATTTTGTGCAATTTTGGATTGTCGTCTGCAGACGCTTGTCGCGTGGAAAGTGTAAATGTATAGTTTCATATTTCAAATAACAAACAAATAGGCAATGTGATAACATTATTAAAAGTATAAAAATGTTAATTTCTCAGCAAGAACTTTATACTTTTGCTTTATTGATTTATAAACATTAGATTATTGCGCGCGGGATCAAGAAACGGGTCAAATTGTAGTTAAATATGACATAAATAATTGTTTTCAGTGCCCACTCCCTAAATAAAATTAATTCCCTATCATCATTTTTATAATATTTGTGATGCCCCTATTGTTTGCTCAAATCGTGTGTAATATGAGATTCATACGACATTCGGTTTTTGATTTATGATAGAAAAACGAAATTTAGATCAAATATTTTGCATTCCTCTTATACAATCCTGGAAAAAAGTCTTGGAACACCTGCGTGTGATTAACGGAAAAGTGTCACCCCCACTCCCCCGTACAATGTTGACCAAGGCCAGTGGCTCCTGCAGCTTGCCAGAGTGTCCCAACATTGATCGATGGGGGGTGGGGAAGGAAAAATCTCATTTGAACAATTTCCATTTATAACAGAAGACACTAAGTATCAATACATGCACACAATACCCAGCACGTGTGCTCAGCTCAGCGTTTGCGTTCCAAGGACTTTTTTCCAAGATTGTATACGCAGATTGCAAAAAAAATCATCTAAATTTGGTTTTTCTATCATATCTCGAAAACTAAATGTCACATGTATCTCAAATTGCACAGTATTTGGCAGTGGACCATAGGCTTGGCAACCCCAATATTTCTTTTTATAAAGACATTCATTTAATACGGGAACGTTCAGTGAAAACAATTCCCTATACTAACTAATGCATTTCGAAGATGTATAATAATTGCCTATTATTGCAATGCATAATGTGGCGTTTTCAGATACTCCTACGAGATTTATTGATGTATTGTCAGATATGCAAAAGAGTGTCTAAAAGTAAAAGTAACGGAATCTATATATGGGGTTGAAAGTAACACAACTAATTGTAAAACAACTTAGGCCTACTTGTAAATAACTATCTTCAGTAGATAGCAGTAACTTCTGTTTGACAGATTCGACAGCTATCTTTTGTATTGCATTAACGGGTTGTAATATAATAATAGATGCTCATTATTCATATGCCCATCTGTTATTATGTATTTTCTGATTTTCGGTCGTTGTTTTGCATCACTTGTGTTGCAAAGGGACGATGAATCCCCCGGCCCAATAGTCACCAAGACAAAATGCAAGAAAAACACCTTTTTTCAAAACACTTTTTTTTCTGCTCGAATGTTCATAAGCCTATACGTACACTTTGTTGGCTGTTTTATTAAAAAGAATTTTTGAAAAAACTACATT
>CM069443.1:22047736-22271890 GCA_035610835.1 Ophiura sarsii
CCAACATTTTTGGCTCAAATTGTCAGAGGGCGTTTTTGCCTACAGTTTTTGGAATTTATTTTGAACATTTTGAAATTGCTGGTATTTTGTCCCGACATGTTATTCACAAACCCTTATTTTATGGATTTTTTAAAATATTACTTTTTTCTTACTCCTTTTTTCAAAACTGTTGGTATTTATTTTTTGGAAATATTTGAAAATAATTGGAAAAACCATAGTTGGACATGGTTGGATGATGAGTAAATGTTTCTTCTTACTCCACAAATTATAAATGATAGTCAGTAAAAGAAATTGCACATCCAGGATTTGAACCCGGGACCTCCGGATGGTTATAGACTAGCGCTCTTATCAACTGAGCTAATGAGTCAGATGAGTAAGCACGACGATAATATCATCTATAGGCCTTCAGTTCAATCTCATCCTCAAAAACAACCCAAACAACTAAATAAGTGAATACATAAACCATTTAAGTAATATAAAATATACGTGAATACATAAATAAACCATTTAAGTAGTATATTTTATTTTATTTATTGATTAAAATAGCACTGCGATAAATGAATTTAGCTTTATTCACAAAGTAATCATCAGACGAGTTGGGACGGTAATGGTAAAGTGTATGGTAAAGTGTATGGTAAAGTGTTGCCTTGAAACACGTGTTCATTGAGCACTTTACCGTCGTTTCTATAGTATAATATTAGTATACATATTTTGTTTTCATTTTAAATGGTAAACTGTTATCAAAATGCGTAGATGTGACCCATGCGGCTTATATTTCGGAGTTACAACATGCATGATTAGTATAGCTAACACATATGCATATCTTGATAACTCAAAGGCAGTATGAAAAAACGTTTAATTGCCTATTTTAAGCAAAATGTCCCAATGGTAAACTGATGGTAAAGTGTTGGTAAAGTGTGTGATACTTTGCAATAATGCTTTACTATAACATGTATAATAAAACAAATCCACGCTTGTGTAAGCACTGACCGCTTGGCCTAGTGGATAGGAGCTTTCGTTGGCACCCTTTATATAGCCTGCTTGGCGTCGGTTCGAGTCGCTCTCATGGCGTGACTTTTTGTCCTTTTTTCTGTTATGAGCTATCTTCAATAGATAGGAATAGTATTGCAAATAAACGTTTAATGCTCGGCAAATGTTAACACTTTCAACGCGGCTATTGGTTTAACCACGGTACAAAACAGATTTGAAACATTTTGTGCAATTTTGGATTGTCGTCTGCAGACGCTTGTCGCGTGGAAAGTGTAAATGTATAGTTTCATATTTCAAATAACAAACAAATAGGCAATGTGATAACATTATTAAAAGTATAAAAATGTTAATTTCTCAGCAAGAACTTTATACTTTTGCTTTATTGATTTATAAACATTAGATTATTGCGCGCGGGATCAAGAAACGGGTCAAATTGTAGTTAAATATGACATAAATAATTGTTTTCAGTGCCCACTCCCTAAATAAAATTAATTCCCTATCATCATTTTTATAATATTTGTGATGCCCCTATTGTTTGCTCAAATCGTGTGTAATATGAGATTCATACGACATTCGGTTTTTGATTTATGATAGAAAAACGAAATTTAGATCAAATATTTTGCATTCCTCTTATACAATCCTGGAAAAAAGTCTTGGAACACCTGCGTGTGATTAACGGAAAAGTGTCACCCCCACTCCCCCGTACAATGTTGACCAAGGCCAGTGGCTCCTGCAGCTTGCCAGAGTGTCCCAACATTGATCGATGGGGGGTGGGGAAGGAAAAATCTCATTTGAACAATTTCCATTTATAACAGAAGACACTAAGTATCAATACATGCACACAATACCCAGCACGTGTGCTCAGCTCAGCGTTTGCGTTCCAAGGACTTTTTTCCAAGATTGTATACGCAGATTGCAAAAAAAATCATCTAAATTTGGTTTTTCTATCATATCTCGAAAACTAAATGTCACATGTATCTCAAATTGCACAGTATTTGGCAGTGGACCATAGGCTTGGCAACCCCAATATTTCTTTTTATAAAGACATTCATTTAATACGGGAACGTTCAGTGAAAACAATTCCCTATACTAACTAATGCATTTCGAAGATGTATAATAATTGCCTATTATTGCAATGCATAATGTGGCGTTTTCAGATACTCCTACGAGATTTATTGATGTATTGTCAGATATGCAAAAGAGTGTCTAAAAGTAAAAGTAACGGAATCTATATATGGGGTTGAAAGTAACACAACTAATTGTAAAACAACTTAGGCCTACTTGTAAATAACTATCTTCAGTAGATAGCAGTAACTTCTGTTTGACAGATTCGACAGCTATCTTTTGTATTGCATTAACGGGTTGTAATATAATAATAGATGCTCATTATTCATATGCCCATCTGTTATTATGTATTTTCTGATTTTCGGTCGTTGTTTTGCATCACTTGTGTTGCAAAGGGACGATGAATCCCCCGGCCCAATAGTCACCAAGACAAAATGCAAGAAAAACACCTTTTTTCAAAACACTTTTTTTTCTGCTCGAATGTTCATAAGCCTATACGTACACTTTGTTGGCTGTTTTATTAAAAAGAATTTTTGAAAAAACTACATTTGGATTTAATTCTACATTTCCACATATTATTATCAACCAACATTTTTGGCTCAAATTGTCAGAGGGCGTTTTTGCCTACAGTTTTTGGAATTTATTTTGAACATTTTGAAATTGCTGGTATTTTGTCCCGACATGTTATTCACAAACCCTTATTTTATGGATTTTTTAAAATATTACTTTTTTCTTACTCCTTTTTTCAAAACTGTTGGTATTTATTTTTTGGAAATATTTGAAAATAATTGGAAAAACCATAGTTGGACATGGTTGGATGATGAGTAAATGTTTCTTCTTACTCCACAAATTATAAATGATAGTCAGTAAAAGAAATTGCACATCCAGGATTTGAACCCGGGACCTCCGGATGGTTATAGACTAGCGCTCTTATCAACTGAGCTAATGAGTCAGATGAGTAAGCACGACGATAATATCATCTATAGGCCTTCAGTTCAATCTCATCCTCAAAAACAACCCAAACAACTAAATAAGTGAATACATAAACCATTTAAGTAATATAAAATATACGTGAATACATAAATAAACCATTTAAGTAGTATATTTTATTTTATTTATTGATTAAAATAGCACTGCGATAAATGAATTTAGCTTTATTCACAAAGTAATCATCAGACGAGTTGGGACGGTAATGGTAAAGTGTATGGTAAAGTGTATGGTAAAGTGTTGCCTTGAAACACGTGTTCATTGAGCACTTTACCGTCGTTTCTATAGTATAATATTAGTATACATATTTTGTTTTCATTTTAAATGGTAAACTGTTATCAAAATGCGTAGATGTGACCCATGCGGCTTATATTTCGGAGTTACAACATGCATGATTAGTATAGCTAACACATATGCATATCTTGATAACTCAAAGGCAGTATGAAAAAACGTTTAATTGCCTATTTTAAGCAAAATGTCCCAATGGTAAACTGATGGTAAAGTGTTGGTAAAGTGTGTGATACTTTGCAATAATGCTTTACTATAACATGTATAATAAAACAAATCCACGCTTGTGTAAGCACTGACCGCTTGGCCTAGTGGATAGGAGCTTTCGTTGGCACCCTTTATATAGCCTGCTTGGCGTCGGTTCGAGTCGCTCTCATGGCGTGACTTTTTGTCCTTTTTTCTGTTATGAGCTATCTTCAATAGATAGGAATAGTATTGCAAATAAACGTTTAATGCTCGGCAAATGTTAACACTTTCAACGCGGCTATTGGTTTAACCACGGTACAAAACAGATTTGAAACATTTTGTGCAATTTTGGATTGTCGTCTGCAGACGCTTGTCGCGTGGAAAGTGTAAATGTATAGTTTCATATTTCAAATAACAAACAAATAGGCAATGTGATAACATTATTAAAAGTATAAAAATGTTAATTTCTCAGCAAGAACTTTATACTTTTGCTTTATTGATTTATAAACATTAGATTATTGCGCGCGGGATCAAGAAACGGGTCAAATTGTAGTTAAATATGACATAAATAATTGTTTTCAGTGCCCACTCCCTAAATAAAATTAATTCCCTATCATCATTTTTATAATATTTGTGATGCCCCTATTGTTTGCTCAAATCGTGTGTAATATGAGATTCATACGACATTCGGTTTTTGATTTATGATAGAAAAACGAAATTTAGATCAAATATTTTGCATTCCTCTTATACAATCCTGGAAAAAAGTCTTGGAACACCTGCGTGTGATTAACGGAAAAGTGTCACCCCCACTCCCCCGTACAATGTTGACCAAGGCCAGTGGCTCCTGCAGCTTGCCAGAGTGTCCCAACATTGATCGATGGGGGGTGGGGAAGGAAAAATCTCATTTGAACAATTTCCATTTATAACAGAAGACACTAAGTATCAATACATGCACACAATACCCAGCACGTGTGCTCAGCTCAGCGTTTGCGTTCCAAGGACTTTTTTCCAAGATTGTATACGCAGATTGCAAAAAAAATCATCTAAATTTGGTTTTTCTATCATATCTCGAAAACTAAATGTCACATGTATCTCAAATTGCACAGTATTTGGCAGTGGACCATAGGCTTGGCAACCCCAATATTTCTTTTTATAAAGACATTCATTTAATACGGGAACGTTCAGTGAAAACAATTCCCTATACTAACTAATGCATTTCGAAGATGTATAATAATTGCCTATTATTGCAATGCATAATGTGGCGTTTTCAGATACTCCTACGAGATTTATTGATGTATTGTCAGATATGCAAAAGAGTGTCTAAAAGTAAAAGTAACGGAATCTATATATGGGGTTGAAAGTAACACAACTAATTGTAAAACAACTTAGGCCTACTTGTAAATAACTATCTTCAGTAGATAGCAGTAACTTCTGTTTGACAGATTCGACAGCTATCTTTTGTATTGCATTAACGGGTTGTAATATAATAATAGATGCTCATTATTCATATGCCCATCTGTTATTATGTATTTTCTGATTTTCGGTCGTTGTTTTGCATCACTTGTGTTGCAAAGGGACGATGAATCCCCCGGCCCAATAGTCACCAAGACAAAATGCAAGAAAAACACCTTTTTTCAAAACACTTTTTTTTCTGCTCGAATGTTCATAAGCCTATACGTACACTTTGTTGGCTGTTTTATTAAAAAGAATTTTTGAAAAAACTACATTTGGATTTAATTCTACATTTCCACATATTATTATCAACCAACATTTTTGGCTCAAATTGTCAGAGGGCGTTTTTGCCTACAGTTTTTGGAATTTATTTTGAACATTTTGAAATTGCTGGTATTTTGTCCCGACATGTTATTCACAAACCCTTATTTTATGGATTTTTTAAAATATTACTTTTTTCTTACTCCTTTTTTCAAAACTGTTGGTATTTATTTTTTGGAAATATTTGAAAATAATTGGAAAAACAATAGTTGGACATGGTTGGATGATGAGTAAATGTTTCTTCTTACTCCACAAATTATAAATGATAGTCAGTAAAAGAAATTGCACATCCAGGATTTGAACCCGGGACCTCCGGATGGTTATAGACTAGCGCTCTTATCAACTGAGCTAATGAGTCAGATGAGTAAGCACGACGATAATATCATCTATAGGCCTTCAGTTCAATCTCATCCTCAAAAACAACCCAAACAACTAAATAAGTGAATACATAAACCATTTAAGTAATATAAAATATACGTGAATACATAAATAAACCATTTAAGTAGTATATTTTATTTTATTTATTGATTAAAATAGCACTGCGATAAATGAATTTAGCTTTATTCACAAAGTAATCATCAGACGAGTTGGGACGGTAATGGTAAAGTGTATGGTAAAGTGTATGGTAAAGTGTTGCCTTGAAACACGTGTTCATTGAGCACTTTACCGTCGTTTCTATAGTATAATATTAGTATACATATTTTGTTTTCATTTTAAATGGTAAACTGTTATCAAAATGCGTAGATGTGACCCATGCGGCTTATATTTCGGAGTTACAACATGCATGATTAGTATAGCTAACACATATGCATATCTTGATAACTCAAAGGCAGTATGAAAAAACGTTTAATTGCCTATTTTAAGCAAAATGTCCCAATGGTAAACTGATGGTAAAGTGTTGGTAAAGTGTGTGATACTTTGCAATAATGCTTTACTATAACATGTATAATAAAACAAATCCACGCTTGTGTAAGCACTGACCGCTTGGCCTAGTGGATAGGAGCTTTCGTTGGCACCCTTTATATAGCCTGCTTGGCGTCGGTTCGAGTCGCTCTCATGGCGTGACTTTTTGTCCTTTTTTCTGTTATGAGCTATCTTCAATAGATAGGAATAGTATTGCAAATAAACGTTTAATGCTCGGCAAATGTTAACACTTTCAACGCGGCTATTGGTTTAACCACGGTACAAAACAGATTTGAAACATTTTGTGCAATTTTGGATTGTCGTCTGCAGACGCTTGTCGCGTGGAAAGTGTAAATGTATAGTTTCATATTTCAAATAACAAACAAATAGGCAATGTGATAACATTATTAAAAGTATAAAAATGTTAATTTCTCAGCAAGAACTTTATACTTTTGCTCTATTGATTTATAAACATTAGATTATTGCGCGCGGGATCAAGAAACGGGTCAAATTGTAGTTAAATATGACATAAATAATTGTTTTCAGTGCCCACTCCCTAAATAAAATTAATTCCCTATCATCATTTTTATAATATTTGTGATGCCCCTATTGTTTGCTCAAATCGTGTGTAATATGAGATTCATACGACATTCGGTTTTTGATTTATGATAGAAAAACGAAATTTAGATCAAATATTTTGCATTCCTCTTATACAATCCTGGAAAAAAGTCTTGGAACACCTGCGTGTGATTAACGGAAAAGTGTCACCCCCACTCCCCCGTACAATGTTGACCAAGGCCAGTGGCTCCTGCAGCTTGCCAGAGTGTCCCAACATTGATCGATGGGGGGTGGGGAAGGAAAAATCTCATTTGAACAATTTCCATTTATAACAGAAGACACTAAGTATCAATACATGCACACAATACCCAGCACGTGTGCTCAGCTCAGCGTTTGCGTTCCAAGGACTTTTTTCCAAGATTGTATACGCAGATTGCAAAAAAAATCATCTAAATTTGGTTTTTCTATCATATCTCGAAAACTAAATGTCACATGTATCTCAAATTGCACAGTATTTGGCAGTGGACCATAGGCTTGGCAACCCCAATATTTCTTTTTATAAAGACATTCATTTAATACGGGAACGTTCAGTGAAAACAATTCCCTATACTAACTAATGCATTTCGAAGATGTATAATAATTGCCTATTATTGCAATGCATAATGTGGCGTTTTCAGATACTCCTACGAGATTTATTGATGTATTGTCAGATATGCAAAAGAGTGTCTAAAAGTAAAAGTAACGGAATCTATATATGGGGTTGAAAGTAACACAACTAATTGTAAAACAACTTAGGCCTACTTGTAAATAACTATCTTCAGTAGATAGCAGTAACTTCTGTTTGACAGATTCGACAGCTATCTTTTGTATTGCATTAACGGGTTGTAATATAATAATAGATGCTCATTATTCATATGCCCATCTGTTATTATGTATTTTCTGATTTTCGGTCGTTGTTTTGCATCACTTGTGTTGCAAAGGGACGATGAATCCCCCGGCCCAATAGTCACCAAGACAAAATGCAAGAAAAACACCTTTTTTCAAAACACTTTTTTTTCTGCTCGAATGTTCATAAGCCTATACGTACACTTTGTTGGCTGTTTTATTAAAAAGAATTTTTGAAAAAACTACATTTGGATTTAATTCTACATTTCCACATATTATTATCAACCAACATTTTTGGCTCAAATTGTCAGAGGGCGTTTTTGCCTACAGTTTTTGGAATTTATTTTGAACATTTTGAAATTGCTGGTATTTTGTCCCGACATGTTATTCACAAACCCTTATTTTATGGATTTTTTAAAATATTACTTTTTTCTTACTCCTTTTTTCAAAACTGTTGGTATTTATTTTTTGGAAATATTTGAAAATAATTGGAAAAACAATAGTTGGACATGGTTGGATGATGAGTAAATGTTTCTTCTTACTCCACAAATTATAAATGATAGTCAGTAAAAGAAATTGCACATCCAGGATTTGAACCCGGGACCTCCGGATGGTTATAGACTAGCGCTCTTATCAACTGAGCTAATGAGTCAGATGAGTAAGCACGACGATAATATCATCTATAGGCCTTCAGTTCAATCTCATCCTCAAAAACAACCCAAACAACTAAATAAGTGAATACATAAACCATTTAAGTAATATAAAATATACGTGAATACATAAATAAACCATTTAAGTAGTATATTTTATTTTATTTATTGATTAAAATAGCACTGCGATAAATGAATTTAGCTTTATTCACAAAGTAATCATCAGACGAGTTGGGACGGTAATGGTAAAGTGTATGGTAAAGTGTATGGTAAAGTGTTGCCTTGAAACACGTGTTCATTGAGCACTTTACCGTCGTTTCTATAGTATAATATTAGTATACATATTTTGTTTTCATTTTAAATGGTAAACTGTTATCAAAATGCGTAGATGTGACCCATGCGGCTTATATTTCGGAGTTACAACATGCATGATTAGTATAGCTAACACATATGCATATCTTGATAACTCAAAGGCAGTATGAAAAAACGTTTAATTGCCTATTTTAAGCAAAATGTCCCAATGGTAAACTGATGGTAAAGTGTTGGTAAAGTGTGTGATACTTTGCAATAATGCTTTACTATAACATGTATAATAAAACAAATCCACGCTTGTGTAAGCACTGACCGCTTGGCCTAGTGGATAGGAGCTTTCGTTGGCACCCTTTATATAGCCTGCTTGGCGTCGGTTCGAGTCGCTCTCATGGCGTGACTTTTTGTCCTTTTTTCTGTTATGAGCTATCTTCAATAGATAGGAATAGTATTGCAAATAAACGTTTAATGCTCGGCAAATGTTAACACTTTCAACGCGGCTATTGGTTTAACCACGGTACAAAACAGATTTGAAACATTTTGTGCAATTTTGGATTGTCGTCTGCAGACGCTTGTCGCGTGGAAAGTGTAAATGTATAGTTTCATATTTCAAATAACAAACAAATAGGCAATGTGATAACATTATTAAAAGTATAAAAATGTTAATTTCTCAGCAAGAACTTTATACTTTTGCTCTATTGATTTATAAACATTAGATTATTGCGCGCGGGATCAAGAAACGGGTCAAATTGTAGTTAAATATGACATAAATAATTGTTTTCAGTGCCCACTCCCTAAATAAAATTAATTCCCTATCATCATTTTTATAATATTTGTGATGCCCCTATTGTTTGCTCAAATCGTGTGTAATATGAGATTCATACGACATTCGGTTTTTGATTTATGATAGAAAAACGAAATTTAGATCAAATATTTTGCATTCCTCTTATACAATCCTGGAAAAAAGTCTTGGAACACCTGCGTGTGATTAACGGAAAAGTGTCACCCCCACTCCCCCGTACAATGTTGACCAAGGCCAGTGGCTCCTGCAGCTTGCCAGAGTGTCCCAACATTGATCGATGGGGGGTGGGGAAGGAAAAATCTCATTTGAACAATTTCCATTTATAACAGAAGACACTAAGTATCAATACATGCACACAATACCCAGCACGTGTGCTCAGCTCAGCGTTTGCGTTCCAAGGACTTTTTTCCAAGATTGTAGTTTAATTTCCAAGTAAAAGTCGTCAGAAAAAATATTCAAATAGAAGAAAAAAGCTTTGACATGAACACGACCGTTCTAAATCACCTTACGATCAAATATACGGAGAATAAACATTGCGTGTGTATAAACGGTGAGCAAACAAAGTTGATCAACAATTTGGTCTTAGGTAATCTTAAAGAACTAACGATATGAGCCGAGGAATTAGGTTTTCTAAGTCTTTACGATCGAAATCTAAACAAAAACGAAATGATTCAGCACTTTATCGATAATCATGTTACAAACTTTACCGATGATGATATTCTGTTTAATTAATCATAAATGAAGAAACCCACAGCGCCTCAAGTCTATCCCGATCTGCCTAACGATGATGAAGATCAGGGTGTAGCATTCAGGTTAGAAAAGATCTCGCGGTCGGTTCCGGATCGGCGGCCGTTGGAACTTTAGCTACGGGGGGTTGGTGCGTTCGTTTAATTCGATACGTTTAGGAGGGGGTTTCGAAGATTTTCACCACATTTTGCGGGAAATGAACAATATCGCGGTCATAAAGCGGGAATCAAACAAAGAACTAGAGCTGATCTTATCGAATTATCGAGAAAGACAGATTAGGGAAGAGGCTGAAAAAACAAGGTATTTACAAAAAAACTGGTCAACATCCTAAAATGAAATTAACAGACGACACAAAGGAAATATGAAAAAGAAGATTTAGACAGTGTATGATGTATTTTAACAAAAACTCTTTGTTTTAATGCGGGGCCCACTTTTCTCTCTGAAACCCTCCATCATCTCACTCATTTATTCTATCCCATGAGGCCCCACCTGTGTATCTCAACATTTGATGAGGTCGGGTTGAAAATTAACCTGACTAAAAAAACTAAGAATGTTTTAAGGTAATTTATATGGACATGCAATAGAACAATAAGTACTGTAAATGGTCCCAAATCTGTCCAGAATTAAACGTTATCTCTTGAGACATTTTATTTGTTCCCACAATATAATGAGATCTACCAGTGACCCTTGCCATGAAACGACCTCGTGTGCCGGCCAGAACGCACGTGCATGTGTTGCATAATACCAATTACGACTGTTTCAAGTCCTGTGGGTTACAGCGGTTTATGTTGGCGTATGATAGTCACAGCATGGTCACAGCGAGATCGCGCGCGACAAGATTGGATTGGCATAGGACCGCTGTACTGGTATCAAATGAATGGTGGTAGACAAGAGGTGTGTGGTGGGGGGAGAAAATAAGGACTTGATTTCAAGTCTATAATCAATATAGTCAACACGACGAATGTCGCAGATTTTGCAAAACTCTATCATTTGTTTTATATTATTTAAACCATTTCTCCACAATTGTAACAACATATGTGTTCATATTTTCATATCCAGATCTAATATACATTTTAAAGACATCTGTGTACAAATACTGATTCAATATACATGAAAGCAATTCATAGACTCTACCACAAGGCCTGAATCTGAATTCAAATGTCAACATCCCAGGATGTTGACAAAAAAGGTTTTGAACTGGGGAAAAAAGAAGTTTTGAACAATCTCATGCATACTGCTCAACAGGGGGGGGGGGGGGGGGGGGGGGGGGGGAGTTTAAAGTTGCCGAAGGGAGGGGCATTTCTGTGCGAAAGTTTTTGACCGCTGAATCACATTGTTTTGACATTATTCAAAATGTTATTTCAAGAAGACAACAATTGCCATTCAACGTAAATCTCGTATAAACTTCACATGAATCATTGACCGCTGAATCATATTGTTTCGACATTATTCTCAATGTTATTTTAAGAAGAAACTAGAGCGGTTGGCGGGTTTCGCAGTTATCGGATTTGGCAGTTGGTTTTTGGTTGTGCAGTTTTGGTAGACATGGTTTGAGGTTGGTACATTAGTATCCCAGCGGAACCATATTCGATGACTGCCGCATTATTAGTGATTTGTTTCGTGTATTTGCTTACTTACTATTGTAATGTATCCCAGTGTTAGCGATATGTGTCTTTTATCATGGATAGTACCATGGTAATATTTATTCAAATTTGATTTCGTCGGTGTTTCTACACGTTTTACCACAAAGAGTTGTTACATTATTGTGGTGACAAATTATAACAGTGTAGCAGGCAGCAAATAATGGTTTCGATTCAAAATGTTAAATCATATCCAACAAATCAAATTGGGTCAGATTTTAAGGTGTCCATCATCTTTAGCCTAAATCAGCAGTGGAAAAAAATCCTTGGGATTTCAATGCAAACGACCTTTGTTCCATCAATTGCGGTTCCATCAAATGCGGTTTTGTTGCGGTTTGACCGGTTCGTTACACCGACCTCATACGTAGCTCAAAATGTGAAATCGTATAAAAAATATCAAATCGGGACACATTTTGGGATATCCGGCCAATTTTAGCCTAAATCAGCAACAATTTGATTTTTGCGAATTCAATGCGAACGCCATTTGTTCCGTCAAATGTGTTGTGGTTTGAACATTTTGTTACACAGACTTTATATGCAGCTCATAATGTGAAATCATATAAACAAATCAAATCGGGACACATTTTATAGTGTCCGTCATTTGTTAAGGCTAAATTGCCGGCAATTTTTTCTTTTTCGATTTCAATGCGATCGAATGTTCCGTCAAATATGTCGCGGTTTGACCGGTTCATTATATCAACCTTATACGTAGCTCAAAATGTGAAATCATATCCAACGGGTCACATTTCAAGGTAGTTATTTATCATCTTTTAGCCTAAATCAGCAGCAGAAAAAAGTTCTTTGGGATTTCAATGCAAAAAATCATTTGTTCCATCAAATGTGTTGCGGTTTTACCGTTTAATTACACCAACCTTATACGTAGCTCAAAATGTAAAATCATATCCGAAACATTTCAAACTGGGGCACATTTGAGTGTATCTGTACTTTTTGAGCCTAAATTCAAATTTAAATCAGCAGCGAAAAAATCCTTGCGATTTCAATGCGAACGTCATTTGGGCTGGGATTTTCGGGAACTTTCAATCCCGGGACCCGTTTTGTTTTTCGGGCGGGACCCGGGATTCCCGAAATGTCTCTAAACATTTAAGTAGCTCAAAATGTGAAATCATATTAAAAACACCAAATCGGGACACATATTAGGGTATCCGTCAGTTTTTAGGGTAAATCGCTGGCAATCTTTTTTCTTGCGATTTCAATGCAAACATCATTTGTTCCATCAAATGTGTTGGAGTTTGACATGTTAGCCACACAGACTTTATACGTAGCTCAAAATGTGAAATCACATCCAAAAAATCAAATCGGGACACTTTTTATAGTGTCCGTTATTTTTTAGGCTAAATTGCCGGCAATTTTTTTCTCCGTCAAATGTGTTGCGGTTTAAGCGGTTAGCTACACAGACTTCATAGGTAGCTCAACATGTGAAATCATATCCAAAAAATCAAATCGGGACACATTTTATGGTGTCCGTCATTTTTTTGGCTAAATTGCTGGCAATTTGTTTCTCCGTGAAATGTGTTGCGGTTTGACCAGCTACACAGACTTTATTATGTAGCTCATAAAAAAATGCTATTCAAACGTAAGATGCAGATTACATTCCAGACATTGCCAGATTAATACTTAAATGCATTATCCTTTTACTCTAGAGTAAATTATAATTACACAGGGTGTCAAAAGGTTGTTTACGGAGCATGTTTATATAGAGCCCGCAGGGTTCCGGAGGACATACGAATCATATTAATATATACCAATACGTCACATGACTCATTGACCACATTGTTTGATATTGTTTTCAATGTTATTTTAACATGTCTTGAAACATCGGGCAGTGATGTGCAGATTAATGTATATTCCAACCATTTCTTCTTTTACATACATTTCCGACTTTTAATAACACAATCAGACTTCAATCTTTAAACACACACGAACCTTTTTTTTATCAATATTCCGGAGGACACACGAATCACAATTAGCTATTAGCGCTAATTTCGCGACTCCCAGACTTGTTCCATCTTGAAAAATTGCACTTTATCGCTTACAACGCTAGGAAGACAGAAAATAGCGCTAATTGCGCTACTGCTAATCAAGCGCAATTACCGCTATAGGCGCTAATTGCGCGACTCCCAGACTTGGTTCATCTTGAAAAATTGCACAATAGCTAGGAAGAGAGAAAATCGCGCTATTACGCTAAAACTTACGTGTTTTTGTTTTTAGCGCATTAGCGCACCTTTATACTAGCACTGCAATTAGCGCTAATTTACATTGATCTTACATGCTATTTTGGTGCAATTAGCGACATTTGCAAAATTGCGCTAATACGCTAAAAAGTCAATACAGGGTGTATAAACAAAACCGCAACACTTTTTGCCAAGAGCAGTGCGATTACAGTAAATCACTTATCGCCCTGAAACTTATATATTCTGTTAAGACCACTTCTTGGCTATCAAATAATCAAATTACAGCAATATCGATTATGAATTGTCTGAGATACTAAGGATATAAGTAGGGAAATGCAAAACACGTTTTACATCGTTTATCCTGTATTTCCTGATTTTCTTGTCAGGTCAATATAAATTAGCGAGAAAATCCAAATTACAAAGTCTGTTGATGCAAATCCCCTCCTCTCTTTCTCTTTTATGTAAGTAATACAATATATAAGTATGGTACAATATTCAAAAGATGAACAAATGAAGTAGTTTAGTAAAGGTAGGAATTGTTTTGTATATATGAATCATTCATTGTTAGTTTGTGATAGTGACATTATGGTGCAGCTCGACCCTCAAAATGCTGTCCTTGTTTCAAAACGCATCGACGAGCACATTCCCGCTTGAGAAGCACTACTCGACGCGTCATCCGTGTGCGCCTTATTCCCTAAACAGCGTTCGTGATGCAGTTCCTAAGATCTTGGAGATTATTTGGTGGTGTCTGGAAGACTTGAGACTTAACATAACCCCCAAAGAAAAGGGTAATGGTGTAAGGTCTAGAGAGCGAGCAGGCCACTCCGTAGCATGTCCAAGACCAACAACTCTGTTTATAGGACGAACGATGTAAATCGTGTTTTGCACTTGTCTACTTATATCTTTAATATCTCAGCGAATTCGTAATCGCTATCGCTGTAATTTAACAATGTGATAGCCAAGAAGTAGTCCTAACAGAATATCTAAGTTTTAGGGCGATATGTGAATTGCTGTAATCGTACAGCTCTCGGCAAAAAGTGTTGCGGATTTGTTGATACACCCTGTATAGCACCTTCCTCGTGACTTTGAAGACGTCCTCAATAAGAAGACCGAAGCTGAACATGGTTTAGCAAAGTACATGCTTGTCTTCATGGTCCGTAGGTTGTTTAGCAATTCATGCAATTTCACCAATCCAATAGCAGCATTCCCAACTAGCAATTTGTGAAAATGGATGTTGACAACTCTTATGAACACAAAGTCATTTGGTTCACTTAATATTGAAATAATTCTATCGACACTTCTAAACAAATAACTAGCACAAATAAGAATAGACCATATCTGCCGTCATTAAAAATGTACTCCAAACCACAAGGTTTGTTGAATGTTGGAAATATGTTGTCTGACGTGTTTATACATTGACAAGCCAGAAATAATATACAGAAAATAATGATTCGGGAATGACCATAACAAATCCATGTATATTTGATCTATTTATTTTGTTTTTTATTTTATTTATTTATATTTTGATCATCTGTTATTAAGAGGGTTTTTTTTGTCCTGAAACTTTATTGGCAAATCACGATCCTTTCCGAGAACCCTGTTCAACCGTGGATTTCGTAGCTCTGTTGAACCATAGAAATAGTAGATACAGAAGGAATAACAATGATCCATGATTAAAGCTAGCGTAACGTGATAATGCCACTTTTGTATAGCCATGTAAACAGGAAATAGTAGTGTGTCCGTTGGCGGGAGTTTGGAACAGGTGTCTCAATAACGTTGTTGAATCTGATTACATTAAAATGATATAGCAATAGTATCATGATGTGTTTTCCCCCGCTAATATCTGTCCTATTAGAAAACCATATTGAATTGTATGGACCTTGATTGTTGTGGCAGAATATTTTTAGTTTATAAAATGTGATTGTCTTTGATGCATTATATGAGGAAAGGGCAGTCTGGGGCACTCATATGGCAAATTTGATTGTGTGTTTTGTTAATATAGGTATAATTTGCGACCAATTTACTTACCCGCATGTAATTGGAATATTTATTATTATTAATTAATGAAATGTTATCATATTTAATTTGTCAAATTAAACAGGTCAATATTATCGTATTGTGTTATTCAAGGAGTTAGGGAGCACATCAAAACTCGACCGCGCGGCAACCGCCGGTTCCGCCCGGTTGGACCGAAAATCATTGTTTAGAACAATAGAAACCGGCTGCAACCGCACGGAACCGGCGGTTGCCGGGCGGTCGAGTTTTGATGTGCTCCCTTATACTTGTTGCCATTTGTTTATAATACATTTAACAAATATACATTTCCAATTGCAATGTGTCGGTGCGTCTCGTGAGTTTTTGAGCATTTATTTCACATAGAAATGTATAAAGCAAAATGTGTATGCACAACTTTTGAATTGATTATAGTCGGGAATATGATTCAACACTAGGGTACGTAGCAATGTCCAATCCTTTGTAAAGTTGAATAGATAAGGCTAAGTAAAAAAAATGTTTCGCGTCCCCGCCCGCTTCCTTTTTGAGGCCGCCTGGATTTTTCATTTTATTTTTATTCAATTTTTATTATTTTATTTTATTTTTTCTTCTTCAAAAAGCGAAAGGGCAATAAGGGAACCTGCTGCTCCATTAAAAACACCGATTTCAGATGCTAAAAATGTGAAATTCAAACTAAAAATCTAAACCATGTAGCATTCAGTTACAGAACGATCTATTTAAGTATTTTATTCGAAAAGGCTTGGGCTCGACAAGAACTATATCGGGCAGGAGCTTGTCGGATTCAATCTTATTGTCTTAATGATAGATACAACAGTTTTATTTCGTAAAGCACTTTAGCACTAAAAGTATATTGATTACTTTGAATAATTTATTAGATTTATTCCGTAACAAGAACTGTCTTTAAAAAAAGACAACGCGGTTTAGGCATTGTGTACCTATAAAAAAGTGAAGTCATCGAAGAGCGATCTTTGGTGCTTGGATGGGCAGGGGTGATGAGCAAAAATAAGATGTAATGTCTTCTGGTGTATATTCGCTAGTTGTCGAAGGATCCCGTTTGATTCCAACCTCCGGTCGAACCTCATCTATAATGTGAATTGAAATAATTAAGCTGCCTTTTGCAATAATATACACAACATTGTGCCAATGCATATTATTCTCCGCAGATATGTCTAGTGTACCATTCAAAGAGAGCCAAATATCGAACCATTTGCGCATTATTTGAAATCAAAAGGCTTTGAAATCGTCACCTGTGATTTCGGCATATGAATAAAAATTCAAAGCTGAAAACGATCGAAACTGGTGAAGTTAAAAGATTTACCACAACGCAGGAGGTCACAATTATTTTGTATTTGCTATCTTGTAATTTTTAGTAAAAGTAACAAGTAAAACCCTTTCCAAACATTCCTGAAACTCATCATGGACATATATACAATGTAGCGTTGAGAACGAAAAACCAAAATCAAGTAGTTTAATTAAAGGCTGGAATGCAGGAATGGCTGATTAAACATAACATTTCTATCTCTAAACTGACGAATTGCAAAAGATAATGGACACGAAATAATCAGACTACCACAATATCATTGCGATTTAAATCCGAATAAAATTATTTGGGCTAACTTAAGGATACGTCGCCAGAAGAAGAAAAAAATGTATTTCACAAACAGACTGGCAAAATGGTATAAGCATGTTCCGGATATGGGGAACTCGTATTTTTGACCAAACAGACTAGATAGACATTTGGATGAATCTTTCCGGCACAATTTGATACCAAAGTTGCCACCTAACAACAAAGATAAACCAAGTAAAGTGAAAATAAAGTAAAGTGAATATAAAGTAAAGTGAATATAAAATAAAGTGAAAATAAAGTTATGTGAAAATATAGTAAAGTGAAAATAAAGTAAAGTGAATATAAAGTAAAGTTAAGTAAAGTGAAAAAAAACCCCCGAAAAAACTAACAAACTGGAGATGAAAGAGATAATCACGCTACAGCTGATTTATTGACAACCCTCCCTGGTTATGCAATTTATTCTGCAGCAAGAATTGGCAGAAAAGGTGGTGGAATTTGCATAGTTTACAGAAAAGAGTTTGAAATTAAAGTTAACGACACCTCAGACTTTCAAACATTTGAATCCGCCGATATCTTACTTACATCTCCTAATCGATCTTCTTTCAGATTGGTTACTGTTTATCGCCCTCCTCGTTCTGATAAGAATCCTACAAGTGCCTCACAACTTCTAACTGAATTTTCGTCATTAACTGAGTCTCTCTCTGTCTATCCCGGGAAATCTCTAATCACAGGTGACTTCAACATCCACATGGACATGCTTGACGATTATGACGCCATAAAGATGCGCAATGTCTTGTTGGCCGCTGCTCTACATCAGCATATCTCAGGTCCCACGCACAAAAAAGGCCACACTCTGGATTTAATAATCTCCCGCATGTGTGAAGATCTTGTGGTCAATCCATTCATTATTCGTGGTCTAAAGTCAGATCATTGTGCTGTCAGATTTGATTTAAATATCGCCCGGCCTATACTCTTCAAGCAGACCGTTAAGTTTCGTAAATTTCGTGAGATTAACTTCGTTCAACTGAAGGATGACATCCTCCATTCGGACGTACGTAACAGTACTGCTGATCTACCATGCTTAATTCATAAGTATGACACTGTCTTACGTGGATTAGTAGAAACACACGCTCCTGAAGTCGAACGCAATATTTTGCTGCGTCCTCACGCGCCATGGTTCAACGACAGTATCCGAAACAAAAAAGGAAAAAGCGTCAATTAGAACGAAAGATGTTGAAGTCTGGTTTACAAGTTGATAGAGAAATATTTCAAGACCACTGTGACAATTATCACAAGACTTTAGAAAGTGCGAAACGAGATCACTACAGGGATAAGATATTTGATTCTAACAAAAACAACTGTTCCCAAATCGCTGGTAAATTTACCTCAGATAAAGCAACTAAGACACTCCCCACACACGATTCTTTGCAATCTCTGGCTGAAGATTTTCACGAGTTCTTTGACTCTAAGATCGAAAAAAATCCATGATGAACTTGCCAAATGTGTGTCCCCACCAATGTCTGTTGACATGTGAGTCAAGTTTCAGCGAGTTTAAACCAGTTGACTGTGAGGATGTTCCTTAGATCATAATGGTCTCTGCCAAGACCTCATGTACCCTAGACCCTATTCCAACTTGGATTCTTGCAAAACCTGAAGTCCTTGATGCTCCCCTCCCTATCATAACTCAGATTGTCAACCTCTCGCTTTCTGAAGGAACTATCCCCACCAACTTAAAACGCGGTCTTGTCACTCCACTGATCAAGAAAGCAAATGCTGATCCGGACATATTCAAAAACTATCGGCCAATATATATTCTGCCCTTCCTGTTCAAGACCATAGAACGCATTGCAAGCCAGCAGATCCAAAACTATGTCAGCAAGAACCATTTAAATGCAAATCACCAATCAGCATATCGCAAATACCACAGTACTGAGACGGCGCTCGTCAGAGTTACAAATGATATCCTGCAGGTTTTTGATGATCATTATCACGTCATTCTAGTGCTGTTAGTTCTCTCAGCGGCGTTTGACACGCTTGACCGCTTAAACGCTTTCAAAAACGTTTTGGTATCACAGGCACTGCACTCCGTTGGATGACATCATACTTCAAAGAGCGGCAACAATGTGATGTTATAGATGGTGTACGATCAGATTGGAAGCAAGTTCATCGGGGTGCCCCTCAAGGATCGGTCTTCGGACCAATGGCAATCTCATTTTACTCTGCCCCAGTTGAGGACATAATCACGTCACATGGTCTAAAGTGCATGATTTATGTGGATGACACCCAGGGCTATTTTTGTTTCAATGATCACGAGCAGGACGTCGCTATATCTCGACTTGAAAAGTGCATCTCGGACATAAGAAGTTGCATGATTACAAATCAGCTGATGCTAAATGACTATAAAACAGAAGTCCTTCATCTAACCTCGTGATTCACATCTACCACACAAATTCCATCTCTTCGTGTCGGCGAAGCAGCTGTCGCAACACCATCGTCTGCACGTAATCTGGGTGTTGAATAAACATGTGAGTAGTGTTTGCCGCGGTGCTTCGTTTGCTCTCTACAATATTGGCAAACTCAGAATCTACCTGAACAAAGCGTCAGCAGAAACTTTGGTTCACGTCTTTGTGAGCTCAAGACTTGACTCATGTAACAGTTTATTGTATGGTCTTCCTCAGAATGAAATTGACAGACTCCAAAGAGTGCAAAACGCCGCTGCAAGGCTTGTCACCGGTGTTCGAGGCTACGTCCACATGAAACCTGTTCTCCGACAGTTGCATTGGCTGCCCATCATAACTAAGAGAATCAAGTTCAAGATCTTGTTACTCGTGTTTAAGGCTATTAATGGACTTGCACCGCAATACATAGTTGACATGCTGACTATCCACACTCCCGCGAGGAACTTAAGATCATCAACAGCGGGTAGCAAGTTATTAAAGCCCCCTTCTGTCAAAGCTATACATGATGCAACATACGGCGATCGTTCGTTTTCCTCCGCGGCACCAAAGCTGTGGAATCAACTACCATCGACCATCACCATAATCAAATCCATCGGATGCTTCAAGACTGCACTGAAGACTCATCTTTTCAATCTGTCAGAACATTCTTACAAGTAGTTCCTCATCATTGTTTTGTTTTTGTTTCTTCCTTGTCTTAGTTTTATTAGGTTATTTAATTCATGTGTATATTGTTCTTTTTATGTTTGTTAAGAGTCAGTTTGTGTAATTTTTTAGAATTGATTCTATCCTTCAAAAAATGGATTTTTCTCATAGCTTGTGTATTGGTAGGCCCTTGGGCACTAACAACCAGGGTGACTTTCAAAAAAATAAAAAAATCGACCTGTTGCCATGGTAACCCACCAAAAACCAATTTGGGCCATTTTTGACCATATTTGCCCTGAAATTTACTCAAAATTGTCTTATGTCAAGAACTCACCGTACAAAAATGGAATAATACTGGAACCTTCCAATATAATCATCTCAAATGACAACTCTTCTTCTACTGACTGCATCATTTAAAGGTAAATCAAGGAGATTTTTGACCAAAAGTATTGCCTTAAAATCTCCTTTTCAGGGGTGACAGAAATATGTCCTTGCTGGTGTAAGTTGTTCGATGTATTGCCCATTCAGATCTGTAAAAAGTAGCTTGGGCAAATGATATTCCTAAGTACAGTATTGCCAGGAACAATAAATCTAAGCATTTTTACTAAATAAGGCTTTTGAACCTTTCATTATCAATATGTTGTGAACATGTTTACCATACATATACCATATTCAGTATTATGCCTATATCTGTCTGTATATTCCAAAAACATTTTTTTTCTGGCAACACTAGATACTACTTCGTTGTATCGCTTGTCTGCATGCTATATACTGTTCACAAGAAAGGTTGTAATTTCAGCTACTCACACTAGCAAACATTTTCTTTTGTCAACACTGATTTTCATAGGTTTAGATGGATGCTGCTGGATTTATGTACATTGTATGTTTATGAAATTGGGTGTTATCCAGTAACCCAGGCAACACTCTTTTTCATATTACTCTTTGAAAACAACCACAAGAATGTAACCGAGTTATTAGAATATGTTTTGATTGAATAGCATTGAAAACACACATGCTTTTATAACAAATATGGATGAAAAGGTATATTTAGTCAAAATGCTCAGATTTTAACAAGGCTGTTGCGCCTGTCAACACTGTACTTAGGAATATCATTTGCCCAAGCTACTGTTTACAGATTTGAAAGGGCAATACATGTAACTACTACTAGAAGAGGGATTTTTAAGGCAATACTTTTGGTCAAAAATCGCTTCTTTTTTTTCAAAACTGAAAACCTTTAAATACTTAGCATTTACCTTTAAGAGTAAGATGTTTTGGTTGTTACCTTGGCAACATGTCACATTTTCATTACAGATAACCCTTTGCAAACAACCACAATAATGTGCCCAGTTAGTTGGCTATTTGTGTATTGAATTGTTTTATATGTATTCCTTGCTTCCCTGTACAATGTAATTCAGCCTTCGGGTCGCGATTTTGTGCCAATAAAATCATATCATATAACAGAGTTATTAGAGTATGTTTTGATTGAATATCGTTGAAATACACATGCTTTATAACAGATAGGGTTCAAAAGCCTTATTTAGTAAAAATGCTTAGATTTAAAAATGGCTGTTGTTCCTGGCAACACTGTACTTAGGAATATCATTTGCCCAAGCTACTTTTTATAGATCTGCATGGGCAATACATCGAACTACTTACACCAGCAAGGACATATTTCTGGAACCCCTGAAAAGGAGATTTTGAAAGCAATACTTTTGGTCAAAAATCACCTTGATTTTCAAAACTGAAAATAGGCAACCTTTAAATACTTTGCATTTACCTTTAAGAATAAGATATTCACCCTTAAATGATGCAGCCAGTAGGGGACGAGGAGTCCTTTGAGATGATTGTATTCTAAGGTTCCAGTATTTTTCTGTTTTGGTATGGTCAGTTCTTGACATACGATAATTTTGAGTATATTTCAGGGCAAATTTGGTCCAAAATGGCCAAAATTGGTTTTTGGTTGTTACCATGGCAACAGGTCGAATTGTTATTACAGATTACCCTTTGCAATCAACCACAAGAATGTAACTGAGTTATGAGAATATGTTTTAAATGAATATCATTGAAAAAAACATGCATTTATAGCTAATAGGGTTAAAAAGGCTTATTTAGTCAAAAGCTCAGATTTCAAAAAGGCTGTTGTTCCTGGCAACACTGTACTTAGGAATATCATTTGCCCATGGTACTTTTTACAGATTTGGAAGGGCAATACATTTAACTACTCACACCAGCAAAGACAAATTTCTGGCACCCCTGGCAGAATTAATTTTAAGGCAATACATTTGGTCAAAAATCGCCTTTATTTCAAAACTGAAAATAGGCAACCTTTAAATACTTAGCATTTACCTTTAGGAGTAAGATATTTACCTTTAAATGATGCAGTCAGTAGGGGAAGAGTTGTCCTTTGAGATGATTGTATTGGAAGGTTCCAGTATTATTTCGTTTTGGTACGATGAGTTCTTGACATAAGACAATTTTGAGTAAATTTCAGGGCAAATATGGTCTAAAATGGCCCAAATTGGTTTTTGGTGGGTTACCATGGCAACAGGTCGATTTTTTATTTTTTGAAAGTCACCCTGGTTGTTAGTGCCCAAGGGCCTACCAATACACAAGCTATGAGAAAAATCTATTTTTTAAAGGATAGAATCAATTCTAAAAAATTACACAAACTCACTCTTAAGCGCTTTGAGGTGTTTCGTAAAGCGCTATATAAATGCGGTTTTATTATTATTATTATTAAATAAAGTAAAGTGAAAGTAAAGTGAAAGTTAAGTGAAAATAAAGTAAAAATAAAGTAAAAGTAACAAGTCAAGTGAAAATAAAGTAAAAGTAACAAGTCAAGTGAAAATAAAGTGAAAGTAAAGTAAAATAAAGTAAAGTGAAAATAAAGTAAAGTAAAAGTAAAGTTAAGTAAAGTGAAAATAAAGTAAAGTGTAAATAAACTAAAGTGAAAGTTAAGTGAAGTAAAGTAAAGTAAAAGTAAAGTTAAGTAAAGTGATAAAGTGAAAATAAAGTAAAGTGAAAGTAAAGTGAAAATAAAGTATTAAAAGCGAAAGTAAAGTAAAGTAACAGTAAAGTGAAATTAAGTAAAGTAAACTTAAGTGAAAATAAAGTAAAGTGAAAGTCAAGTCAAGTCAAGTGAAAATAAAGTAAAGTAAAAGTAAAGTTAAGTAAAGTGAAAATAAAGCAAAGCGAAAATAAGGTAAAGTGGAAGTAAAGTCAACATGCAAATATACAGTGAATGTATTATTATACCAAAATAGGATCAGCAAATAATAGTTTATTTAGAGCCTCGAGTTAAATAGAAAACACACTATCCCAGGGAGTGAGCATCAAAATCCTGTAAAAATATATTAATCTGATTAAATCTGATGGTAACTTTATTAGTGCCTTTTAGCACTCTTTCAACAAATGTGCTAATGTATGTCATCCATAAAAATCACTGTAACTCAAAATAAACTTTG
Source organism: Ophiura sarsii (assembly GCA_035610835.1). Taxonomy (NCBI): domain Eukaryota; kingdom Metazoa; phylum Echinodermata; class Ophiuroidea; order Amphilepidida; family Ophiuridae; genus Ophiura; species Ophiura sarsii. The sequence continues at coordinate 22,071,857 of CM069443.1, forward strand.
CCCACATGGTGTAGATATTAATGGGAGGCCTCTGGATGTCTGTGATAAAGTATTAGCATACTTAACAACGTGGTTCAGAATCGTGCTAAAATCAGTTGGCCCAATTACTCCGTCAGTAAACACTATCTTTGGGCGATAAATATGGAGGCCAAGGGTTACTAATTCCTAAGAAACCATGGGCAAGGTTTTCGTCCTAAGCACCTAAAGGTGCATTAACAATAATTTATGGCTTCTAATTTGTTGACTTTTGCTTCTTATACGCGGGACCGCGAAAAACCTGACTTTTGCTTCTTATACGCGGGACCGCGAAAAACCTTACATAAATTAAATTATATTAATTACTTAGAAAAAAGGAATGTAATACCAATCTACTGAATGAATCATGGTTAGAAGACCATACCATTCATGTACTCTGTGTTACGTTGATTACCAATCCTATCCCAGCATCAATCTACTGATCTGCAGTGTAAAACATGGTGCTAAACACTATTAAAACAATGTAAATATGAAGTAACATGTTGCTAACACTATTAAAACAATGTACATATGTTCGGTTCTTGTTTGTCTTACAATTGTCTCTTTTAAATGATCATTTAATCTAATAGGGAAAACACCATGGATTGCCAGAAATCTGAAATGGCGGCCATTTAAAAAAATAAAAAATAAATAAATAAAAAGCCACTCTTCCTCCTTTTTGTTGTTGAAAAACCCGGACGTGAAACATGTTTTTTTTTACTCGGCCTAACTGGGTTAGGTTATCTCGTTGTTATTCCTTCTTCCTCTACTAATTCCATGGTTGAACTTATTCACCCAAAACATAGTGATCACGCACATATCAACGTTTCGAATGACACAATGACGGTTATCCGGTGACCGAATTGCATTTTGATGCGCATAATAACGTTTCGAATGACACAACCAATATCCGGTTCAAGGCTGACCGAACAATTCTTGCAATTTGAACTTCAGCAAAAGCCCAAAACAAAGGCTTGTGTAGTATTTCATCAACATTAGATTGAAACGTTGTTGCAATCAAAGTGTCGGGCACTTGCACACTATTGTAATCCGATGAACACCAACTTATACAATGGCACGATTCAAGACATATGTCACATCGTTGTGCTGTTGCTGTTTCATTCTTCAAGTTGCTATTAAAGGTAATATATATGTTTATTATTTTTCATTTTTTATATGATGCTCTCAAACAGTACAATAAAAGTGATGGCGCACGAATGAAAATATAAACACTCAAAATGGCGGATGAGTCAAACGCAAACGACGATTTTCGATTCATTCTGGGGCCGAAATAGACCGCAAAAGGCCGAATCCACCCCTTTCACTCAGAATGCTACTCGTCCGAGAGGAAATGCCCGATAGATCGTCAAATATGCTCAAAAGATTCGTTAGGACAATGCGCACAAAATGAAGATGAAAAGAAAAATCCCCACAAAAGTTACAAGAGGTCATTGAAGATAACAGGGCAAAAATGTAATGCATACTCGGATATTAACGGGACTTTTTGTATCTTGTGCACTTTGATAAGACAAGACAAAAAGAAGTCAATCATGACATTTGAGTCAAAGGTCATAATAGGGTCACTAGAGATCAAATTATCATTTTCCAAGCACGATACTTCTTCTATAAGACAATTTGACCGATGACCATCTTCTTTGATCTAAACATTCCTTATGACTATGCACACAAAATTTTCAACAAAAAAAATCCCCACAAGGGTATCTAGAGGTCATTGAAGAGAAAAGGGCAACAATTTAAGATATGCTCCAATTTTATTGCTTCTTGCAGAAAAAGTCAATTATGACATCCAGTTAAAAGGTCAGTAAAGGGTCAATAGGGGTCATTGCCCTATACAGTAAAATTTATTCTATGCTCCGATAATGATCAAACTTAATGCGATCCTATGTCTTTTTGATGAGACATGAAAAAAGTCAATCATTACCAGTAGCATAGGACGTACCCCACCGGCAGGAGCATAGGAGCAATGTATATGACGTCATGGTTCAGATCGTTCTATTTATAGAACGATGACTCAGCCTGGGATTTACCGAAATTGCGTAATAATTGATTGCTCAATCAATGGAACCAGTACTAACCTAATGGAATTGTATAACATTGATTTTCTTTTTTTTTCGTCTTCTTTTTCTGTTTTCGGTGCAGAAAAGTTCTTTGGAAAAGGTGCCTCGGGGCATAGGATTAATAGCGTGAGCCCTTCATTAGGGTCCTCAAAAATAGGGTCGGTAGGTCGGATTTCTTCTCTTTTTTCTTTTTTGTTGTTGTTGTTGCTAGTGGTTGTTCTGGCCCAGTCCAAGCTAATACGCCGAATTCTGAACCCTGAACCGTGTCAGATCTTTTGGATGACCCATACTTGACCCAAAATAACTTTCATAATACTATACATGGTATGGGGTCACATCAGGGGTCACGTGGGGTCAATTAAGCCCATAAAAAGTCTATATTTTTTCATTTATTTATATCTTCTTCTTCTTCTTTTTGTTTTGGTGGTGGTGGTGGGGGGGGGGGGGGGGGGGCGGAAGAAAATGGGTTGTGGCTTGTCTGACTGGTTGAGTGGGGTGAAGGTTGGTGACGGGGGGGGGGGGGGGGGGGGAGTTCCCATGGTAGAAATGCTCTCCGTATTTCTAAATGCATTGCCTAGGGAAACTAGGAAACTGGACCTTCTGTAAAGCCAGTTAAATCACCACAACTTGAAAACATATAGAAAATTCTGTACTGGAATAAAATCCAAATCTTTGTCGCAAGACTACGTCTTGACAGCGAACAATTCACTTATTCATTTCGAATATAAATTAATTTGGATCAAATTCCTGCTGTAAAATAAGTTGTTTAGTTGGTCTATTCAGTGTCAATTTTATCCTCTACAGGGTGTATCAGAAAGAACTGTACCGAGGCAATATGATTTATTACGGTATGAATTAGATTGACATTGTTCAAATCGTTTTCACATATATCTTGCGCAAACGCCTAGCTTTTATAAGAATTTTAAATTTTGAAAATCGGACATTTCTGATGGAAAATACAGACTTTCTGGTAAAGATGGTAGATTTCAATTTTGGTCGAAATTATCAATTTAAAAATCTGTGAAATTACTAATCTTTCCTGAGATGTCCATAGGACAGGGTTTATTTTTAGTCGCCATATCGTAACTTTTCACATCACTTGTATAACTATTTATTATTTGCATGCTTTTGTGGGCGAAATTTGTTCTGCTTCAGTGGTTTTAACTTTCTTTTCTTTGGCGGCAGCTTTGAATATTGCTTATGTGGTTTGGGCTACATTGTTTGAAATGTTGGGTAAGTGGTAGAGAGGATTGATTGAAATTGAAAATACGTTTTTCATCGATTTTCGATTATGTCTTGCCACACGAGAACAAAAAGAGATATCTCAATGAAATTAACATATAATATAGGAAACATGTTCACCTTTATATTGCAGGTGTTTAAATTTAAGACAATAATCATTTTGTATTTTTTATGTATTTTAGAAACACAGTACAGCTCTTTCTGATACACCCTGTATATGATCTTATTTGGGGTGTCTTTATTTGACTAACGACTTGATCTCATTGGGTACAAGCATTATCTAATTGTATACAGACTGTTTGTGGTTATTGATTAATTATTGATCATTCATAATTGACTGAATAATAAATTGATGATAAAAACGTATAAATACATAATGCTAACTAAAGAAAGAGGAACAAAGCTATTAAGAATATGACTATAATAATGGTACAATATTGCATATATGAACTACTTTTAAAAAAAATCTTTGAAGTCCAGAAGTATAAAACAGAACATTGGATGACGCATATACACGTACTTGAACTACTTATTGTAACCCAACCCATGGCTCACACCGTAGCAATTGTAACTCATAACTTAAGATCCTACTAAAGAATTTCATTTACACTGATCGAAAGTATAAGAGGATTTGAGGATTTAAAGAAAATGCTTGTTTAATAGTAAAGGAACAAAAAAACTGAGATTCAGTAATTTTGAATGAAAAATAGCTAAAAATACAGCTAAAAATGTGTTTTAGCAGACTAAATTCAAAACAATCGGCTGCTAGACCAGCAATCCAGACCAGTTCGATCAATCGAACAAATGACCAGATGCCCGAAATATGGCTCCTATGCCCACTATCTTAGAATTGACCTAGACTAAATATTGAAAATATCACTTAAAAGTAAGAAGTTAAAAGAAGACCCTTAAAAACATTGAATCAAACACAGTATAAAAAAGGATGCTACTAGTATGTAATATGTATTACAATTACATTAGGTTAGTATTGTTTCCATTGATTGTGCAATCAATTATTACGCAATCTCGGTAAATTCCAGGCTGAGTCATCGTTCTATAAATAGAACGATCTGAACTATGACGTCATACACATTGCTCTTGTGCTGCTGCTCCTGAAATCTGCCGGTGGGGTACGTCCTATACTACTATTACCTCAGAGCCAAAAGTCAGGAAGCGTCACTAGAGGTCAAATTATAAAACAACCTCCTATATTCTGAATAGTTATAACTACATTTATTGTTTGTCTTCATAAACGTTTCCAAAAAGATATCAGTGACCGCCGGGTCAAAGGTCAGTAAGGGGTCAATAGAGGTCAATATATATCAAACGACCTCATGTATTTAAAAATTAAGTATGTGAACAAACAATTGTCCAAAAGGTTATTGGCCTTCTCTGTGACCTAAGGCCAAATGGATTAATAAGCCAAATGTTAAACAAACTCGACTAAGGTCCGTGATCTATGATCACAATTTAGCTCTAGTTTTCATAATTTGTGTCTAAGACTACTATAAATCACGAGGTACTTCGTTCACAGCGATAGTTTCAGTTTCAGTTTCAGTTTATTCTCCACATCAAACATACAGCGATAATACAATTATACACTAGCAACCAAAAGTATTAGGACACTTTGTATTGGTGTCAAAATATAATTAATATTGCCTGTAATATTTCACAATAAAGAGAACAAGTGTGTTGCTGAATCTCTTCTCATTAATAAATTTATGTTTCTTACAACATCTGCTTATTCAATTCCATGAAATTGAAGAATACATGTGCTTCCTTCTAATTCCCATACACATATTTCATTGGAAATAGCTCATGAATAATTCATCAAGCTCATTATAGCCAATGCAATCCTACGGTTCTTAACCCTGGTGTTGTGACCCCCATGGGGGTCGTTTGAGGTTTTCCAGGGGGTCATAAAGGGTCACGAATATAAATAATTTTTGGCGAACAATTTTAATATTTCGCTCTAAAAGGGCTTAAAAAACCCCAAAGAAACGTTCAAATATGCACAATTTCCTGCTTGCTTCGCTCACATCATATAACTTAGCAGTATTAGTTTAATAAATCGGGCCGGTTTTTTCCCTCCATTTTATTTTCGGGGTCACTGTACAGACCAAGAATGTCTGATGGGGTCATGGGGCCAAAAAGGTCAAAATAACCTCCCCAATTGTTTGTCAAAGGATTCACTGAAGTAAAACTAATCCCACTATTGTCACGAGACCCTGTGCTGATGGTGGGCAAATTGTGGGATTCAACATTGATCAGGGGGAAGGGGAACACTTTACATTACACCTACAAAGTGTTCGAACACTTTTTTCTAAAACATTGTTGATCTCTTAATTTATCTTAAAAATAAAATATTTGAGAGGGAAATTTAAGTTTTACTTTGACACCATTACTTTCATATTTAAATGGAAACCATCCAAATGCTCTGTACTGCCCCATAGCACCAACATGGGTTGAGCCTTAATACACAGTTCTTTTTGTTTCATCATAACGTAGAATTATTGTCGAGCTTGTTTGACTCTTAGATTAACAATAATGTCATCAGAAAAAATCTCAAATCTTTTAAACAAACATTAAAGATTTTTTCATTCATTTTATAACCCTATAAATACTTTTAAAAAGCTAACACAGTAGTTCAATGGGTTCCTAGTGTTTTCTTTCAATTTGCAACTTCCAAGGTGCCCTAATTCTTTTGGTTGCTAATATAATACTGTGGCAGGTTGGCGCAAGTATCATTTCCATGAATGTATGTTGGATCCAACAGTCGCCCCCAATAATAGACTGAGTGATTAAGATGTTCGGGTGCATGTTGGCAAAGACGTGGAGGTCAATAAATGCGTATGTGTATCGTGTTTAATACGTACGTTACATTTCGACACAACAGGGCTTATTTTCTTGGCTACTTTGATAGAAATAATATAAATTCACCTTGTTATTTTATTTTTCAACGTGTTAAGCACAATCTGCTTATGATCTTCGTCTTCACGGTGGTCAAAATGCATGGGAAGGGCGTCTAGAAATATATAAGTACGCCGACAGATCCTACATTTGGGGAACAGTGTGTGATAGCGGTTTCGGGGAACCCGACGGAAGAGTGGCGTGTAGACAATTAGGATATTTGTTCTCCAGTATAAGTACTGGAATAGTAAGAGGTATGTCAGTACTTTTTGAGCACTTATATCCCTATCTCACAATTTGGGTCCAAAAGTGGAGAGCAGATAATAAAGCAAACCTCTTTTTTAATTACAAATAAAAACTAGTGCGGTTTTCGAGTTTTGCGGTTTTCGGGTTTTGCGGTTGTCGGATTGGAATGTTTTTTATTTTGGACAAAACCTATAGGCCTAATGGTCTTGAATGTTGGAATATTCTCAAGGTTGTTTATGACCACGTCGACCTATGACTATATAAGTCAATACAATTAGATTGCACAAATTGAAACAGAATTTTTTATTTAGAAAATAATGACCCTAAGCATGGAAGTACTTGAATGTTATATAGCAAATATAGCAATATATTAGAATTTATGCTAAAATAGTCATGTTACATTTAGCAGCATGCCTGTATATTGCCACTTTTACTTGCCGTCAAAGCTTTGACCTAAATATATATTTCAAGATTGACATATTTTGAAACTCATAAAATGTACTTGATGGATACCACAATTTTCAGCAAAATATATGTGTCAGTTCACCCCTTCATCTTCTATCTACTGGTGACCGTTCAGGGCTTCATCTGTTATGTAATCCACTCCTTCATTTCTTTACTACTGATAACAGTTCATGGCTTCATTTGTTACGTATATAGTCCACTCCCTCATCTCCTACATAGATGATGATGCATATGCATAACAACAATTTTGTTTTGAATTTAATTGAGTAGAGCGTCATTAGTCGAAAGTATTACCATGGTGACGTGTGGATATTTCTCTTCAATTAATTAGATGCAAAATCTTCAACCTGTAGCGGCCCGCTTTAATGATGTCAATCGCGATTTATATTGATTATTCGAATATGTGTAACTATGAACTTAATTAATTTAGGGGGTTTAGGTAACTTAAACCAAACTTTGATTCATTCTACTTATTCTATAAAAATAGGCTGGTATACGAATGTGAATCAAGTTCATTCTTACAATTATAGGCTATTACTGATTAATGTAGACATTTACATATTTAAAGTCTGTTATCAAAATAATGTTTTAACCGCTACAAATTATCTATATTCATTCTTAGAACCGATTTGTAAAAATGGGTGGTCTAATCACGGCGAGTATTGCTACTATGTGTCAAATACCCGGTTGAATTACGAAAATGCAGCCGCGGCTTGTGTAGATAGGGGTTCAACTCTTGCATCTATACATAGTGAGGATGAAAACATATTCGTTAAAGGTAGGTCAGATAGAGTTGATGAATGACGTTCAATTCATTGATGGATTTTGTGGAGCGTTGGATTGTGCTATACAATTCGTCGCTGTTCTGACATACCGGCACATCACGAAAAACAGCGATTTGAGAAAATCGTGTTTGAAAATTTTCCAATTTTTAAAGACTTGTTAAAGAGCATTTACATCAAATGTCACTATCATTGTCAAAGAACGCTAAGGGGCTATATCCAAACTCTCAGTGATTTTAAAGCATTTTTCTACCGATTTTACCCCGGTATTCCAACGAAATGCATTGTTATTTCGTTCTATTTCGTTGGAATACCGGGGTAAAATCGGTAGAAAAATGCTTTAAAATCACTGAGAGTTTGGATATGGCCCCTAATAGATATATACTTATGTTTGTTATGAGCATGTTACAACAACAAATTGCAATTATTAATTAGGAGTAATTATGTCATAAAGTCATGTGCCGGTATGTCAGACAGTCCTACAGTGATATGCCAGTGATATGCCGGTATGTAGTTACACGGTGGTCTATGGCAGAATATCGTGATGTGCCGGTATGTCAGAATACAAAATGAGGTTTTCATGCCGGTATTATGTTAAAACCCTGGCATACGACACTAATTAGTGCGGTATCTCATTAATTAATTACCTTTTTGTCTCAATTTTTTTGGAGAATAAAGAGTTTCACTTGTAGATCATAAAATGCAACTTAACTCATTTTGCCCAAAATGGCACATGTGCCGGTATGTCAGAACAGCGACGAATTGATATCATCAAGCAGTGTATCTTGTTACTGAAAATCGTTAACATAAATTTAGTATCAAGATGGCTGCTAATCCATTACATGGATAACCTCTATTAGGCTTGTATCGGATTAGGACTCTGGGTAGGGAGAAATGAAGATGAAATAGATAATTCGTTAAAGTAACTATTTGGTAATAGACAAATAGACAGAGGATGATGAGAGAACATCAGGCAGCAGTTCTGAAACTTGTCGAAGCTGAGTAGCCAAATAGCCAAATTCCACAAATAGAGACAACTATTTCTGATTGACGATTCGAGGAAGGATTTCGAGAAGATGAAGCTCCCCTTCGAAGCCCCCCTTCGAAGCCCCAGCGCCGCAACACATGGCGCTTGCGGACGACAAGAGAAAGCCTCCTTTGATGTGTTTTCATATGTTTCGAACGCCTGCACCCAAGCAGACCACGGAATCACAAAAAGACGGGAAGAATCGGCCCTCAACCACGAGGCATTCTATTAAAAATGTTGCAATGTGTAAGAAGTTTGATCATGGTAATTATATGATCTAATACAAGTTTGATTTTTGTCACTGGATTGATAAGTTATTTTCAATTAATTAATTAGGACTAAAGATCGGGTCTGCATGGATCGGACTGAATGATAGAGCATATGAAGGAAACTTCCGTTGGATTGACGAGTCATCTGTAAGTTACTTAAGCATTAAGTTTAAACAGTTTACATGTATCTTCCTATGACTCTTCTAGTACGGTTCCTTGTGTATTTTAACCAACCTTTATGCTACATTTTGATTTTTCGTCATTGTTTCCATTTTTTCGATCAGCCGTTCGGCCACAATCAGAGGTCAAAAGTCATATAGGGTCAAATTGCAAAAATACTCTGATCATGTTGTAATGCATATATCAATCTGTTTCTGGGATCACGAGGAACAATAAAGTTAGTAGTTATATATCCACCCGATGCATGGTTTCCGAGATATTGGGCAAAATAGATCAAAGGTCAACATTTTTCTAAAATTCCTTGTACAGGGGTCAAATTCTCAAAATTATCTAATTTGAATGAGAATGGTCTCAAATTGTTTGGATGGATACACTCTTACACAAAAAATAAGCAATGTTGGGTAAAATACTACACTTCAGGATGGTAAAAAGGGAACATGGTTGTTTGTTGGGTAAAAATGAACACAACAGTCGTTGTGTAGAGTCTTACACAATACATAGTGAACATTTTACTCATCAATCGTTGGGTAAATGTTTACCCCAAAACGACCATGTTCCCTATTTTGACCGAATTATATGTAACACTTTACATAACAGGTTTTACCCAACACTTTTTTTGGTTTTTTTTTGGTACACATAAATTAATTTTAAACAAATGCAGGTATATATTTTAAGTGTCATATTTGCATTCTAATTTTCTTTCGCAATTTTATTACCTACGGAATTAAAGATTTTTAGAAAAACTTAACGTAACTTGAATGGACCGGGGCTCGAACCCACAACCTCTGTATTCTAAGACTGACGCCGTATCCACTGTGCTAACGAAGAAATTAATATGTGGAAGTGTTTTGTGTTAATATAAACTATTTTATATGACTACACTGTTATTACGGTTGTGTAAAACTTTTCACAAGTCGTGTAAAATTTTACACAACCGCTGTTTACTATAGAAACCTAGCAACTGTTGTGTAAACAGTTTACACAACCATAGGGTTGTGTAGGGTTGTGTAATATCTACACAACAGTTGTATAATATATCTAAACAATAATATGTAACATTAATTTACACAATTAAGTCGTGTATGGTTTACACAACAATTAGTTAATTTTCTACACAATAGTTGTGCATTACTATTGGGTTGTGGAATGGCCATTTAATATTTAAAACAGCAATTGGTTAATTTTCTACACAATAGTTGTGCATTTCTATTGGGTTGTGGAATGGCCATTTTAATGGTTTACACAGGAATTGGTTAATTTTCTACACAATAGTTGTGCATTGGGTTTTGGAGAGTTGATTGAAGAATTTGATGGTAAGTATTATGTTTCACTTGAAATATTTCAGTAAAAAATACGAAGTAGTGAAAAGTAGTCGGTGTGTGTGATTCTATCAGTTGGCTTTAAAATAAAAAAAATTAGTGCAAAATTATATCGTCGTGTGACTGTGAAGTGTAAACTGTAAAGTGTGTAAGCTTATAAGCTTAAGTTTAGTTATTATAATTTTGAACTAATTTACCAAAAAAGCCAACTGATAGAATCACACATACTGAATACTTTTTACTACTTCGTATTTGTTACTAAAATATTTCAAGTGAAACATTATACTTACCGTCAAATACTTCAATCGACCTATTTTGGGGGCCATTTTGAATTTCCAAGTATGTTAACAAAACACAAATACTAGATATGAGTTAGGGAGCACATCAAAACTCGACCGCGCGGCAACCGCCGGTTCCGCCCGATTGGACCGCATATCATTGTTTAGAACAAAAGAAACCGGCTGCAACCGCACGGAACCCCAAGGCACCGGCGGTTGTCGGGCGGTCGAGTTTTGATGTGCTCCCTTACTAGTGGTGTAATACATACATCCCATCATTAAAACTATATTTTCATCATACATTTCGGTTGATATTATGCTATTTTATGGAATTTTGACCACTTTTGACCAGTTTTGGCCATTAATTTGATTTAATTTGGCGGCCATTTTAGCTTTAAAGTATGTTAACAAAGCAAAAATACTAGATATGAGTCTCTAGTGGTCTAACTCATACATCCCATTGTTAAAACTATACTCTGATCATACATGTTGGTTTAAATATGCCAATATATAGAATTTTGGCGGCCATTTTGGCGGCCATTTTGGCGGCCATTTTGGCGGCCATTTTGGCGGCCATTTTGGCGGCCATTTTGGCGGCCATTTTGGCGGCCATTTTGGCGGCCATTTTGGCGGCCATTTTGGCGGCCATTTTGGCGGCCATTTTGGCGGCCATTTTGGCGGCCATTTTGGCGGCCATTTTGGCGGCCATTTTGGCGGCCATTTTGGCGGCCATTTTGGCGGCCATTTTGGCGGCCATTTTGGCGGCCATTTTGGCGGCCATTTTGGCGGCCATTTTGGCGGCCATTTTGGCGGCCATCTTGGATATAGGTGTGTTAACAAAGCAAAAGTTCTGGATATGAGTATCTAGTGGTCTAAAACATACATCCCACTATTAAAACTACACTTTCACCATACAATTTGATTGCTATATGTCATTTTATGAGATTTGACCAGTTGTGGCGCCATTTTGGACGCCATCTTGCATAACCCCTTAGCATTATGAAAATATTGTTGGTAATATCCTGATTATGACTTAGGATCATGATTGATAGGAAGTAAAAAAAAGTTGGTTTGGGGGGGGGGGGGGCTGGGGGGGGGGGGTGCACACTAACCCTTTGTAGATACCCGACTAATATCTAAGACTAATCCCTCAGATCATAATCATGGCACATGTATTCAAACTCGTAAAGACAGCCCGTAGCCAAGGTGTAAGGCAAGTCAAACGTGTCATAATAATGTTGTAATTTGTATTTAGTTGTATTTGTAGTCTTTACATGTTTTTTTTAATACTACTGTGGTTTATTTTTTCCTAATGTTGCATGTAAAGTTGATTTTTCATTTCCGTAGTATTTGACTTACGGTTAGATTAATATTGATCTTTTTTAGAAAATAGGTAAAGGACTGGCAACACTGTTTTGCTTTCCACAAACACAAATAAACATTTTGGGGTGAACACCAATTGATTTACAATTAATATGTGATTACAATGAGTACACATGACAACGTATTTGGGGTTATAAGGGTTTTTCACGTTGAAAACATAATCTGTAATCATATTACTTGCTATGGCAACACCCGTTAAGTTGATGACTGGCAACACTGACCATTTAAAATGATCAAATTTATTATAATATCAAATTTTCTTCTAATTAGCGAAACATGCGTTAGCTTTTGAAGGAATTGTGAAATTTTGTGAAAATATCTGGCAACACTGCATATATTCAGGAAGTATTTTCCCCAAACTCAAATTAACATTTTTCATAAGACTAATGTCTCATCTCAACATGACATGGTCCACGTTGAAATCGGAGCGTTACTATGTGGGTTGTAAGCTATGCAGATTTGGTATATTTGTATACTTTGAAAAAGTTGAAAAACACCCCTATTTCAAATAAATGGTATGACCCATCATGATATCCCATATTTATGTCTATGCACTCACTGAAGCATCTACATATTCACCTATTCAGCTTATATAAAGAAAATATTTCATATAACTATTAGAAATAGATGCTTACAAATTTGATAATTTGTGATGTTAAAAAGGCAAAAATGGGGAAAATAGCCCTAAAATGGTATTTTGGGGCTGTTTTCCCAATTTTTTTCGCCGGATGGGTTTCAAATTCAAAGTATTGGATTTATTTGGGTAAAATCACGATTTTAAACTTTCAACTCTTTCAACAATTTATTTGCATGTAACACTTCTTAAACCAATTTCCAAAAGAATGGGTTAGGCCCGTAGAACGGGGTTCTTTTTTATTTTTTTATTTTGTGCGATTACATTTGCAGAATAATGAGCGCAGCTGCTTTCTCAATGTTTTTTCATAATGAAAATTTATGAAATGAGCATGGGTCATGCTTAAAAGAAATAGCACGATCAGGGGTGAGGGTCAGATTAACTGGGCCTTGTCAGGGTGAGGTTTTGGCGATTATCGAAAAACGCCTCAATCTTTAGTTTCAATCTTTAGTTCACTAAACGGAATATTAATGTCCCTAAGTTACATTTGGAATTTAGAGTACCAATACAGTGAGTCCACTTTGTCAAGAGTTTGTGTCCATCCTGCCCATTGAATTCACAGAAGTATATTTTAAATTAAAGTCAGCGTTATTCTAGAGTCTTTCATATATCTTTACAATGACATTACATTATATTCGCATGTTTGCGGATTACATTACATGAATTCATGTTGAACAAAACGAAAGCAAACAGTTCCCCAAAAAGGTAGATTATTTTGTTTTTGTGATTTTGTAAATATTTTCCCTTTTCTTTAATTTATTTGTAAATACAAATTATAATTTAAATAAATAATATTCCACCAGGATGAAGATATCCGATATGAAGTTATTCGGGGTGGGGCAATCCTGTATTTTTTAGCATATTTACATTATATTATTGCCATATAATTCCATTTTCAGAATGTCAAGATGTTCATTGAAGTTAAAAATTGATTAAAATACAAATCAAAATAAATGTACATTTTTTATTTATCCTTTATTGGAAGCTAAATAGGGATTTCGTGCATTATTGTAGAGTGTAGATCATCATCATCGTGCATCTTCATTGCAAATGTAACATGAGTTTCAGTAAATCTTCGATGTTTATTTACAAAGTTTTGCAACATTATTGAGAGTAAGCTTAACAATAATAAAAACAACAAAATCTATTTCACTTTTCTAAAACGTCCAATTTTCTATTTTAGTTGATTGTGGCATACGCACAGTCAACACACCCTCCCATACTTTTCACTTTATTCACTTGACCGCCTATTTTCCCTTTTAGAGGAATCTTGATTGTTTATATTGGCAGAGCGAAAAATATAGTGTTGCCCCAAGTCCTTCAGCTGAAATGAAAACAATCAGTGTTTATTTTAAATAAAAATCATTGGTTGAAAGAGTCTTGAAAGGAAGCCAACCTGTGAAATAGCTGCCATATGCTTTATTATTTGATGGTAAGATTATCGTTCTCAAATCATTGCAAGCATGTTATCAATTGGCAGTACAGCCGCGTTTACTATTTGTCTCTATTCATTACTGTTTGCCAAGAATGATGTCAAATTGAAGAACATGTTCAAAACCTGGGTAACACCGTTTAAACTGGTTTTAACCGCAAAAAGTCGAAACAATCATCGCTGATTTGTATGCACTAAAGAAAGGGACTGTTTTGTGTGTGAATTGTGACATACGTGAGACGTAAACAGTGGGTATGATACTAGTTTTCAAAATGTCAAATCCAACTATATAGAGCGCCCGCCGTAGAGGGTCGCCCAAAAAGTACCTCTGATTTACCATGTTTTCCTCTTATTATAGTGTGTAGCTCCTTTATTCCAACTTCCCCGTGTCGTTGATAATCTTTTCGTGAACCCTCGCCTTATTTAGCATGAACGGTCATCTTTCGTAGGTAGTGTTTTTATTTTTTTTAAACATGCTATTTTTGAATTGCAACACAAAACGATCATACCAGAAATTTGCTGTCAAACTATACTTCGACATTCGGAAGTTGATACCGCCCGCGCTAGGGTGGATAAAGTATAATCTATTCTTAAGTCCTGACATTATGATCAACAATTTAATATTTTCAGGTGAACTACTACAATTGGCACAGGGGTGAACCCAATGGCCAAGATTGTGTAGAAATGTACGACGACGGCACGTGGAACGATCATGTTTATAATGCACTGAGATCCTACATTTGTAAAGAAAGAGGTTCGTTGTTTGGAATTTTACCTTAAAGAAGTGACCCAAAATGGTGATTCAAGTATAGTGTATTTGATGGGGTATATTTAGAAGAATGTAATGCAAACAGAATTTCTTTAAATATTGTCTGGGGAAAATATATACATTGGGCAGGTACTTTTGCACTACATGTATTACTGCCCGGCACCAAATTTCCCCCATGGGCAGGCGGGCGGGTGCTTATTTCCAGCCCTGATCGTATCGCTCTGTAACTTGGAATATAATTATGATTTATGATCAGAAATGTAAATCTGCAAGAAAATCTGCCTGCATTTTTTTCTCTCGAGGATTGTCTCTCGAGGATTGAAGGTGTCCCCTGGAAAAGATCACAATATACCTTTAATGTCCAACCACATTATCTCTATAGTTTTCTATTAGTATTATCATGATTATACCATGCAGCAGCTGCATGGTATAATTATGATAATAAATAGAGAGCTATAGATTGCAGCCCGTTATCCACCTTATCCACATCGTCACATATTTTGATTTTCCCTATAGCTGCAATATGGCTTTCTGATTTATCATGTTCTGGCACTGAGTCTAGATTAGTTGACTGTGGACACAGCAATTGGGGTGGAACATCTTGTTCTCACACACAAGACGTGTATCTAACCTGCATGATAGGTGACTATTTCTTTTATTTACTAGTATATTGTTATGGCGCTGCTTATTGTGTTTCGTTTTTTGTCTCGCCTAATATCATCAGGATGATACCACAGCAGCTCGCTGTATCCCGCTGTACGAGAGGAAAAGATTCCAAGCATAATATCGAAATAGAACGGTCACCTGACTCGTCAAAATCAAAATGACAGCAGTGGTGACGGAAGTGTTGATCGCTGCTCTCGACCACGTTGATTTATCTAAATAAAGCCTTTTGCATACACGACTGCACATTTTTTTTGTATTTCCCGGGTTTTACCCATACGGAAGTACCCCCTCTTCTATTGAGTATACCCATTCCAAATGCTGCCCTCCTATATCCGCAATGCTTCATGTAGCCACTGCATGATTTTACAATAGTCGCCCGATCGTAATGCCAAACTCAAAACCACGCATCGATTATAGAGGGCGTCGGCCATTTATGCTATCTTTGCCAATCCCCATTATCCTTTGGTGAAACAATATTGTTGGCCACTATTTTCTTAAAAACTGGAGCGATAAAGATGATTTACTGTTTAGGATCTAATTTCGGTTTGGCCATAAAATATACGAAGGAAGTACCTCATTTGCGAACATCTTGTTTACACGTTTTTCTATTTAAAATGCGTAAGGTTGAGAGTGATAAATGTACTTTTTGGAAGTGTGAGAAGAGAAGGAAACTGTTGGACATTTAATGTGGTTGTGTGAATTGCTTTTGGAGGGAAGTAATTAAGTGGTTAAATGCCCGGTTAAATGATTTGAAATTAATTAATTATTCTATATTTATTTATTGATGTGTTTATGAATTTATGTATTTATGAATATATTTATTAATGACTTTATTTATGAAATTATTATTTGTATGAGTTTATTTCTTAAAATATTTATTTATTGATGAATGTATTGATGAATATATGCATTTATCATTTATTAATTCGTTATTTTATTGTTGAATGTATTGATGAATATATGCATTTATCATTTATTAATTCGTTATTTTATTGTTGAATTTAATCATTTACGTATTGATGAATTTAGTCATGTATTTATTTATTTATAAATTAATGTATTTATTATTTGTTTTTGAATTTATTTGTTTATTTATATTTGTCTTATATATTGTATACATTTATTTATTTATGATTATTTAAATATATTTAGGAATTCATTTATTCATTGTTGAATTTATAATGTTCATTATTTATTATTGAATTAATTATGCTCAGTATCTATTTTAGAATGCATTCTATTCATTAATTTAAACGTAACGTAACCGTAACGCGTAATTCAGCACATGAATTGGAAACACCATGGCAGTATTAACTTGGGAAGATGCCCGTCAATCTTCGCTATAGAAACTCACATTCCATACGTCTAGAATATTTTATTTTCTCAAAATGCGTAACACTGGTTATACTCATAGAGCGTGTTTCTACTGGGGCACTGCAGAGTTAACACTAGGAGCGTGTTTTTACTGGGAAACGTAACGGTAATTACCGCTAAGTTGCCCACTACTATTTGTGGCGCAAAAGGTGACATTTGAACAACCATCTCCCACAAAAATATTTGTGATGTTGAAGCCCAAAACCTGTTTAACCACCGTTTAAACTGGTTTTTACTGCAAAGGTCGGGAAACAATCGCTGATGATTTTTACGCGCTAAGAAAACGAACTGTTTTTTGTGTGTACTGTGATATACTTGAGACGTAAACAGTGCACTTATCAAACTGCATGATACATTTCACGAACATAAATTATGCTAATGAGCTAATTCATGAAGGGCGCCGCTCATTGAATGACGTCACTCGCGTCATCGGGGTTTTCCGATGTCAGCGGAAAATTCCAAATCGATTCACTGGTAAATTGACTGCGTACTTTGTACGGCTGCGCAGAAGACTTTGCTAGCCAATGATTGCCCTCGTGTCAGTTTTTCTGTATTTGTGCGAATCGATATATTGACATACTTTTTACCGGATCAAAATCGGTCAAGCCAGTCAAAAGTAACAACATTTTCAAAAATCTTCTTCGGAACGCCAATTTTTTTATTGAAATTCTAGATCGAGTAAAATGATGTGCTTATTTGTTGTCTGTGAGCTTTTGTGAATTTTTTCTAGAATTGGAGTATTTTTTAATCGAAAATAGACAGTTGAAATTAAATGTTGGTTCCAAATTCAACCAACAGCACTTGTATTAAGGTACACAGCAACAGCAATATTCAGGACCCTTTTGAGAAAAAAACGATGCCCGGCTATGCAAGGGACTGTACAGGGACGTGTACGGGCATGTAGTGGGGATGTACATGTACACAAAAATCGCACCTGCGCATGCTCCTGTCGCGATCGAAATCTAACACACAATGGGTGAGTTTTATAAGTGCAGTGGGTATGTTTCCCAAATGTCAAAACCTAACCATATAGAGGGGCCCGCCGTAGCGGGCGCCCCATAAGGTCCGAGTCAACAGACACATCGCGTTCTCATTAGGCATTTGACCACGTCGTAACATCGATGTTACATCCTGGATGTAGCATTGAGATAATGACAGAGGTTTTTATGACACTATTTTACAGTAAAACAACCAAAAACAAAACCGAAAGCGAAAACTAAAACAAAAATTAAAAACTTGCCATTATATTCATATCAGCTCAAAAATAATTATGTATTCGTGAACCACGGCCATTCAATGTCAATAATTATGATTTAATCATGATAGACTCGGAACCCCCAGAAATAACAGGCTGTCCGGAAGATATTACGACAACAACCGAACTGGGTACGTCAGGAACAATTGTAAGTTGGATTGCACCTACTGCAACGGACCAGGTGCGGATTTCGAAAACGACAGTATCTCACAGACCTTCTACGATGTTTAACATTGGAACAACAACGGTAGCGTACATATTCGAGGACCCTAGCAGGCACTCAGCTACGTGTGCTTTCTTTGTAACCGTAGAAACAGGTTGGTCAAATCATATCGTATATAGCCTACATCAGGCCTTCTCAATTAGATTTTGTGAAGCACCACTTTTGAGAAGTTAGTGATCTAGAAGCGCCACTATCCCTGCGAGCGTAGCGAGTGGAGCAAATAACGGGTGTGGTCTAGGGGCCGCCTTAGGGTCCCTGGTGAGTGGAAGCTCATGGGTTACCCCCTTTTAAGAGGCTAAGGAGAGCTTTATTTACATGCAATATGGTACAATAAATAAAGAGATGAAAAATGGTAGCAAATGTAGTGATATAAATCAATAGGCCTACTACTACTAATCATGATTTACCCCCACTGCAGTTAGTGGCTGAAGTGGCTCTTCATGCTTCTTGCGATCTAGTTGAAGTTGGGGATATATTTCTTCTTCTTTTTTTATTTTTAATATTTTTATTTTTATTTTTATTTTAATTGTTTAATTTTTTCTTCTTCATCCGTTCTACCGCGCGCCACTCAGACTGATGCAATGCGCCACAAGTGGCGCACGCGCCACAAGTGGCGCACGCGCCACCATTTGAGAAGGCCTGGCCTACATGTATAAATAGCTCTTATTGTATTTTGTTGCGTGGTTCGATACTAGATAGGACAACACAATAGACATGCGATATGCTTTATTCAGTCGTTAGGGGGGGGGGGGGGGGGGGGGGGGGGGGGGGTGGGGTACCGCGCCATTTTGTCCCGAAGCAATGGTTATGACGTCATATTTTTGTCGATTTTCAGAACTCTTGTATTGGATTTACGTGCAAAAAATATGCCCTTGGCATCATACTTTCCCGGGTGTGCAGTTCATTTTAAATTTCAGATGTTCTAAAATGGATGGTTTTCTAAACAATTCGAGAAAGAAAATCGAACTGCACACCTCAGGATTGCAAAAAAAGCATAAAACAAGTCAACTTTTTTGTGCCTTTGAACAGAGTGGCGGCCGGGATTGTAGAATTTAACACAGTGCATTAACCCATGACCCATGATATAAATAAATTATTTGCGTTAATTTCTTTCAATTAGCATGGTTAGTCTAGTGGAAAGATAGTCGCTTGAGGAGCGAGAGGTTGTGGGTTCGAGTCCCATTAGGAGCACTTTTTGTTTTATATGCTGGATTTGCTTAGCATCATCTGTATGCTTGCCCACGCGGACACCACACTGCTGGCGTTTACCGTATCAGGGTTACGCCATTTTTTTTCTCGAAAATGTAAAAAAAAAATACCGTTCTTTTAAAAATAAGAATTATAATCAAATTACAAACACATTTTGTGCGAGAGCAACACACACATTTGGCAAAAATGGCACAATAAAAATCCGTTCGTTATAAATAAATGGACATAGTTAAATAATAAAACTATCACAATTACAGTCGTAAATCTATGTGGCGTGCGTAGGTTGGCCATGTCGTAGCAATCGGAAATCACGGGTTCGAATTTTCCCATTATTTTTCTATTTTTTAAACTTGATGGTATATTAATGTAACATCATTGTTATGTCAATTTTTATCAATTATAAATGCCGCCCATGCGTTTATAGTTTTCTTTTTATTTATTTATCTATCATAAATGTATCCTTGATTTATTTAACTTTGTCTAAACAATTAAAATGCGTAAACAATTATATTATTGCTCGATATAGAGTGATTTAACTTGAGTTCAGTTTGATAATATGATAGCAAAACTTGTTGTAAAACCATTTTACCAGTGTGTCCAACAATTTCACACTTTGGTAATACATTTAGAGATGTCACTTTTAGCTTGTTATAGCTAGGCTCAATATAAGCAAGTTTGCGACCTCTATAATTTTAGGCTGGTAACACAATCCCACAGTGCATTTCGTTAAAACAGTGTACATTATTTTTCCACGATACGTATCACGTGATAACCACGATCGATTTCGCAAAATATTGCAAAATGGCGCGGTACCCCAGCCCCCCCTATTCAGTCGTCTTGGTTATAGAGAAGAGGACTATTGTAATAGCGCCCTCAACGATACCACTGCCGATGGTTGATACTGGTATACCGGTATTGCTTGTTTATGCAATTGGAATTGGTTGCATAGATACATTATAAATGCATTATTATTATTTATTAACATTATTATGAGTACATTGGTATGGAGCAAAAATAACCTTTTATTACTGGGAACATGACCTAATTGTTTAATTAATGTTACGGTTCAACTTCAAAGTGGTCAGAGAGATTTGCAATTGAAATTGCAACACCGATACGGTGTGGTGCACTCGAGTGTTAACAAGCCCTTTTGAACTAATTGGAAGTATATTTTGGATGGGGTGCTGTACATTCTTAGTCTAAGTCAATACGGCGTGGTGTCCAGAGGGGCCCGCAAGCCCTTAGCAGGTGCTCAGGGGGCGGAGCATGTTTGAATGGGCTAGGAAAGCTCTCCTTGCTATGAATATTTACATTTATTTTTGATAAACTTTGACTTGGTTCAGAAACACACTAAGAAACGAGAGACACTAATAAAAGATGAAAAATGTTACATTTAAACTACAACGCGCAAAGCGCGCAAAAAATATCCAGTTTAGTAAACTAAAATGGACCCAAAAACGTTCCTGAAGCCATCTTGTTACGCTTGAATAATTAACATTTTTAAAACGTTTTGGATGTTTTAACTTGAGTTGGTAGCAAGTTCCATTCCCGAATACCAGTAAAGAAAAATGTATTGCACTGCAAGAACATAGATTGTTGTCAAAATAAGCGCTCCGTTAGATAGCATGTGCTTATTTTGTAACACCCTGTATATGATGTTATTGGCCATATTAAGTTTAGTATGTATATCCAGGCAACATTTCTAATTGTAACATGATCGATTCATGTGTGTTTTATTTCATTTCATTATCATTGCTTTCGTCAAAATAGAAGCAAAAAGTGAAGAAAAGCGTGGATTGAGGACTCATTTCATTATCATTGCTTTCGTCAAAATAGAAGCAAAAAGTGAAGAAAAGCGTGGATTGAGGACTCGATATACATACTTGTTACACCCTGTATAACATGGTGATTATAGGTCATATGTTTGTGTTTGGCGCAATATTATTACACTAAATTATGATAATGGTTAACTTTATTTCAGAAATACGTTTTCACATACTTATATTGTTGCAAATTTTGACCACCCTGTATAAGGATCCTTTATAACTAAAGACAAAAGGTGGCAACATTGTTCTTTGTAAAAATCTAACTACTATTTTTGGCGAGTCTGTCCGTCTGTTTGTCCAATGACTCCGAGTGCAGATTCCTGCCCATCTGTCCGTGCAATCGCTATGCACAGGGATCCTCGCCCCACGTAGTAACCAGTGCCATGAAGTAATGTGGTTTGGGAGTTAGTCTGTCCGTCTGTTCGTCCAATGACTCCGAGTGTAGATTCCAGTCCACCTGTCCGTGCAATCGCTATGGTTATCCTAAAAGATCGCATAGTAATAAGCATTTGTACAAGACTATACGACCGCCAAATGAAATATTTTACGAACTTTTCTACATGTAAACAACAAACTCTTACACTGTTGATACGCGCCCGCGTATAAACACAACATGGCGCAGACCGTAAGGACCGTGTCTCCGCAGTGCAACCCGTTCAGTAGACCTACAAAACGGCGCACAAGGAGACGAGAACAAAAAGTCAATAATACAGCCAGGATAGAAAGAGGACTCCAATTAACTTTAAACGCCCGGGCTTGTTTTTGTATGAGTTAAAAACTATGCATATGATCAGAATGAAAAAGGTTTCTTATGCCAAATTACTTAATTTTGATTGCCTAGTTGATACAACTCTACCCGAAATAATAGAATGCCCGGACGATATAGGGACTATCGTAGAGCTTGGTATATCCGAGGAATCCGTAAACTGGACCGAGCCGTACACTACCGATCTGTCTGGAACTCCACGAAGATCACAATCACATGTGCCTCCTACGGAATTCCCTCTTGGTGTAACAATGGTTGAATACACATTTGTGGATACGTCTAATAACACTGCTAATTGTACGTTTTCAGTTACGGTCGATACAGGTGAGTGACTGATCATGTAGTCCATTTTGTGGCCAATTATAAAGGAACGTTGCAACGCTTGCGCTCCGACACATGCGTATTAGTGCTCATAACAATACCAAAACAACGCCCGATCAGGAAAGCGTTTTCCGATAATTGGATCAGCCTACGCTTTGGGTGAGAGCGGCGAACGCTCGGGCCAACGCTGAAGTAGAATTCAGGCCAACTTTGTAGCGTTGCCGCTGTCCACGGACCAATCAGCAAGCAGAACACTTTGCCCGACTTTTGACGTCACACATTTTTTCTTGAGCTCGCCTTGAGCTCCCATTCATGAAAATACAGCCGAAATAGGCAAATCCCAGGCAAATCAAACTGTTTTTGCTGATTGAATGATTTTTGTGTATATCAAGGTATGTTTAAACAGTAGGCCTAAGCAAGTTTGTCACGATGTTGATGCCCGTGATGTGCTAGAAATACAAATTTACGGCGTTTTGGGAGGTAGTTTGGTCGTCTGTTCTCCAGAACACCATAGGCCCCACCCACAGCGTTGTCGCATTTGCTGATTTGGTTCAGCGTAGATCTCAGATGAGCGGCAGAGCGTTGGTACATTTTGTGACAAGCGTAGCTTTGACAACGCTTGCGCTCAGCGTTCGAGCATAGTGGAGTAATGGTCAGGCCTTAATGGCTCAAATTCCAGGTGCTACAGTGCAACAGAGCATACATTTCCAAAAGTGCATGTTATTGAAATTAAGCTCTAATTCAAAAAGTAAGATATGTAAGACAAGGAGACATTATCATATTATAGAATACAGCTTGGTGATTCAATGTCATAGAGAGAAAAAAATAGTTTGACCTTATTTGCAAATAATTAGCATTTTATAAAGAAATACATTAAAAATTTGCTTTTTGTAATTTCCAGCAACAACTATACATGTCATTAACACCAAATTCACAGGATATGAAGTTCATATCATTGTCAACAATTCTGTCTGAGAAAAAGTTAACAAATATTTTTACTTTTTGAAAAAAGCCCAAATCTGTCTTAATTAAGCTTAATTAATGACCAAACTCGTGGAAATTATTAAGTATTACTATGTATCTAAACCAGACTTGCAAGGTATCAAATTAAAGGTAAAGCTGTGCTCAAAACAATGGTCTGAGCAGATAATTCAATATCCCTTTAGTATTTAAAATATTTTCTCCCAAACATTTGGTATATTTTTAAAAGCCACAAATGGTGTTTTTGTATCTTTCTCATGAATTAAACATGCAATAAACACTATAATCACAGAGAAAGATGTTTATGGTTAGCCACACAAATCTGTCAAGCCATTCGTTACCATGTTTGCTGTGTAATTAATTTATGCGCGTAATTAATACATTAATTAGGTGTTAAATGGAATAATTTTGAACCACTTTTTGTATGCCCAATTAAGTTATGTTTAGGTTTCAAATTAATCCTTAAATTATGCTTAATAAAATGGTCAAGCCACATTTCTCATTTTCGTTTGTCTTTTTCTGTAATATTAATCAAAACTTTAGATACATTAATTTTGCAACTTTTCTTACAATAACAATGTATTTCATACAACAGTACAACTGTGCACAGACTTGACAAAAGTGTATTAATATTTGTCCAGCCATGCATGCAAACAATAGAAGCAATCTTCAAGGACATGCTCACGCTAAGGGACCAATACTTTGAAATCCGCGCTACAAGAAATGCCATTCAGCAGTGTGCAGTCAAGGGGTTTAAGCATAATGGTGTATGTTACTTTAGGTGAACGTGTGCTGACATGCAAGCCTGTATATACAGGTACCACCATAAGGCCTGTAGAAGTCTAAATAGTCAGGCCATAAAAGCCAGTAGCCAGTAGCTGGTTGGATTAGCGTGTATGGATAATCAAGTATTGACCAATCCGAAATGAGGTTTAATAAGAAATGTAACAATGCTGATAATCATACAAAGACAACACAGAGAACTTTAAAACAAAGCTATTTTGATTATATATGATACACATACTAGGGATTGAAATTGTCATGGTTGTACAACACTCAGGAGGCACTATAGTTATAATTCAATATTTGGAAATTTATGCTCTGTTGCACTGTATGATGCCATTTTATTCATAATATATCAAATTTCCTTATAATCTGAAACCTCATTCATAAAACGTTAGTAGACACTTATGAAGTTGTGTTTGTATGCTCATAAACTTTGCCAATGTGAATGCTTTGTATTGTACTCTGTGTGCAATTTGAAAGCAATCAGGTATTAGTCTTTGGAAATTAAATACAAAATCAAGCACATTGTCACAATGCTTAAATGCATGAGTGATTTTCACGTTGGATTTTATTTAGTGCAACATATACCTTTAACCACCTTTAACAAGCAATCTTAACTTCAAATGAGATTAGGAAGAAATTTGCCCACAAGGTACTTGATAAAAGTTTTAGATTTTTAAATAAAATAATGGGACCTGGTCAGGAGCTTTTTGAGTGTGGTCCTCATCTCAAGACCATCAAAGGTCTTTCTTTTCAATTATCATCAACCGAATTTCGGTGCGCTTTATCTTTTCAAAGTTAAATTCAGACATCACATTTTGCTCCTTTAATACAATCTGGTTCTTATTTCTGCTGTAACGATAGTGGACACTACAGCCCCTATCCCCAGCCGATGCCCGACGGATTTTAATGACATCAGTGGACGTCACGTGACGTGGACAGAACCTACCAGTTATGATGTTTCAGGAAATGTGACAGTGCTGCAGTCGCATTGGCCAGGAATGTTTCTGACAGAAACAACATCGGTGGTGTACTCCTTCACAGATCCATCGGACAATATTGCTTATTGTAACTTCACCATCAATGTGGTTTGTATGTATACACAATAACATCATTCTTAATTAAGTTATAATTGTCAGCATTGTTGTAATGATGTCGTTTTCGACTTATCGGAATCTCAACACAATTAATAATCACTGCATATTTAATTCAAACTATTAAAATTTTCTGGATTCACATCCTATTTAAAAATATAATTCAAGTATTCTGTACTTCTGTGTATATGATCATTTCATTACCCTTTTTAACAGATGACAAAATGCCACCGTCAATTACTGGATGCCCTGATGACATCTTTGTAACTACTAAAACTGACCAATCAGAAACTCCAGTTCATTGGACAGAACCTTATGCAACAGACGATTACGGACGTGTTACACTCGTTGAAAGAAGTCATAGACAAAGAGCTTACTTTCCGGTCGGATTGACGTCTGTAAAGTACACATTTGCAGACGATTCTTACAATAAAGCTTTCTGCAACTTCTCTGTTATAGTTGAACACGGTAAGCATTGGAATCGGTATGGCGTATCAAATTATAATGCAATCCTACTTTTTGGTGTTATATCCACAAATGGACATACGGCACATATCTCTCTGCCACAGTCCGACATACGCGAGCGCACTCCGATCAGCTGACTGCGCGTCACCGTTGGGGGGGGGGGGGGGGGGGAGGAGGAATCACCTTACTTTTCACGCAAGGTTAGCCGCATGTGACATGCGTCCATCAAAACATAGCCTACTGTGAAATACAGGTATAGTTTAGATTTCTAAATTCTTATTATTTTTTGACATTTTCCATTGGTCCAATTCGGTTCATAGCTTTTAAAACAAATGATTTTATGTGAACGCTAAAACAACCCATTCTAATTTGATGGTTATAATAACCGGCAGTTCATACACCAAATAGGTTCATTCTATTATTCCAGCAAGTAAAGTTCGCAATTTAGGCGCTTATTTTGATATGGACATGACACTGAATCATCATATTTCGGAGATTTGCAAATCATCTTTCATCTTCGTAACATAGGACTTATCAGAAAATACCTCAAAAATGATGCTACTGAACAACTCGTCCATGCGTTTGTTACATCGCGCCTTGACATGGGAAATTCTCTGCTTTATGGACTCTCAAATCTCCAGACCAAGCGTCTCAGTCGCTTACGAAATATAGCTGCTAGAATCATCACACGCACCAAACGAACTAAGCATATCACACCAGTTCTAAGAGATCTACATCGGCTTTCAATAAATGACAGAATTATCTTCAAAATACTTATTTATGTTTATAAATCAACTATTAATATGTCACCATTGTATATCTCAAATCTTCTATCCCCATACAAGCAAGATAGACAATTGCGTTCGAACAGCAAAATACTTTTCACTGAACCGCGATTTGCAAAATCCTGTGGATCACGTTCTTTTCTATGTGCTGCACCTCGCTTATGGAATAAGCTTCCGGAGTCTGTAAAAACTGCAGAATCTGTGGTTTCATTCAAAACATTGTTAAAGACTTTAATTATGAAATCTGAGAGTGATTTATTTGATTAATGTTTTTGTGAATTCAGTATAATGTTCTTAATGTGTATGTTATTATTTATGGCTTTGTTCAGATTGTGAGTGGGGATTGCCATTAGTTCAACCATGTCAACGCTACCACTTTTGTTTTGTTGTGTTGAAGTGATGACGGTTCTCCTTTCATTCGCAATTTTGAACATTTTTGTTTTGCAATGTTGTGTCGATGCGCCTGGAGCAACAGTTTTGTTGAATGTTGGCGCATTATAAGCTGTCATTATTATTATTATTATTAATCTGATCCTGTTCTAAGCATTCATGCGTACATTTCGAATAACACGGTGTCCTTTGTCAACACCATTAGTTTATCAGAAGATAAAAGATCATACAAACGTGAATGATGTACTGCCACTGGTATTGCTTCATAATTCCGTTTTTTGCCTGATTTCAATAGCTTTCGCGGATCCATCTCTTGTTTTGATCTAACTCTGTGCAAATGACCTTAGCTACTTCTTGTAAAGAGATTCTAAGCGCGCGTAGCCAGGGCCATGACGTCATGCTGTATTGTCACGACCGTGACACTGTATTGCACCATTTGCACTCTGTTGGTCCATCCCAAGGACAAACGCTTTACCTAAAGATTATTATGAAAATCCGTCGTAAAAGCCTTACAAATTCTCATTCCAGTTGATGCCACAACAAACCACTCCTGCCCACTGGATATTGTAAAGGATATTGACACAGGGTCACTGAATACATCTGTGTATTGGAATACACCAAGAGCTGTTGATCTTCCGGGAAACGCTTCACTCGCGTGGCAAAGTCATTTTTCTGGAGATAATTTTGCTGTAGGCAAAACAACTGTGAACTACATGTTTGTAGACGATAGCGGGATTCAAGAAAATTGTACATTTGTCATTAATGTGCGGGAAGGTAAGATTGACATTAGAATTGGTCGAACATTGACAATGCCAATGTATCAAATTCAAATAGTTTAAATAAAGGTTGTCTGGCAACGGGATACATTCCACATTGGAATTAGTCCCATCTGGTGTCCCTCAAGACTCACTATTAGGTCCAACACCGTCCCTGTTGTTATGTAATGGTATCAAGGATCAACCTGCGGATGATGTCATCAGTTATACCATGTTAAAAGATTAACCTTTCGAATGTGAAAGACAATGCCATTCTCCAATCTTATTTTTTTAAAGTATTCCCAGACCTTGTACACTAGTCTATAAAAGGATACAAAAATTGTTTTCCTTCAGGTGGTCGGAAAATGAGTAATAAAATTAAATATCTTCTACTGATATTGAATGCGGGACATCTATAGACGTACAAAGTGTAAAAGTAAATGGTAAACACACCTTGAAATGCATTAAAATGCATTCCAAGGTGTGCTTACCATTTGCTTATCGATATAAATCACTTACATTTTAGATTTCGCGCAAATATAAGCATTGTTTTGTCACGTCAGTGTTAGTGTCCACGTAACATATTTAGGCTGGCCACCTTTTAAACTCTCATCTTTTTGCTGTTCGCCACACTGTTTAGTTTTCAAGACCACATGATACCGTACCTATTTGTGAATTAGTTCAATCCGAGTAGGACGATCCAATTATTGTTCCCATACTGTTGTATCCTCTCGTTTCAGTTGATATTCTTGCACCAACCGTTTCCAACTGTCCACCTGATATCACGGCACCTAATGGGTTTGAGAGACCAGTACGTAGTTGGTTAGAACCATTTACTACTGACTCGACTGGTAATGCCACTCTGCTTGCAAAGACACATTCTCCTGGAGATAGATTTGTAGCAGAATCTACAAATGTCATATATTTCTTTCAAGATTCATCAAAGAACGTGGCCATCTGCAGCTTTTACGTCATGCTCAAATCAGGTACCCTTGTGAATGAAAAAACTATGATTGTTTATAAAAAACATAATTAAAAGCATCTACGACTCTACGGTCTAAACTAAACAATCAAAAATAACTCCATTAGTTGTTTGCGGCATTATATATTATATATTATTTGCAATAAAGAATGAAGATATCCAGCTGCAATATCTTTGTTATGTAATATAAGTCAACATGATCGTGCCTGTTCCGTTCTACCCCCCCCCCCCCTCCTCCAAAGAAAGGGGGTAGAGGGCGGGCGAAAAGCGAATATCCTAATTTTCCCAATTTTAGTTCAAAATAGAGACAGTTCTTGCGCAAAATATGAACTGTTATGCTTTTTTTTTGGTATTTATTCATTTGGGCCTTATGACCCTGGATAGCCCAAGAAAGCCTCGTTGAAGCTTATTTCCATTGGGGTACGTTAGGTGTGTGAACAAATACAGACCGGGAGTGATCCCCTACCCTTTACGAAAGAGTCTGTAACCTTTAACATGCTCGGGTATTGCTCTTCCGATGCACGGGACCACCATTTCTAATTCCGAACCAAGGGGCAATTGAGACTAAGTATCTTGCCCAAGGATACTAACATGTTGGCCGTAGCGGGGCTAGAACTCACAACCTTTGTATTATGAGTCCTGCGTGCTATCCACTAGACCACACATGGTTTGCTTGCTTCAAACAATCTAAGATATATCTATTCGCCCTCAGATTCGTCAAAACGACATTGGCCATATATTAATAGTTTGCTTCACTCGAGGCCTTTCATGTATGCAACCTTTGTATGTGTATTGAATATGTATCTTTTACATCGCAATAGTACTTCAACTGGGCGATATTATATGTAATTCTCCTTGCAAAATGACTCTACAATTGCTGCATGCAGCGGGAAAGGGTCAAACTCTCATGGCAACCTCGGATGTCACGGTTTGCAAACGCTCCTGTAACTGCAGGTTGTGAGCTCGTATATACAGGGTGTACCTTAAAAAGGGGTGCACGTGTTCCACGTCATTGCCCTCATTGATTTACTCATATCTAGCTAAATAATTTAGTGGGCTTTGAAATGCCGTTTGATTGATTGTGTTTACCTTTCGCAATTTAAAAATATGATTGATCAACAACGAGCACTTGAGCACGGGTTTGTGCCACTAGTAGAAAATATGTTTGTTTGTTGTTGTTGTTGTTGTTGTTTTTTTTTTTTTTGGGGGGGGGGGTGTATAATTTCCATCTTTAAACATTTTATTTATTGAGTTGGTGTTTGTATGGGCTCGAAGATAACTTAATAAGCTTTCGTGTGCAGTTTGTTTTGTCGAATTTGCTTGAGTCTATCTAGAGATATGCTTGTTTGACCATGAGCAAACAAAATCAAAACTGTGCCTAGTTTGTTGAAATAAATCATCCATGTGTAACATTGCTGTTATGCTTAACGCTTTGAAGCATTTCTTCTTAAAAATAGCCCACATTTGACTTTCTGTGATTAACTTTAATCAAGTATATTTGAAAGGTAATTTAGTCAGCCTGAAGCTCATAAATATAAACATCAATACTGATTATTCAATGAGAAAAAATGACTCTTTCCACAAGCATCTTTTTTCCTTAAAAAGTGGCACAAACCCGTAAGTACTCGTGATGGATCAAACATATAGTTAGATTGGGAAGAGCAAAAACAATCAAACTACCGGTATTTGAAAGCCAACCAGATTATCTTTATATAAATATTACAGCAAATACTGAGTAATCAATGAGGGCAATAATGTGGAACACGTGCACCATATTTTATGGACACCCTGTAAATCCAAAAATAAATTAGATATTACGAGTATCATGAAACACCTCTCTGTACTAATTTATGAAAATTAAGCATTTGTATGTTATTTCAATTGAATCAAAGTGGACGATACACCAGGTATTATAAATTGTCCTTCTCATATCTACACCTCGATTGAGATGGGTACACGAGGAATTGCGTATTATTTGCTATAGACCAATCCGGCAAAGTTATATCAAATTCATCGCATGAACCAGGCCAAAGCTTTCCTGAAGGATCAACCAATGTCGTGTACCAATTTGAATTTAATGTTTAAAACTGCAGCTAACAACTTCTTATGCACAAATTAATTATGATATTGTCTATATTTCTTGTTACAGTCGATACAATGCCTCCAACAATAGAGTTCTGTCCAGAAGCTATCACCGATACCATAGAACTTGGTGTCATGGATAAAACTGTGTCTTGGTCAGAACCTATAGCGTCTGATGTATCAGGCAACGTGTCCTTGGCATCACAAAGTTACTACTCTGGTGACGTTTTCATGGTTGGTAAGACGGAGGTCAAGTATGTCTTCATGGATGGGGCTGGTAACGCAGCATTGTGCACTTTCTATGTTACACTGATTCCTGGTGAGTAGTTCATAGCGTTTCTTTTTAAGTTCGTTCTTATGTAATGTTAAGAAATAACATTATATAATGCCTATAGTATGTAAGTATGATTAAAATATATCATTCCATACAATAGCTGGTTTCAAATCAAGTAATACATACGTATAATAAGTAATACATACGTATAATAAGTAATACATACGTATAATAAGTAATACATACGTATAATAAGTAATACATACGTATAATAAGTAATACATACGTATAATAAGTAATACATACGTATAATAAGTAATACATACGTATAATAAGTAATACATACGTATAATAAATTGACAATCACCATGAACACCAGACTGCCAGACAAGCCTGCGCCTAGAGCACTTCATTACTATTCTTGCTTGTCGTTTAAAAGTATCAAAGCATATTCAAATATTTAAGTTCATGATCATTCATCTAACTACCGGAAATCGTCTTTACATCACACAGTGGACTCTACACCTCCAAGTATATTAAATTGTCCTACTCATATCTACACCTCGATGGAGATGGATACACGGGGAATTACAGTTTCATGGAACGTACCATTTGCTATAGACCATTCCGGCAAAGTTACATCAAATTCATCGCATGAACCAGGTCAAAGCTTTCCTGAAGGATCAACCAATGTTGTGTACCAATTTGAAGATGAATCTAGAAATCGAGCTGAATGCAACTTTACAGTGTTTGTTAAACTTGGTGAGATACGATTTAGATTTATTTAACAAATCTTATATAATAAAGCACGAATTTTATAGCATGTAATGTTCACAAATTAATGATATTCTTTAAATTTCTTGTTACAGTTGATACAATGCCGCCAACAATAGAGTTCTGTCCCACAGCTATCACCGATACCATAGAACTTGGTCTGATGGATAAAACTGTGGCTTGGTCAGAACCTATAGCGTCTGATGTATCAGGCAACGTGTCCTTGGCGTCACAAAGTTATTTCTCTGGTGACGTTTTCATGGTTGGTAAGACGGAGGTCAAGTACGTCTTCTTGGATGGGACCGATAATGAAGCATTGTGCACGTTTTATGTTACACTCATTTCTGGTAAGCAATATTGTGATTGGACATCACTTTTGGTAAAACTAATCAAATTGTAAATAAATAATAACCAGAGCAGTTCTATCTAATCAAGGCAATGCCTTGATCTGATATCGATTCGACGTTATGAAACTAAATTCCAATACTGGTTCACGTGGTTTTCAATGATCACAAATGTTCATAGCAATAAAATTGAACATTCACATGGAATTCTGGGACCAACATGTCTCAGTTAGTTCTTTAGCGCTGTAAATGTCACACAATATTCTGGAAATCAAACACTCAATAACAAGATTAATTAACAAAATGTTCAAAAAAAGGTCACGGCGTCAGTTCGAGTCATTAATCTTCTGATGAAAGGTGTAGCAATACCTGTATATTCAAGGTAACTAGTATCTTGTATTGAGAACGAAAGATCAATTTAAAATTATCAGCCCACAAAGTATAATAGGATAATGCAATGCAATGTATGAAGCTTCTACCCAGCTTGAAGCTCTGAACATGCTGAAACTCAGTGAAAATATAGGTTTAATAGTCTTAAAAGCATGTTATGAATACCCGTCGTAAAAGCCTATCTCTGTGAAAATGTTCTGAATTTATCATTGACTATTGAAATTGTATGTGTTTTCTAGTTGCGTTGTCTGAAACTTCGATTAATTTTTTTCTAACAACCTAGCAAACGCATAATGTTTTCTCAACGTTATAGTTGGGTTGTAGTTTGGTTAAATCGTAGAAAACGTTTATATACAGGGTGTCCCAAAAGTCTATGCACGACTTTGAAGCTTTGTATTTCACAAAATATAAGTCGTATTAGAAATATGAATACATATTTAGAAAGAGGAGATGCAGGAAATAATTTTGATACCAAACATTGGAGTAACATCTGTTTGTAATGCCATCCTAGAAGTAAAATATGTATTACTGGAAAAATGTAATTTTATACTTCGGAGGAATAAAGTTCATAAATCCATACCTATTGAGATTAACAAAAAGACGGATAGAGTTGGTTACACGGAAAGTGATCCGTCAATTGTAATATTTAAAATTTTACATTACAGTGATCCCATCATAATACTAATAGTGAAATCTAGTTTCAATGTGTTCCATTTATACAGAGACGTGTGCTTATGCAAAAATACAGACCTAAAAAATTGAATAACGTAACAGAAATGTGAACACACACATCACACAGTGAATAGATCTCTTTGGACTTATGGCTACTGCATGTCTTATGACATCAATGTGACTTGTTGATCTACCAGTCTTTTTTCTACCACATCGAGACAAATCATGACAGTTCCTGTGTTCAAAAATGTATCCACCAACTTTTAAGTTGAAAGAATGGATATTCTTCCTGGTGCACGTTTCACTTTAAAATGTTTTCTGAACTTTTGTTGAGTAAGTTGAACTGAATTTGTTTCAGCGTAGAACCATACAATTTGTATTCGCTTATCTATGCTGTAAAACATCTTGAATGAAGACTTTTGCTGTGCAATGTTTTGTCTACTACGCCTATTTATGTTGTGAGTGACCGAGTATGGTAATAACATTAATGTTGCAAGGTAAGCAGTGAACTGTGACTAATGCGCAAATATGCGCACCTGTTTTAGCAACAATGTGTGGTGCTTGGTATGGGTGGGTCTCACACGGCCAAAAACTTTCAACCAGTTTTATAATGTTGTGGGTTCACCAATTGGGTTGTGTTTGGTATCAAAATAATTTCCCAAATCTTGTCTATCAAAATATGGTTAAATTGATACCATATGATATATATTTTATGAGATATGACTCTTCAAAAACGTGCATAGACTTTTGGGACACCCTGTACAACGTCATTTTCACACATCCATGACAACGCTTCATAAGGACCACGTTGTCCAAAGGTTTCAACCGATGGTACGAGTGAACGCTAATTTTAAACATTTTCACAATATTCGATCATCGGTTTGAACTAGTTCGAGTAATGGTTAAATTTGCACAATTACATAACTCTTGATCATAACCATGATAACGTTGCATGATCGGCTTAAGCTTGTTAATTTGAACATCATAAGGAAATCACTGTACAGGCGTTTAAAAGAAATTGGAAGGTGGCAAGCCCCTACTATCGGACTTTGACGGCTTACCCTAACCCCGGTTAAGGTGGTGCCCTCATTTTCCGTCAAAATGAGCGCAAGGGATGTAAAAGCGATCCCCTAGACGCCCTAGGTCACTGTCCTTTGCGTTTTAGCTTATCTTATCATATACAAAAAACACAACAACTTCACGAAGGGAATTTCCTTTATTTTTAAAATGTTACAGTTGACTCATCGTCGCCAATTATAGTGAACTGCCCTCATGTGCATATTCACACAACGGCTGAAGTTGGCACATTTCATGTTCCAATATTCTGGAACGAACCTTCGGCCACTGACGCATCTGGAGTTACTCATATCCAATCTACACATTCACCTGGCCAAAGATTTTTTGTTGGTGTGACAGATGTATCTTACAAATTCACTGATAGCTCGTATAACTCAGCATTTTGCAATTTCACCTTGATCGTTGACCAAGGTAAAGAGAGTATACAAATTGTTAATAGGAACAAGCCGCAATTGTCGGATGTACCCAGACACATTAACCAATCCCAACCCAAGTCTCTGAAGAACTATTACGGGGTAAAATTATATTTTCTTTTGAATTTTCCCCGATCACCAAAGTATTAACCTATAAGGTAAAACCCGCTTGTTGAATCTTATGTAAAGGTGTTCTATATACGGACTCTGTAGAATGACCTTTTATGGCTAAACACGTTGGATCGAGGTATTTCAATCATGATGCATTGGGAATAGGATTAATAAGCTTGTATATAATGCAACGTGATTGTTGTTGCCCTTTCATCTGTTGAAGTCAGGTTCGATTGATATTTTTTTCTTTGTGTTTAAACACAAATTAGGGAGACACTATAATTACATGATATTAAGCATCATTTAGGCCTACTAGTTTTTAAATAGAAACTGACACATCAAACTCAAATCCTCTATGGATATATTTACTTAGAAAGTGAAACAATGTGTAGTAACATTTTGTTAAGATTTCACTTTGTTTATATTTCAAAGATTTGAAACGTAATAAAGGTCTAATTGTTGGTTCGGTAGTACATATTTTGAAAGTTTAAAAATGAAAAACATCAGGAAAGTACTAGTCTTTAGACATTCACCCATATTACGCAATAACCTTCAGAGACAATCGTCCAGGTGTATATATGTAGGTATGCAGGGTATTTGTTTCTAAACAATGGCGAAGTTTCGTCGGATTATAATCATGATAAATATTTATTTATTTATTTATTTATTCGGACACACATTTTTAGAGCAGTGGCATCCGCCAAACTCGGCGAATACGTCCATAAGAAATCAACATACAAACAAGGAATTTAGTAAATGGGTCTATTATACAGCTTTCAGACCTTCTTTCTAATACTTTTGTCCCTGAAATTATCCAAAATGGCATTTAGTTGCCTAAAAATACGCATAACTGTTTAAAGGCTCACTAAGTTAGCGAAAATGTACAAGATTATTCAAAGTTGGACGAAGTTGCTGAAATATTCGAACAATTTGCAGTTAGTTTTCGAAACTTGTATGAACATGATGAAGTCAAAATTAATATTAAGCAGTTTAACAACCCACTGGAAAATTATCCTTAAAACCAATACAATGGATTGTGGGCTTTCGTTTTTGATGACGCATAATTCATATTCTAAAGATGTTCAATTAGAATTAAATAAAAGACACTACAAATGATTGATAGCTTTAATATCACATCAAACAGAAACCGTGATAACTTTCGTATTTAACAAAATGTAAATGTTTCGAGTGCTTCTATTGGATCACTCTGTATTATTTGTATTTTACAGTTGACACTATTCCACCGGATATACAAGCTTGTCCGTCGGACATCCATGAGACCGTAGAAATGGGAACATCGGAAATATCGGTGGTTTGGAACGATATATCAGCCTATGACAGGTCTGGAAACGTGACTTTAGTTCATTACACACATCGATCTGGAGACCTCTTCACAGTTGGTTCAACAAAAGTGTCCCATACTTTTACTGATGGATCTAACAATAGCGTGGTCTGTGAATTTTTAGTAACAGTTTCTCAAAGTAAGATTCAAAATTGAGAGATCCCATTCATCTTATTTTTCTAATTTGATTGCTGTCAATATTAAAAGCTATTATAGTTTTTACACAATGTATTTTGTATGACAATCACACAAGCTTGAAACTCTGAGTAACAACTGATCCTCTAGATCTTCACTTGTATAATACGTTCAGCAGTAGTGAATCGAGCCCCTGAGACGACTATTACTAATCGTCTCAGTCGAGCTTGGAAAAAAGTCCTTTGAAGACGATACACACTTCTCGGATATTTTGTGCAGATATTATTTTATCCATTAGTTTTTTGTTGTTTTTTAACAAAATGAAAATAGAAATTGAATCACACCGGCAACCTGGGCTGAAATTATTTACCGATGTGAAATCTCCTAGATTGTAGATTACCAGAAGATAGTCTTCCTAACTATACACTCAAGTAAAATATTAAACTAGTTTTCTTTACTATTATACGGGTAAAAACATGAGGTTAATCAAGACCAAGAAACAATACTTATTTCTACAAGTGACACTATCGTCATGATCATAATAAACCTTATCTTTCCATAATTTATGTGCAATAACGATGGAACATTCTTGTCATTCTGCGTATTCATACGCATGTATGCTTGATATGAAATAAAATAGGACCTATGTATTTTACTCCTAGTTGACACCATAGCCCCTACAATCACATATTGTCCCGATGATATCGAAACAGACGTTGACCTTGGATCACTTGGAGCCGTCGTAACCTGGGACGAACCAAAGGCTGAAGATGCCTCAAAAGTTGCGACACTATTCATGCAAACTCATATTTCTGGAACTTTCTTTACGGCTGGAACCACATTTGTCACCTATATCTTCAGAGATAATGCTAATAATATGGAAACATGTTCTTTTACTATCACAGTTATGGCAGGTAAGGATAAACCAACCTGTATACAGTTAACAGATACAGTGTGTCCCAGAAAACCTACAAGGTTCACTTTTTCACCACCTTTTGCAATCAACTTTACTCATTCCGGAAACCTTTAGATCGCCACGTTTCATTTGCGAAATAATAATCACGATTGTTCAGTCGGTTTTCAAATAAAGGTTGATTAAAAAGCGGTATATCGGAAACTGGTATTGATGGTTTCTTGCAGCTATGCCACTCGATTGACCACTCGATATCATATGACCACAGTTACGCACCACTCGTCTTTCTTTACTTAATTAACTAAATTATTGTGGATGCCAAATAAAATGAAACGTCCATTTTATAACATGCTTTGTTTACATCTTTTAACATGTTTAAAGAACAATAATGCACATATCTAAAGATCCTTGACATAAATTGGAACATACATCACTGAATCGATTGATCCAAACAGTTTTTTTATGATTTGAACCGTGTTCGTTTATTTTTGTAAATCTAGAATCGTGAAATCAAAAAGAAAACGTCACACTTATTTGCTCATAAAACGAACGTTTAGAGTGATGAGCGAGACTGCATGTGGTCCATAAAATATTGAATATTGAATGGTGAGATGAACAGCAGCACCGTCAATGTTCATCAAATCAGTTGAACTTGTTTTTGACATACACCTAGCAACAAAAGTCCCTAACCAGGTGCTTTGAGGTTGGCTAATTCAAAATAGATAATCGGTACCAACAATCTGAGATATATATTAAATGGGCAAATCTCTTCTCCGCAGATTGATACCTCATTTAACAAAATCGAATGGATATCATTTAAGTTATGGCGGTTTCAATGACCGCGCCTAACAGCAGCAAAGTTACACTAGGTATAGGAAATCATTGATTTGTGTGTGATTACGCACTGTTGTGTAAAGATAGCAAAGACTTTCATTCTTCATAGCTCACTCCAGACCCATTCATCCAGATAGTACAGAGTTATGACAGCCGCTGACTATGTGGCCCATTTTCAGGGTTGTGAAGGTTAGTTTATGCCCTTGGGGCATAATTATGTCCTTTGTAGTCTTTTAATTGGACCACATAGTTGGAAGTAGACACATCCTTAGATGTCTTATTACCGGCGAAATGTCAAATCAGCGGTCTAAAAGTGTTAAGGGAATGGGAACATAATGGTAGACATTTTATCATGGCTATAGGCCTAATTTTAGAATATATCGATAACCGAACGCAATGTGTGCTTTATTGTCAGTCAATACAGCAACTCCAAGGGTGTTCAACTGCCCATCTACGATACAAGCAACCACTGAATCTGGAAAACATGAAGCCTCGGTGTCGTGGATAGAGCCATTTGCTGTTAATCTATCACCAGCTACAAAGATATCCAGTACTCGCAGACCAAATGACTCATTTGAAATTGGCTCTACTCCAGTGGTATATGTTTTTGAAGATGATGTTGGTAGCCGATTGTTCTGTAACTTTACAGTTGTCGTTACAGACACAGGTATGTATTATACATAGTATGTACATACAGCTGACGCGTTTCGTAAATTTTGTCAACAATCCTTTATGGAATCAGGGTTGTAACCAATGGTAGTCGAAGTAATTATGAATTATATATATCTCCAGTTATGGCTATATTTGTTGAATCTTGGAAATTCGACTGCAAGGTCATGAAAGCGAAAGACAGCGATAAACAAGTGTATATTTTCTGGGTTGCAGTTGTAATTACAGTATGGAGATTAATATCCGATGGATAGAGTGAGGGTAGGGGACACGATCAGCCCTGCGGTGGCATAGAGGGTTAAGAAAGTCGGAATTGAGGTCTTTATAATATTGATGATATTGAAAGCATACCATGCATGGTCTTAGCTTCCCCCATTAATCCTAACTCTCGCGGCCAAAAGAGAGGGGTGGGGTGGGACGGGCCGGGAATAAACCCCGGCCCATATTGAAGTCTAAAATAGCCCACCTTGTTTGTGGTGATGGGAGTGGGGACGGCGTAGAGGAGCTGTAGTGCCCTAGTGATTTGTAGTGCCTAGGAGGAAGTTTCATCGTTGAAACGATAGTACTGATCTACTCAACTTATATTATGATTTCAGTCGAAACTCTGGGGGAACCTGATGTCAAACGCTACACCGGTAATGTTAGGTCTAACAGTGGATATAAGGGACTTTCGGTAGGAGGACTAGTTCTATCTCTAATGGTTGTATTAGTCTTACTGATATGCGGAAGCATTGCATTGCTCATCTATATTCGGTAAGCATGGTAAAGGACAATTTAAATACCTAAATTGATTCTTGTCACCTGATTGGTGGAATGAATATCACGTGACATTAGGTATTTACCGTGTATTGAACAATTATTCGGTTATATGATCGACATTTGACACTGTCGTATGACTTTGACGTGTTCATGGTGTTAGAGAAACATTGGATCAAGACCAAATGCATTTTCCTCCGCTTCTTTTAACCAATGCTTGAATCATCATAAATTCCGATAAAGATTACCATTCAGAATTATTTGCACAATTCCCTAAATATGTCTTGGGAAAATACACCAGCCAGATAATCACGGATTTGCCGAGCTTGAATTGGTACAACCTAGACGATTGAAGTATTTAATCCCCATTCAATAATTTAAGTTAACAGCTGAAAATGATTTGAAACTATACTCCCTGTCATAATGCCTTGGACATAATTCCATCAAATCATGCGTACGTTCGAGTTGCGTACGTATGTGCGCAGGTGCGTATTGCAATGCGTAGGTGCGTATTGCAATGCGTAGGTGCGATTGTGCGTAAACACGGAAGTGCGTACCGGTCCCTTTAAACAAATAATCGCGCATCCTAATTGGTTAATTGTGAAATCGTCACACGCCCTGATTGACGGCGCGTGACTTTGTTTGCGCCTGTCAAGCATTTTGAAGCCGCGCCCCGCAAACAACAACAGAATAAGCTCGCGTAAAATAAAGCGAATTATGCCCAAGGGACTATGACAGGGAGTATACTTGGTACTCTAGTTAATAAGCGTGGGCATGATGATTACATAATGTGTTTGTTTGTTCGTAGAGGTTCATATCGGAGCTCTTAGCGTTCGAGCGATGACACTAAAGTCTCCAATATGAACCTCTCTTATTGGGAAAGAAAGTGTTTGTCCAACAAGCTTCAATATTTACAAACAGATAATGACACCCTTGTTGGATATGTGCCCATAGGTTATATTAAATTTCAATTCAAAACTGAACTTGAATCATATAAATTATTTATTGAATTGTTTAATTACAGAAAAAGGAGAAGCTGCAGAGCCATTGAATTGGATAGTCTAAGCATGTCTACAACTTGCTCTCAGAAGACGGCGAGTAAATTGTAATGGGATAATCGACTATAACATTGTATAAGCATACACACAGAAAAAAGATTACATAAGTTTACACAAGCTATGTTAATATAGAACTTCATACTTATTATGTAAACCTTTCACACAGTATTTGTGTACCAAATACACAAGTTATGTAAACATAACTTGTGTATTTTGTATATAATACTGTGTGAAAGGTTTACATACTAATTATAACATAATTATGTAAACATTTTTCTGTGTGTAAGCAAGTACAACTACACAGGTTGAAACGAAATGAAAAGAATAAGCGCATCATTGGAATTGATCTCAAAAGAGAGTATTCCATCAACGAAGTGTCTTTTCATGTACATTTTGGATAATGTTACAGGTTCATGATATCCGTTGAACCATATCAACAAATACCAACCATAAATGATTCGAAAGTGATCAATTCTGCCTAAATAGTAAGCCTTTTTTAAGCATTTATAGGTAAAATAATGGTATTTTGGCGGCCATTTTGAAAACGCCCTCTAACGGAAAATCTGCCAGGGTACCAATTGTCTACCCTCACTTTCTTGGCAAGTCTGATGGTCTGGGTCATTGCTGTGAAGAGTAACCGAGGGTCTCTTTCATGCACAAGGACCCCTCTCAGACAACGCACTGCCAAATTGTATACCATAATATTAGGGTCATTATGTTCACTTTTCAGAAGAGTGCGTCACCGATGTATGGGTTATTGTTTTTTGTTTTAATAAACTGTATTTTGTGATAAAAAGGGGCTTTTTACTTCTTATAAATACTAATCATCATGGATAGTAAGATACATATCTTGCAAGTAATGATAAGTTGTAACATTATAAAAATCTGTAAAATAAAACGAGCTAGTTTATAGAAAAACAGTTCTTGAATTGAAATGAGAAAAAAATTGCTATCATATTACGAAGTGTTGGTTGTCGATGAATAAGTTCCTTTGACTTCCTAAGTCTTATTAATCATTTGTTTCATGAAGATGATGTTTTTGTTTTTATTTCTTTGTTTGTTGTTGATGTTTTCCCTTTCAATACAAGTTTCATTTTAATTTCATAAAAAAAGTTGAAAAGTTTCGGGCAATCAACAAAACTTCATATGACAATTTTATTCTAGAACAAACATTTTGTTGGCGCATATCTCTGTTTGAAAGTATGATTTGTCAAACAAAATTCTTGCTAATATATCTATAGGGTACTTTGTTGGAAAATCTGCAATCAGGGTAGTTTCTTACAGAGCATTCATGCATAGATGCTTACAATACATCACATGGATCAGCTTAATTCACATTCATCGCTATGTATAAAATAGTTTAATCAGTTCCAAATCGGCGATGTATAATAGTGTGATTGTGATCTCTCCGTGCGCAAAAGTAATCCAAGTGTATCCGTGCGACTTTGGCCACACACACACGTGTCACGCATTTGATACACAATGCGTCATGTGCGCTCACGCTCTTCTGTATTTATTCACTTTTGTAAGGAGACTCATCAATTTAGAACTGATCAATCTACAAATGAAGTCATATTTCCGGTATATTCAGTGATAACACAGAACCCTGTGGGACTCCCTCTGTCAGAAGAATATCATCAGACAAAACCCCTTTAATGTTGACTGACTGGACACGTCCACTTAGGTAAGAGGAAAACCACTCAAGGGCGGTACCGGCAATTCCATATCGATCACGCAAACGTTTGATGCGGATCTGATGATCAATGGTGTCAAATAACGCGGAGTAATCTAACAGAATAAGCACTGCTTCTTGATGTGTGTCAACTGCGCATAGAAGGTCATTTTGAGCTCGTAGCAGCGTAGTCTCCGTACTATGGAACTGTCGGTGCGCAGACTGCTTATGTCCATGAAGGTCATTGTCCTGCAGATAGTTTTAGAGATGAATTTGAGGTTTGAGATAGGTATATAGTTCTTCAGTTCATTTCGATCAAGCTTTGGCTTCTTGATCAAAG
Organism: Ophiura sarsii; assembly: GCA_035610835.1. Classification (NCBI taxonomy): domain Eukaryota; kingdom Metazoa; phylum Echinodermata; class Ophiuroidea; order Amphilepidida; family Ophiuridae; genus Ophiura; species Ophiura sarsii. The sequence goes on from CM069443.1 coordinate 22,114,620, forward strand.
GAACAACTTGCGTTACTTTCATCATTTCTGGCATGCATCCAGAGTTTAACGACGAATTGATGATTCGTGTGATATGCGGAAGTAGAGGATCAAGGCATTTCTTGAGAAGATCAGTTGGAAAAGGATCCAAAGCGCATGACTTGTTTGCAGATCGGTAGAAACGTGACCGAAAGAAGCGAAAGAACTGTTGGTCGACTCAGAAATCTCAACGGAGGAAATAGCAATACATTTCATGTTATCAAGCGTGTCCCGCAGCTTTCCAACTTTACCATGGAAGAATGCTGAAAATCATTTGCTAGAGTTTTTCTGCACTCATGATCAGGTAAAACAGGAGCTGTAGATGGTTTTGACAGACGTTCAACAAATTTGAAGAGCTGACGATCGTTGCATCCTGCAATCTGAGTCCTATGATAGTCACATTTTGCTTGCTCCAACATGTGACGATACTTGTCACATTGCGCCGCGTATAATATGCCTATCGACCTCCAGTCTGGACTTCAACCATTTTCTTTCACAACGGCGTTGTTTACGCTTTTCATGATGTAAGGCATCACAAAACCACTTGGCATTTTGTTTTGGTTTAGGGCACATGACTGAGAAAATATTCATTCAATCTTCACGTGTAATATCTCAAACTAAAGACAAGAAATTTATAATATTGAGTGTCTAATATTTTTACGTAGGAGTTATAGTTTTAGAGTTGAGAGCATATTTATTACCTGATCAGTTACTTATTTTGAGGACTGTATACAAACATTGATCATTTCTATGTTCAGCCGGGCTATTGAATCTACAAACATTTTAGTACCTGTCAACAGAATCCCAATGCAGGCATCAATGTATCAAACTTAAACTTGCCCTCCTCGAGCTTTCCATTAATACAAGCTACACCAACATTAACATCTCTCCTGCAATGTTTGTGCTAAACAATAAAACAATCGCTTCAATTTACTATATTATAATAATATCTTAGAAGTTGCAATACAAATCAAAAGTCACCATGAATCCCACTGTCAAACCCATGAATAGTTCGAAATTCACCATTTCAAAAACATTACTTTTAACAAATATACAATGTAAAAACATAACTCTTTCATGCAAACAATATCAAAACATTAAACTCCCTTATGGCTGACATGTTAGCAAAACCACATCTCCAACTTTTGTTAATCCATTTTACGGCAAAAAGAGCAAAATAATTCATTGGTAGATTACCATTGTAGTCATATTCCAAGCCGTAATTTCACCCTTAAGATGAGCACTCCTGATGTAGTTCTCTTTGAAAACGACTATTCAAAATCACCGTGTTGCATAATATAGCTTTGCTTCATCATCTTCATCATCTATGCTCTGAGGTCTCTACGCTTAGGACCAAATTCTAATTATTATTTGTAAGTAAATAAAGTTCCACTCAACTCTTTGATCTTTACTCCAATGACATGATTTTTTCATACATGTATAAATCTGTATATGAAATGAAATTCTCTTACAATTATTTCATTTCCATCAACACTTCTTTCAAACTCTCACTATTATTTCAAACAACTACACCCGTTCCCAACCATCCTTCAACTACAGACTTCTCGAATATTACGTCAAACGTTCAACTATATTATAATTTCCATTTGAACGCCCTATTCCCTTTTAAAGGATTTTCTTTATTACTCCCATGCTGTAAACTTTTGAGAAATTGCCGCCGAGTCACTAAATTTGAAAGCAGGGGGTAGGGGCTTCAAGTCAAAAGATGAGTTCAAAAGATGAGAGCGTGGGGGGGGGGGGGGGGGGGGGGGGGGGGGTGCCACCGAGTCACAAACCTTTGAGACGCGGGGAGGGATGGAAGTGGCAACCGGCTAAGAAAAAAAAGAAAAAAAAGGAATCGAGCTCGAAAACCGACAGTAAACTGTCGTGTAATTATTTTGGTTTAATCTTCACAAAGACTTTCAATTCATTGTTTTCACAAAATTTCAAACAAATTTCAATAATTTCGACAAAAAATAAAATACAAACATTGGCGAAAATGGGTCGGTCGGGCCCGTAGAACAGTGTTTCTTTTACGTCACCTAACCACAAGCTGCGTGAGCCGCCAAATACCATTTCTATACCGGGTGGTGTCTATGGGCAAATATCAAGTAGACCTCGCAAGCTGGTGGAAGTTAGCCTTTTTGAAGGTCATCATTATCAATATAAGGCACTCTGTCAAACGTCATTAGAGTATGAGAGTATATAAACATTAAATGTTGATGTACACCATACATGTATATGGACACAATTTGTTTTTGGAAACATTGAAATTATTTTTTATTTACTGACACTTCCATAAAACACAAATAAGTATAGACAATATCTTCCGATTGTGCACTAAAAATCAAGAGAATTTACATCACATTCGACCAAGTGCACCAAATTGGGTTACCAATTTATTTATTCATTTATTTGTTTATATATTTTATTTATATATTAATTGATTGAATGATTTAGTAATTTATCTATTTAATCAATTATACTTTTAAACAATTTATGCCGATTGAAATGTATTATTGAGTAAATTAATACACACATCGGTCATAAATTGCATGATAGAATATCTCAGTGATCGACATAGCTAATCGTTTATCTTGCAAAAAAAAAAATCATTATTTAGTTTCAGAGAGTTATGCTTGAACTTGGCCTACTATAGGGCCCGGGCAGGTGTAAGATTTTGTATATGTAGTTTACTATAGTCTAGCTTATTCCGATTATATATAGTTCTCTCAAAATTATGGTTAACCCCTCACTTACTATACTTTATTGGGCTTCCACTAGTCTAGATGTAATCTAAAGTAAATGACTCTAGAATGACCATAACAAATCCATTTATATTTCATCCATTTATCTTCTTTGTTATTCATGTATTTTTTTATTTTGTTCATCTATTTATTAGTTTTGTTTTGTTTTTTTGTCCTGCAATTTATTTTTGGCGACCCACGATTTCTTTCTAGAAACCCGTCCCTTTCGATCACGCGGATTTCGTATCCCTGTTGAATTCATTCACCCAAAACATAGTGATACCAGTGGCCTCATATCAAGTTCATCAGGAAATGATCATTCATAATGATACAACAACGGTTATCCGGTGCATGGCTGACCGATAGAATCGTGCAACTTAACCTTCAACACAAGACCCAAAACAAAGGCTTGTATTAGTATTTCGTCAACATTAGATTGAAACTTTGTTGCAATCGAAGTTTCGAGGGCACAGGACATAAGGCCAATTACGGGCACAATATTGTAATCCTTGTTCCGATGAACACCGACTGATACAATGGCACGTTCTGATTTTAGGACAAACGTCACATTGGTATGCTGGTGTTTCATTCTTCCAGTTATTATTAAAGGTAAATGTATATTATTTTATATCGCTCGCCATTGTCATAACTTATTGTTAAGATCACGAGGTACTTCGTTCATAGCGATAGTTTCAGTTTCAGTTTCAGTTTGTTCTCCACAACAAACATACAGCGATACTGCGGTGGGTTGACCAAATCAGAGCAGGGCTCGAACAAATATTTGGTCACCCTTGTAAAAGGGCATGTTTTCTCCAAAACCCGGGCGAAAAATGGTCCTTGTAAATCATGTAAATGGTTATAACGCATATATGGTCGAATCCAACGAAAAGTGTCCACGACTAGATTTTTAGGGTCCAGTTTCAAAATGCTTTGATCTCTTATTCCTTTTCCACATTCAGAGTCAACATGTCATACTTGTATGGAAAAAAGTGCTATCACTAATCTCTCCAATTGACCACGAGGCGGAATGATGAAGTTGGAGGTACACTTCTCAATATTACCTACGAATACCCGGTATCATATTTTGATTAAGTGATTGATGATTATTCCTCCGATTTTACATATTTCATTCAAATTTGTGATTGTATTGTATTCAGGAGATGCAAATGCTGATAGAAAGTGGACATATTTGTCCAGGTCCTCATCGTTTTTTATATTTTATATTTAACACATTTAGGTAGCATTTTCAGGCTCTCAAGACTTTGAAACATGAGGTTGAGTCACTTTGTGTACTTTCACCAAAGATGACTTTACTGAATATATGTTTCCATGTACCTCAAAGAGGGAAGATGACCCTTTCTGGAAAACTTTGAATTTTGAACATGCGCCCAAAACTTAAGTACATATAGCAATGTGGACATTTGGTATTCGTAGGTAACAGTTAATGTATACGTAGGTAAGAGAAGTAAAACTGTAATAAATCAATGATGTACTTTAAGGTAGATGTTCTGATTGCTGGCCCGATTTTCAACTTGATGTGGGTTTTTTTACATGAAAGTGTCACATTCCAAAGTTTGAGTTGTATAACTCCAATGGTTCTAATTTTAGAAGCACAAGATCACAATAATTTTGCCGATTGAGTAGTACACAAACTGGCTGGTGGTTAACCATCTTTGGCAGTAATTCAGCACATGTTAGCCTATACTTTCTAAATGGAACATTTTTGGCCCCTAAGATTCTACAGACATATTGAGATAAATATGGGGATTCTTCTGATATCATAATATCATGATGTGAACAAAAAATCATAGCCCCAAATAAGTGATCGGAACATACACCTTTAATTTATGTAACATTTGTTTTGGGTGAAATGATCATGCAAGGTTGTTAACAATATTTGATTTTAAAGCAGAAATGTCAAATAAATGTAACATCGAATTTTCGGTTCACTTTTCTTGCCGCCCCCCTCCCCCCCCCCCCACATATGAAAAACCTAGTTACGCCACTGGGGAGAGTGTCGGCGAACTGTCAATGGGAAACTGTCAATGGGGAACGGGAGAGGGAAAGAATAAGAGAAAAAACTAGTAACGACGTGGGGTGGGGGGGGGGGGGGGGGGGGGGTGGTTGTACTAATTACCAGACGCGCGTTACCGGCTTTAACATAACTTTGTACCCGATGAGCCGGTCTTCCGGCGGCGCCGTATAGCATGCTTAAAAAGGGTTTGTTTACATTGCTAAGACGACTGGCGAACTAGACTAGGTTCGTACGTGTGAATCGTGAAGTCTAGGGCGAGTGGAACCCCCGGGGGAACCCTGGCTGTCCCCCTTCCTGTTTGTACCTCAGTGAGGGTTAAAAACAGGTGGGGAAAGCTAGGGTTCAAAGGATTAACCACGTATTAAACACCCCCTCCTAGCCGGATAAACTAAAAGAAACTAAATTGAAAAGATAACTTAGGCGTCGATGCTTTTTTCTGTCTGTCTGCTAAACTTGTATGGACGAGGGGGACATGTCCCCCCTCCATGTTTTGAGGTGGGGTGGACATAATATCAAATCCCCCCCCCCCCGTGTTTTGAGTTTGCATGTGATCGAAATAGAATATTTTAGAAACACCTAATAGTCCGTTAATTGGATAAAAGGAATCATGGAATTATGATTGTCAAAAGTACACAGACGGAAATATTTTCGCGCGCTATGCGCGCATGTGTACTAAAGATGTAATATGTTTGCTATAGAAGCTTGTTTGAAGCAAAAATGCTCCTCTATCATAGCACAAATAAATGTGAACTCAAAAATTTTCGCGCGCTACGCGCGCATTTGTATCCTGGAAAATATACTGTCGGTTGAGTTTCAATTCTTGCACCCCCACATATCAAAAATCTAGTTACGGCACTACGAAACACACGGAATATTAAAAATATTAGGTTTATGGCCTTAAAAACGTCATATTGGAACAATTCAGTGTTAGAAATACAATTTTTGCGCGCATTTCTTCTATATATAGGTTTCTCCATTATAATGGGTCGCGATCCATACCAAATATTCATTTGTATCAACATTCAACAACGAACATTTCAATACAATATCTGTCAAAGTGCCCACTAAATCAAAAGTAATAAGATTTGGTGAGAGTTGCAACGTTGAACTAAAAATAAACCTGCAATAAGTGTTCAAAAATATGCAAGGAAATGCGTTCCATGACATAAATTGCCCGCTTAGGAACGCTATTAATTCGGTCTAGTAAACCTATTGTTATCAATTACTACGAGAGGATTACCTGGTTGAATATTTAAATTCGAGCAGTACTTCTTGCTAACTGCATGGGTGAGTTTCCATTATGTTGCAAATTACATCCATGCTCAAGCGTTTAAACTACTCAATGGGCATTGCAATACACCCGGTTGGTTGCACACGAGAATTATGTCATTTATAGCAACCAGCTTTGATAGTAGGCGAATATTTAAATTTGTAGCGCTGCTAAGCGGGCCTTGTAGCGTAATGTTTTCCACCGTGAATTTCAAAAAAACTTCTGACGTCGAGAGGGGATACCCTCTCGAACTCCCCGGGACACGCAAGCGTGTCCCGGCTGCGAATTTATTAGCCGTACACACTCACTGTATAAATGTATTGCTGTACAATGTACATGTGCTATGCGCTTTACTCCGTCAGGTATCGAATGTTGTTTACGGTAACGAACATCGCGTCCCGGCCAGCGCTTCGCGCAGGCATGGATAGTGAAATAATTATATAGATATTTCTAAAACACCCCCACATTATGGACATATTCCCAGTAGTTTACTTTAAATAAAATACTAGAATATTAATTTAATGTTGACAAAATATACAACATCTAACTCACATACATTAGAAGTATAAGTTGTTACCCATGCCCTCATCGCCCATAATTTGTTTTCTGGACGTGTCCAAGAAATTGGATTGACCCCAAGGTTATATAACTACTTACCTATGACATAGCAACGACTGTCACCCAGAGTTCCCCTCTATGTTAATAAGTTGCTCACAGAGATTCTGTAAGATTCTGTAAATACTAAACTTAGATAGCGCCTATAGAAGGTTGTTTGGCCGCATTTAAACCAAGTATGTCCCTGTTAATCCCCTCATTATGTCGCAAGAGTGTTGCCCTAAATGTCTCCTAAAGCACAGCGATATGCCTCCTAGGTCACAACTCAGGACAATAAAGTAGCCCGATACATTGAAGAAAAAAATCCCGTTTGCAACCCATTTTTTTTGGCCGCGAGGGTATAAAAATAGCCTAATTAAAAATAAGTAGTTTTTCGCTAATTGTCATGAAGTCGCACACCGTCGCATATAATGTTGATTAAATTAATTTGTAATCGTCTTCGAAAATAAACTCTTGAGGGCAACCATGATGCTATAAAACTAAACTGGATCTCCACATCCCTATAATATCGCCGACATTTAATATGTTTAAAAAAGAACGTGGGTAAATAGTGAATACGGGAAGGAATATTGTGACGAACGCGAAAAGGAAATACCATTGTGCGATCGATATCGGGTTGTGCCCGCCAGTGGACAAAAGGAACATTAACACCAAGGACAGAGTTAGTTGAATTTATTCCTCCACAACATTTGTTTAGCACAATCAGGGCATTGGCCACATACAATTATGTCATCGTGCCTTATGTTACTTCAGTAAGGTAAGTACCAATGTTCATACACAGAGTGAACAAAGTTTGTGGAGGACAAATAAAACGAACCCGCGAAATTCAACAGGTTTATGCATAACGTGTAAAGCAATAGGCGACTGGAGATTCGTTGTCTGATCATCCATGTTGCATGGACCAGTTAGTGGTTTTTACTTAGCAACTCTCGTTCCGGATGGTTCATTGCATTTACTCTATTCAGATTCAACAATGTTATTGATACACCTATTCCTATGGTACATGCCATATTATAATGTAGTAAAAAAAGAATGCAGAATTGCATGGAAAAATACATGTACCTATAAGATTACTATGAGACTGTACATTGCTGTACATCCCGTACTAAAGGTCAAATCTAAAGGTATACCTTGGTGTAAATTTTTAACACATTATTTGGCTGGTAAATACCACATATTTGATATCAATGGAAAGCTTGAAACATATTTTATCAGCTACAGTTACTTATTCTGTGATTAAAACTACTCTCTTTGAGAAATGCCATCTGCAAGTACGAAGTTTCACGTATTTCGTATGACATCGGTGACTATAACCGAAACAGTTTTCAACCTATGATAGCTATAGATATACATTTTTGGAAAGCTTGTAGTTTATATCAGGAAAGGGTTCTTCCTTAAACAAATCTTTCTGAAAATTCTAAAAATATATAAAATAAAAATTGGAGATGGTATAATTACCATACCGACGTAGTAACTTTGACAACTATATATCATCTCATGGGTAATTTCATGAGGAATTCAAATATGTAAAGTAATGAAAGGGGTATAAGTGTAAAAAATATATGGATCTCAAATTAAAAATTAAAAACTCTGAAATGTTTCCGAACATTTCCGATCATACCATTTTATTTCTTGGTCGTACTATAATTTTAATGGCATATTTGGTTTCCACATGCAATTTCCCTTCAGAAAATGTATAATTTTACTAGTACCTCAAGGGGGTATACAAGCAAATATAAATGTGTAAAGTTAAAATCATGTCGCGAAAGCCAAAATCCGTGTTACGCGAAAGGAGGCGAGCTTAAAACACATGACCCTGTACATCCGCTCATTCAGTATCAATCGGCTCAACTTCGATCGATCAAGTACCGTAATTCCCTATCGCGAGAGAATTCACTTCACTCATGCATGCCCATAACAAAAGCTTGTCGTTCCCGTAGTATTCGTTGTTCAGATTAATTCTATACACGACATTCAAAACAAGATTTACTGTTTAAAGAATGACCTATACATTTGGCGGGTTATTTTGAATGAGTATCTATTCAACATGCGTGTTGGTCACAGATTTAGATTATGTGATGTTGTTCTTTCATAATCCTGAAAGTTTGAAACAGAATTTAGTTCCTTTAAATAAAGCCGACACATGGATGCCCTGCCTATGAGCGCGGTGAGTGAACTCCATAACAAGTCATGCGTGTATAGAGCATGCGTAATAGGTACAACACACCCAGATTTCGACCCGGCCAGAGTGCAAAATGCACGATGTTACAGATTTGATCAGGAAACAGGAGCGTGAATCACCAAAAATAAATTCGTTTCCCTCGCTTTGTCAAAATCTGTCACTAGAAATGAATTAATACAAATTTATAGTCGATTCGCAGACATTGGCCGATTTACCATTTCAGTCAGAGGTAACAGAAGCAAAAGAGGGGGAGGCACTCGAATTTAATCGCAATGTGCAAGGTTAATACCGTGTCATCATGTGCATGACTATTGTGATGCAGTCACCACTATGTACCTAGTGACAGGGAACTTGCGGCTGGATTATCTGCATAACTTTGCCTGCAAACAGTTGTTGTCAATGTCAATTGCCCGCGTATTTTCGATAAAGAAATATATTGTTATTCAGATAAATGGATGAAGGTATTCAGGTGGTCTCATAGCCAGAAATAACATTTATAATCCATATCTTGGTTGATATAACTGTTTTTCCATTTCATTAGGACAAATGGTTTTGTACCCAGGTTTATACAAAAATTATGATTGAATTATTCCGTTTTTTCTCGCAAATAAATACGTAGAACTGTTATTTTAATTTTAATGTTTCCTTTATTCCACGTGCATAATAAAAATGGAAAATACTAAAAAGTATTCACTAAATTATGAATAGGTAAAATGACATACATAATATTTTTGTTTCGAAACCTGCAAACGGTCGATTTGTTTTTATTGTGGTGACCGATCCAAATGGATAACACATTTCAAGCTGTTGGATTAAGTATTTGGTCGTCGTGATTGTAAAGCTACATGATCATCCCTATTCATAAAACCACACTATCATGAATAGCATTTGATTATGGAGCGCAAATAATAACATCTATAAAATTACCGCTGTTTAATCATTGCTCAAAATGGAAAATAATAAAAAGTATTCACTAAATTATGAATAGGTAAAATGACAAACATAATATTTTTCTTTCGAAACCTGTATACGGTCGATTTGTTTTTATTGTGGTGACCGCTTCCAAAGGGATAACACATTTCAAGCTGTTGGATTAAGTATTTGGTCGTCGTGATTGTAAAGCTACATGATCATCCCTATTCATAAAACCACACTATCCTGAATAGCATTTGATTATGGAGCGCAAATAATAACAGCTATAAAATTACCGCTGTTTAATCATTGGTCAAAATGGGTTCCTCTAACGCAGTCAGTAAGCAGCCACGCGAAAAGCCGTTCCTTTTCTAACCCAGCAAAGCGACCCGGAAGTACTCACCCGTAGCGATACGGCTTCGCAGTCATAGTTGACCTCGTAATAGCACGATGTAAATGAGCTCTTTTCATGATTATAATCACACATTTCAAACACATTTGCCATGAAATTGTATAATAAAAAGGCGTATTATGCAAATAATATTATCTAGTGTGAACTTCATGACATGTTGTATTTTCGGTGCAAATTATTGCAATCACACAAACCCGAATTCAAGAAAAACTTGACGAAACTAAAGCCAAATCCACGGTGAAAAAGTCACTTCTGAAGAATCAGGCATCAATTTTATCCATCGTATCATAATATTCATAGTCTTTTGTAACTAGAAACATGCTTACAATTTTATAAAATTATTTAGTCCGGTCAAGTGAATGCTTATAATATAGCTCCTCGAATCTTGTCTCGATCTAAATTCATTTCGTAGCGTCGATGGGTTGTTGATCAACTGTTTAAATCTCACGTTTATACTCAGATTCGCTTGATAGCTCAGATGGTAAAGGGTTCGCTTTGGGAGCTGGAGGTCCGGGGTTCGAAATCGATCCTTCTGCTCTGCACAATGTCATATGATATTTTTTTTACAGAAAGGCTATTCTGGTCAAAATGAATAAATATTTCACAATTTCATCACACAAAATGCATGAATTCAGACGTTTTCATTGGAAAAACGTATTTTTTTTCAAAAAATTCAATAATGAATTCAAACGCGGGCATGAAAATGAAGCGCGGGCGTGATACGGGAAACTAAAAATCAAGTTGGCGAGGCCTAACGGGGGATCGTAAGTTTCGTTTTCTGACCGAAAATCGGTAAAAATCAAACTCGGTTTTTCTTATCAAAAAAGAAGTCGGGCATCAATGTTTTTGATATGAAATTAAAGCTTAAGATTCCGTTAGTACGGAAAATGCTCTTAAAATATCGTACGAATTTTAGTCCGGTCAAGTGAATAGTTACAAGAAGCAAAGTCACGAAAGTTGTTAAATTCTAAAATTAGCGATAAAATCACTGTTTGTGGACCAAATATGTCAGATTTGGCATCATATTATAGAGAAAATTACGAACAATCCACCTACTTCGCCATCATGGCTGCCAGCTAACCCTACCTCAATTAATTCAGGGAAAACAAACGTCTCGTAAGGTTTTAGCGCAAGGTTGACATCCTGAAATCGATCTTTGCGTGGGTTAAAAATCGGCAAGGTCACTCATTGAAAGCGATACCTGCATGCTGACTGTAACGCCTAATGGACGAGGTCCAAAATCGAAACCGATGCGCCAGAGTTTATGAATCTATTATAGTTTACACCTTCAACGACACAGTTGATTCTTGATTGTGGCAAGTGATGGGAATTACAAAATGATTTTTTCCTAACAATTCGTCTCATTGACCTCGCAAAATTTCGCACAAATTAACTTAAATTAGTGCTTTAACCAGAATATATCATAACTTTCCAAAAAAACCCAGTCGATTTTGATGGGGTTTTCAAGGAAATACTTAGAAAATCATACAAAATCAAGAACAAGTCGATCGTCAAAGGTTACTCAGGTCAACAGAGAACAGCATGCTACGATTTCCCACAGGTCCCCAGTCCGGCGCATTAGAGCAATCTCGGAAGAAATTACTTCCGTTTCCTCCGTGTGTGATACGTGTCTCCACTAAGCAATCAACGAAGCGTGGTCGGATGACCAGCTTGAGTAAAGAGATTTCAAGTGGTACTTGAAGAGGGCTTATAGCGGCATATATAATAGAGTTATGAATAGAGCTAATTGTAGGGATGGGATTATAATTTTGAACAGCCTCCTTCTATTCTCAACTTTCCTGAATAGATACATTACTAAATCATTCAATCAATTAATAAATAAATACAATCAATAAACAAATAAATGAACAAATAAATTGGTAAATTGCACCAATTTGGTGTATTCGGTCGGGTGTGATGTAAATTCTATTGATTTTTAGTGCACGATTGGAAGATATTGTCTATTCTTATTTGTCTATTCTTATTTGTATGGAAGTGTCAGTAAAAAATGTCAATGTTTCCTAGAAGTAAAGACTTTGTGTTTATGAAGCAAATGACTATCAGCGTGTTTTTATTAAGCAAACCGGCTTTTACCCGTCTTATAAAAAGCAGGATAAAAGCCGGTTGCTCGTGTGAGAGACGTGTTTTTATTGCAGTTTGATAAACAAACTTGCCGGCTGCCGCTGACCTCATTATAATAAATGCCAGCGAAAGGTCATACACATCTGTTTGCATTTAATTGTCAGGTGATCGTGCATCGTGTGCCCACTTCCGCTTTTCCACCGGCAAACGCGCTGAGCAGGAACCGTGCGTGTTTATACTGACGAAATACATGAAAGGTCATCCTTAACATCGGTTATCCGGTGCATGGTTGACCGATAGACTCGTGCAACTTGATCTTCAACAAAAGCCCCGAAACAAAGGCTTGTATTATCATTTCGTTAACATTAGATTGAAACTTACGGGCACTTAAGGCCAATTACGGGCAAAATATTGTAATCCTTGTTCCGATGAACACCGACTGGTACAATGGCACGTTCCGATTTCAGGACATACGTCAAATTGGTATGCTGGAGTTTCATTCTTCCAGTTATTAATATTATTAAAGGTAAACTAGTTATAATGTATATGGTCACGCGTTATGAACTCGCCTCCCAATAGGGTGGTGCCGTTACATTTTTTAGTTTCATGCTGTCATTTTCCTCAAATATTTTTAAAACCACAAAAGCTATCTCAACAAATTTGGTATCATTTTAAAGCCCTAATAACAAGCTATCTGCCTGCAAAATGGCATTAGTATAGCTAATACAGAAATGGAGATACAGCTGTTTGATGTTTGGGGACCAGGGGTGGTGCTGGAAGGGGTGCCGCTGGAAGGGGTGCCGCCTGTACAAACTCAATGGGATAATCCCATGCTATGTTCTTTTTACAATAACTAGTCATCCTTTAATGTAACAAACACCATTTTGGTCCCATTTTAAAGGATATTTAGTATTCTTAAAGTATGTGGTTCAACAGACTTGTCAACGATTTGTAACAACTAATTAATTATGGATAAGACCATGATCATCAGCTTTCTTCCTATTCGCTACACAGTCAACATGAATAATCAGCCTCAATTTACCGGATTTATAAAAATGACTATAACAGAAAAAGTTTTCAACCTATGATAGCAAAAGTAAACATTTTTGGAAAGCTTGTAACTAGAGGAATACAGAAATGCAGTTTATATGAGGGAAGGGTTCATCCTCAAACAAATATTTCTGAAAATTCTAAAAATATATAAAATAAAAATTGGAGATATTTACTAGCCGGTATAACTACCATACCGACGTAGTAACTTTGAGAATTATATATCATCTAATGGGTAATTTCATGAGGTATTCAAATATAAAAAGTAAATAATGATAGGGGTAGGTATAAAAATATATGGATCTCAAATTGAAAATAAAAAACTCTGATATTTTCCCGAACATTTCCGATCATACCATTTTAGTTCTTGGTCGTACTATAATCTTAATGACATATTTGGTTTCCTCATGCAATTTTCCTTCAGAAAATGTATACTTTTACTACCTCAGGGGGGACATACAAGCAAATATAAATGTGTAAAGTTAAAATCATGTCGCGAAAGCCAAAATTCGTGTGTAACGCGAAAGGAGGCGAGCTTAAAAACACATGACCATATCGGGCTCTCAAACAGTACAATAAAGTGCGTATTGAATATTGAGATCGGCGTTTAGTTTCGCAGAATTAACGTAAGTTTGGGCTAATAGATTTATATTTTTTTAAAGCAGTCTGTAATATATTGTGGTCTAGAATATGCACTCGATATGAAAACAAATTACACTCGTAGCTAGCTAGTCATCTTCGACTCGTGCAATATATTCTTGTATCACACTCAATATAAACTGCTCACAAAAAGTATCGAAACACTTAGAAATGATCCAATATATAACGGCTCGAAAGGGTATGCATTAATCGAATCTGATCATTCTAAACAGTAATGCAAACCTCTTTCTATAGGGTGATTGTCACTTTTGAAACTGGACCCACGACCATTGAAATGACAATAACTCCGCTCCGCAACATCGTATCTCATCGATCGAGGTGTCAAAATACGCAGAACAAAATTATGCACTTGGTTATTTGCTTCGATTAATGCATACCCTTTCGAGCCGTTATATATTGGATCATTTCTAAGTGTTTCGATACTTTTTGTGGGCAGTTTATATGACTATAAGTATATGACTACTTTCAAGATCACGAGCGATATCGTTAGTTTATTCATCACATATCAAACATACAGCGATAATACAATTATAATACTGTGGAGGTTATAGAAATTTGGTTTTTCACCTACACCAAGTAATTATACTGGGGTCGTTGATCAAATCAGAGCAGGGCTTGAAAAAAGTATTTAGCCATTTGAAACAATAATTGACTGAATGGTGCATGTTGGCAATATAAATTTAGTTTATAGGTTTTCCCGGCCAATTTGAAAATGTTATCAACCAAATTAGCTTTCCAGTATTCAAATTCGCGCTAAATTGAATGATTATCTAAACGTATATTTCTATTTCCTTATAACAGCATTCAATTTCATTTACGTGAATTCTATTTCATTTTAACATCGATCAATTTCATTTTCAAGTATTTAATTTCATTTTGACGCATTCAAATTCGCTTGTGTGTACGTGCACAAGGTTTAATGGTCATAATTACATTTTCATTTTCATTTATACGCAATCAATTTCATATTTTGTAGATTCTATTAAAAGCCGATGTGTTCAATCAGGGACAGTCGACTGTCCCTGGTTCAATTACACCGCATTTGTCTTAGGCTTTCACAGAAAAGAGGCCAAGAGTTGAGGAAGGGTTCGGGAACATTTTGATTCATTGTAAAAAGGGTAAAATGGTTATTGAGACGTATAAGGCTGATCCGGAAAGAAGGGGAGGGCGGAGACCATTTAGGAGGGATGCAAACATTTTAATCAAAATGTTCTATGTGGTACTTGGCGTTTTTTAGGTGAGGGGTGCAGGGCCATGAAATTTAGGGATCCCCCTCCACCAGGTTCCGCTGTCTATATGGACTTAATGCATTATGTGTCTATATAAATGCTCTTTATAACATTTCCATCATATTTTGCTATTCTGATTTAAAAGTGTAGCCATTATTGGTTAAAATGTGAACATTTACGCCTATCTTTCATCTTTCTCTTCTCTTTTCTCACATACATTTTTTATACATAATTGTATATTTATTACATATCGTTAATTTGTGGATATGTTTAATAAGGTCTTTAGTGATTTTCATCACTGTGTTAGCGCTTTTTGGTTTTCGTTTGACGAACACACAAACAAACAAACAAACAATTATGATACGAATAATAAGGCATATAGATCGTTTAGTATTGCTAAATAGAATGCATTTATCGGGTAATTGTTTGCATATAAATGAATTCGAATGCACGAGATGACACGTACCGCGATTTGATTGCAGTAATATTTAAAAGCGTGACAAAAACATTACATTGATTGCTCATATTGCGAACTGACATGAGCGCATGTCTTGGTTGAATGCGGATATTACTAAATAGAATGCTTTTATTTGGAAATTGACATTCATTCTAAAACGTTCAATCAATTTAGCGCGAATTGAAACTACGTAAATACTAAATAGAATGCTTCAATTTCTAAATTGATCGGGAAAACCTATAATAAATGCATATATGTATATCATGTTTTAGGCGGGACACATTCTGACACAACATGGCTTATTTTCTTGGTTACTCTGATAGAAATAATCGAAATTCACCTTGTTATTTTACTTTCCAATGTTTCAAGCACAATCACGTTTGGATCTTCGTCTTTACGGTGGTGAAAATGCATTGGAAGGGCGTCTAGATATATATCAGCACGACGGCAGATCCTACAGGTGGGGAACAGTGTGTGATCGCGGTTTCGGGGAACCCGACGGAAGAGTGGCATGTAAACAATTAGGATATGTGTTATCAAGTATAAGCACTGGAATAGTAACAGGTATGTCACTATTTTTGAGCACTTACGAGGGTTGGTCAATAAGTAATGAAAGTGATCATGGTATGGGATGCATGAGTGATTCTATTAAAGGGGCATTGAGAGATACAAATGGGAGTACGCCCTCAATTATCCTGGAAATCAGTTTTTTTTGCATCAAAGTAATACTTAGGCATATACTAACTACCATCTGAAACAGTTTACCAACATTCACCGTTTAGCATATAAAATGTCATGATTTTCTTAGTTACGATATGATCATATCAAAACTAGGTGCTGAATTCGGAAGTTATGCTATCGTTTTACATGCGGCCTTTCGCGGCAAATCTCAACCCGGAAGTGCCGTTAATTGCTTTTTTGGCATGAAGGCGATGTCGGAATTGTATGACATTTTGGATTTGGGCTATTTTGATGATTATCTTTACGTTATTTGCTCATTTAGTATATCGATACATCTCTCAATGCCCCTTTAAGTGATAGTGTGATCAATACACAATATGAACCTTTGTCTTTCAAACAATACACTTTTGGATTTCTAAGTATGAACTATGACATATATAATAGCACTAGCTTAAAGTAAGTACGCTTGCAGGGGCGGACTGGCCACTGTGGCGTTTTGGCGATCGCCACATGGGCCGCTTGGTTTTGGGCCTCTCAGGGCCGGTTACTCATATTTTGCGGCCGTGCGAAAATGTGTTACTGTGCGAAATTTTGTGACTGTGCGAAATTTTGTGACCGTGCAAAATGTTGTGACCGTGCGAAAATTTCTGACTGTGCGAAATTTTTTGACCGTGCGAAATTTTTTGAACGTGCGAAAATTTCTGACTGTGAGGTGACTGACTGGGAAAAAAATTGGGGCAACCTTTTACGAACATTTACTACCGGGACGACATACTTCTGCCTGACATGGTCAAAAAGGGCCGCTTTACTAAATAATTTTGCCACGGCCGCTTTCAGGTCCCAGTCCGCCCCTGTACGCTTAGGACACTGCTAAATCAGTTATTTGGTGGGAAATTTGAATTGTTTGTATGAAACACGTGGTAAGAAGATTGCATAACATGACACTAGAAGCAGGTAAATCCCGATTCTTTTTTGCATAATTATAGTAATACCTAAGACAATAACTTTAATCCCCGTGTAATTTGAAATATGTAGTAGAAGAGGAAAGGGTAAGGAGAAGCAATTGAATAAAAATAATACAAATACAAGTATTTCAAATAGCCCATTTTCATTAAGATATTCTCAGTTGGTCTACACCGGGACTGTCTACCCCGGGACTGTCTACCCCGGGACTGTCTACCTCGGGACTGTCTACCCCGGGACTGTCTACCCCGGGACTGTCTACCCCGGGACTGTCTACCCCGGGACTGTCTACCCCGGGACTGTCTACCCCGGGACTGTCTACCCCGGGACTGTCTACCCCGGGACTGTCTACCCGGGACTGTCTACCCCGGGACTGTCTACCCCGGGACTGTCTACCCCGGGACTGTCTACCCCGGGACTGTCTACCCCGGGACTGTCTACCCCGGGACTGTCTACCCCGGGACTGTCTACCCCGGGACTGTCTACCCCGGGACTGTCTACCCCGGGACTGTCTACCCCGGGTGTAATGTCATGTTGGTACTTCCATTGCTCGTACATGGATGCATCAACTAAAAATGGCTTCCACAACCTCTCTTATTACTGCTATCTTTAGAGCTACTAGATGTGTATTGTTAATATAATCGTCACATAATTAAAACGGTTTGAGGACATTTTATGATCAGCTCTTTTTGAAATCCCACTTATTTTGCTTTACATCCCACAACAATTTATTCAATTATAATCTCGTTATTGTTCTTTATCCTTTGTTGTCTTCTATGGTTTATCGTTGCGGATTTTCCTTAATAAAAACGTATTTGAAATGGTCCTTTCTTCTTTGTATTAAGTCATTCAGTGTCAAACAGAGATTGTTGTGTTTTGTTACTAATCACCAAGTTTGATCTGTCTCTATGTTTGCATTGTTGAGATATACGCAAATGTATCAATCAACCCATATTTCAACCTATCCAACCAAATATTGATAGATTTCAGGCAGTGTCCAAAGTGTGCTTACTTTAAGCTAATGCGTCATAATTCTTACCTGGAAATCTAAAAGTGTATTTTTTGAAAGACAAAGGTTCACTATCTGTCAATAGAATCACTCATGCATCCCATACCATGATCACTTTCATTACTTATTGACCAACCCTTGTATAGCCCTATATCAAAATTTGGGTCCTAAAGTGGAGAGCTGATAGATAGTAAAGCAAAACTCTTTTCTAATTACAAATCAGAAAGTGCAGCCTATAATAGACACTCGACATTTTTGACAAACACTGTTGTAATAGCTCATTGAAGTACCATATTTCATGACGAAATTTTCCCGTTTGGCTTTGGTGACCCTCTTTGCTGCACAACCAAATTTACATGTTTGTCCACGAGCGCAGTGATTTTCAAATGAAATTGCACACATTGCATTTTCATATTTGAATAGCCCGCCAACAAAAATTTGGAAAATGTCAGTTTTTTATCATCAAAATATAGAACATATAAGCATTTCATAGCATGGGTAGGGTAAATTGATTGTGTTAACTCACATGTAAACAAGAAAGGATGCATGAAATTCCAATAATATCACAAATGTGCTCAAGTTTCCAAATTTGAATGAGAGACACATTTTGTGATCTGATGCATATTTTGGGTATCTCGTGGACAAACGTGTGAAATGGGTGCACGGGTAAAAAGGTTTACCAAAGGCAAACGAAAAATGATATTGACTTCATTTTTTCACACAAATCTAGTCACAAATAAGGTATTCTTATAACGTTAAAAGAAATTCAAACTTCAACTTAGTTTTTAAAACAAGATGACTTCTTTCCACTATTGCAGTTTTTTTTGACTCACCCTGTACGTACGTGTATAATAAATACAATATTACAGCGTCATATTCCTCCCTTTGGTATTAACATTTACTCTGTGTTTATTTAATCAATTAATGTGCTCTACTACTTGTTAGTATTCACAGATAGGCCTACACCTAATGAACTACTACGGTTAGTTGGAGGGACTGGATCGTCTGAAGGCCGACTAGAAATTTATCATAACGGCGTATGGGGGACAATTTGTGACGATGGTTTTGAAACCGTTGACGCAAATGTAGCCTGTGCAATACTGGGTTTGGGATCAGTGGTACAAATTAAAAGTTTCGGAGCAGGTAAGATGTATGTTTTTGGACAATAATTATAACTTTCATTTTTAATATATTCGAAAAGGGAATGAGGAGACGTCATCATAGTTACAAAAATGTCTCCCTCGTACATTTTAAATAAACTCTGATGTTTCATTCGGGGGGGGGGGGGGGGGGGGGAGTCACTCAGTTACTTTTTAAGTAGAGATATGCCGCCAGCAAAATGAAAATTGACCCAAACATTTAGCAATTGTCGGTGGAAAATGGACCGATATGATTACCAGAGACCCGTACGGTAATTCTCCTACATATTTGACAGATGTTGCTAAAACCTCTGTAAAACAACTTATTTAAGGATATTAAACCCATAAGATCCCACACCACTAAATAGGCCCTATACTTTTACATGCTCTTATTTAGTGTTGACAGAACACGTACAATCAAAATCACTCAAAAACCTACAAAATGGACTGAAAATATATCTTTTTGCACTGTGGTAGTCCTAAAATCAGGGTTATATTCCAACTTTAATTATTTGGGGCAATTATAAATACCTCTCCTGTTATGAAAATAGAAAGAAAAGCCGAGTGTCGTCAGCAAGGACTACAATCATTTTTGTGGTGTGGAGTCTTAGAGCAAATATATGTAGAAGTGCATGGTAGTAACTTGGGATGCTTGACCTCAATCCCATGATAATTTCCATAATCTGAATATATCTTCGTATTCTGATGGAATAAACAGTAATTCTGTAAGATTCTGTATTCAAGAATACAGAATGTTCATAATCCCATGATACGTACTACGGTTCTACCATGTCACTTCAGTTGTATTGAGTGAATCTTAAGGGACAATTTTTGTAATTGTATCGTTTTTACGGGGTGGATCACGTAGCGAGCCGAACCCTATTAGAGTGGAATTGGCAAAATGATGAAATTTGGGTCTTTCTAGATATAGATAGAGGCAGCCATGTTTAATTTTTGTAGTCTATGCCACATTCGTAAAATATATGTACCATAATGCAGCATAGTTTATTAGATCCCTGCAGCCTCTGATGTAGTCTGCTTTAGTATACCTTTTTCCTTTTCTTTGTCACTGTACCGATAGAGGGCTCACTCCCCATGGACCGCTCCCCATCCTCTGATCTCACCCCGGGAAAAAAAGGTCTACTTGCATTGGATTGACCTCGTTGACCTCCGTATACTTTTACATTAGTGCTCGTCCAAAAATTGGACGCATATGTAATGAGCAATTTGTTCGCGTGGGGTTCAAAATTAACCAATGGCAGACACGATAAATACGAAGTATATGAATATTTATATACGTCTTCGCAGAGAGACGAATCTTGCTCACTTGATAAATTCAAAATGTCGATTTTCTGGCAATGTATAGCCGCCGTTTCGATCTAAAATCACGCTTTAGGAGTTATCTTTGACATTGGTCCTCGCCCAAAATATGTTCCTCATAGATATAGCTACATTTCCGCATATGTGACTATTTCCATGCTATTTCCTATCTTTCAATATCGTGTAATAAAAAACCTTTTTACGTTTAAACAGAGACAAATAATTTGATCATTGTTTACGATATAACTAGAGATTCTTACACAGCCACAGAAATACCCCCTTCACGCGTTTCTAGATGTACAAACAGCAAATTCAATATTAGCGCGTTATGAAGGGGTGTGATACTATCGTGACGCATAAAAAGCATCGTCCCTAGTAATCCCTAGTGTGCTCAAGCACAGTTCTTTTGTAAATCCAATGCCAGTAGACCTTGTATTTGGTCGGTTCTCGGATGGGAAGTATCAGGGGGTGTTGTTCGATTGTGTGACAGTGAAATTATACAAGGTATACGAGTCGACTACCTCTGATGGAGTCAAAGATATTTGTTTTTAGTCTATTGATCTTCCAACAGAGAGACATTAAATAGATCATCTTGTTTGACTAAGGAAAAACCATGCAAATAGTGGTCAGTCAGCACAGCAAGTGTTCTGATAAGGAATACTATGGCACTGCCTGAACATGTAACTGTGTACAATATATAAGCCATAGAAAGTACACAGACACAAGCATGAATCGTAATCTTGTTTTTCAACAATTTCAATACAAGAACTATTTTGCACAAAATGAAATATTGAAATTGAAATAAGGATAAAAGATTTTTTATCAGGAATGACAAGTTTGTGTGCGGCTTGATATATTAAAGAAAGGTTTTGTTTTGATTAAATTCCATATTTATTTGGGAACTAATAGCTCTGGCAATACATATTATTGATGTTTAAATCAAGCCAAAAATAATGTAGGCCTAGCCATTACATCATGTAACCTATTTTTACACAGAGTTGTGGCATCGTGAAAATACAGAAAAATAGGAAAGAGTGAATTTAGTTTTTAAAAATGATTAAATTCAGTAAGACAAATGCCCCCTTCCACTTATTTATAAGAAAATGGTAAATGGAATTATCTTGGGCATACGCTATGCTTTTTAAAGTTAGAGGGATAGTTATCTATTTTTCGTTTGTATATGGAAAATACAGCATTTCCATGGTATATTGGTATATTTAAAAACAGATGATTTAACCTTCTTCCCATTCCAGAAAATCCTTACAAAACATGCCTCTTTCTTTTTCTATTCCATTTAATGGATTTTTTATTACTGTTAATTTCAATCCTCACAATGACATAAAAAATATATATTATTTTGCAATAACAATAAACTACGCCTGATTTTTACCATTTCAAATCAGAGTCAGACTTGGTCTACCCCTTAAACACGTACTATCTACTGAAGACAGCCAACTGTCAAAATTTAATCTAACCTGGGCTTTTTGGGCCACAAAAATGTGGTTAGAGGAAGTAAAATTAATTTACATCTTTCCACATGCTTTTATATCAATTTTACAACAAAGTTTAGTACTGTGTTAATTTAGTGTGAAATACCATGGAATATGATTAGCCCCCCTATCCTTTTTTACATGTTAAAGGGGTGTTACAAAACGTTTCTCGCTTATCAAGTTCATAGTACTTGTGATCATTGAAGTACAAAATGTAAATATGGTTTGTTTGTTTGTTTGTTTGTTTGTTTACAACGGTCAGTCCGTTCGGACACACGCTTGGGTCCTGATGGGACCAGACTCAAGCAAAGCTCGGGTCAGGCTTAAAAAACCTATATAAGAATGCTGGCTGAATGAAATGAAAGGGGTCACCCATTTACCAGACTTGTGAAATATGGGACCCTATTTGGCGGCACATCCACGTGACCTCATATCCACTAAGTCCGCCCCCCCCCGCGGGTTTCATTATATTCAATACCTTAAATGGAAAGGAATGTCATGTTGTTGTTTTTAATTTTAATTAATTTACTTCAGAATTCAAGATGAACATTAAAAATTGCCTTTATTGTTTTTTCCGACAAAAAAACCCCAGCAAAACTTGATTAAAACAGTGTTTTAAATATGTTGGAATACCACCCTTAACCATGTAAAATGCTGATCTGCCGGAGATCAGCATTTTTGAATCGACGTTTTGTTGTACAAAGAGGGCTGATTTTTCTTGATCCTCCTAGGTGTAAGTTCATACATGTAATACAATTGTAAAAATATACAAATCCCAGTTTTTATCATATGTTTTTGTAATTGAGGGCGCTGCCTCCACCACATCTCTTAATGCCCCTTTAAGTCTTCACGATAAGTATTTAATTTATGAATAAATCATTTTCTACAGGGACTGGTACTATATGGTTGGATGATTTGGGATGCCATGGTGGTGAAGGTTCTCTTAGCGACTGTTCTCATAATGGATGGGGTGCTCACAATTGTGGTCATAGTGAGGATGTTGGCATCATATGCTCCGAAACTGGTAACAAAACAACTAATTGATTTAGGGGAGACGTCAAAACTCGACCGCCCGTTGACTGCCGGTTACGGGCGGTTCCGCCCGGTTCTTTCAGGTCAAATGTTTTACTGGTATATGAATATTCGCGCATGCAACACTGAACAACCGCCGGTTGACTTAATGCTGTAATCTGACCAATTTACACTATCAATCTGTTACTTTGCGGTCATAATAGCTCTCTCTATAATCGTTCTATAAAAAAAAAACATTCATAGACTTTCGGTATTGATTTTAAAAAGTTAATTGAGCTATAAACAGATTGAAAAAGCCAACCCCAGCGAAAATCAATAGCTGTATTGTACTGGTTTTCAACTCAGACTTTTAAGTCTTAAAAGAGCCCATTACTTCAAGATGTTATTGCTCACGTGTGTGACGAGGCACTTTCAACCGGTCGTGTTCACCAGACCTCATTATGTGACCTCATTATGTGTGTATATTATAACAGACGACACGTTTTGTGAGAACCGAACGGAACCGGCCGTAACCGGCGGTTGCCGGGCGGTCGAGTTTTGACGTGATCCCTTACAACTATGATTTACAATTTTATTGTGAGAAAGTGTTTCCTCGATTACAATAATATTATACAACGAAAATTGAAGGGAATTTTCCATCTGAAATACCGTAATGCTTTACGCGTACAACAGCTGGTTTAGATGTACCTGTAAAATATATTTTTTATTTGAATATGTGTAACTATTGAACTTAATAGGGGTTTGGGTAACTTAAACCAAACTTTGAATATCTGATAATTGAACTCTGTGTTACATGAGTATTAAATCTATCACCCGAGGTGGATAATCTCCTAAAGATCGCCCAATTTGCCAAAAAAACAACAACTTTTAAATGCTAGTAATTGAGATACAAAAGAAACCACCATATTGAGTAAATTATTTTCCTATGTTACAAATTTCTCATTTTTAGACTGACCTCGACTTTGTCGCTATCTGATAAACACGACAAAGCCGATGCGTGTAAGTTTCCTGTAGATACGAATTTGTCTATACTTCAAGGCGAGCTATCACATCCAGTCCTAGGTTACAACTTCTCCATGTTAACTCTGTACAGTCTGTCATCAAGTGAGCAGGTGTATGACTATGAGCGGCCAAAGGGGTCAAAATGGTCTAAAATGGAGAAAGGTCTCAGTAATTTAGAGAAAGTACGTGTCTAGAATGTAGAAAGGTCTCTGTAATTTAGAGAAAGGTGTCTAGAATCGAGAAAGGTCTCTGTAATTTAGAGAACGGTGTCTAGAATGGAGAAAGGTCTCAGTAATTTAGAGAAAGGTGTCTAGAATGTAGAAAGGTCTGTGTAATAGTCTTGGAAAGGTCAAATGTTGAGAACGGTCTGGGTGTAAAGCAGAGAACAAGTCTGTAAAGCAGAGACAATTTTGACCCCTTTGGCCGCCCATATATGACCAGTTCGTCTGAGGTGAACTATCAAAGTGGTAGGCCAGCTTTAAAGGATACTCGTCAATTGGGTAGTTGGTGCCATAATGACTAATCGGAATATACGAGGGGCATTCAGTAAATAATGAAAGTGATCATGGTATGGGATGCATGAGTGATTCTATTGAGGGGATAATGTGATCAATACAAAGTATGAACCTTTATCTTTCAAACAGTACAGTTTTGGATTTATAAGTGTGAACTATGACGTCATAGCATTGTCTCAAAGTAAGTACACTTGGGACACTACTTAATCAGTTATTTGGCGGGAAATTTGAATTATTTGTATGAAACATGTGATAAGAAGATTGCATAACATGACACCAGAAGCAGGTAAACACGTAAGTATGATAAAAAGACAATAACTTAAATCCCTGTGTAATTTGATGTATGTAGTATATGAGTAAAAAGTAAGGAGAGGCAATCGAATAAAAAGTATACAAATATCAGTATTTCAAATAGCCAATTTTCATTGAAAAATGCCCAGTCAGCGAATCACTAATATTGCGGAAAATCAAACAATTTATGAAAAATCCAAGCAATTAACCAGTTTGGGAGATTCCATATGATAGTTAACTAATTTTCTGAACTTATTCGCATGAAACCTGCAGAAAATGTGCGCATGCGCAGACGGCAGATCATTTTGAACAGGGCCACAAATGGCTAAAATCAAGAAATTTACCAGATAAAAGCTTACTGTGCCTTCAAATTCTAATCAGAAATAATTAAAAATGCTTAAATCAATGTGTTTAAATATTGTGATAGTCAAAATAAAGATATACATGAATGTATCAATCAAAGATGGCTGCCACAACCTCTCTTATTACTGTTATCTTTAGAGCTACTATATATGTATTGTTAAAGTAATCGTCACATAATTTCAATGGTTTGAGGAAATTTTATGAACAGCTCCTTCTGAAATCCCCACTATTATTGCTTTACATCCCACACAAATTTACTAAATTATAATCCCTCCATTGTTCTTTATCCTTTGTTGTTTTCAAAGGTATATTATTGCGGATTTTGCTAAATAAAAGCGCATTTGAGATGGTCCCTTCTTATTTGCGTTAAGGAATTCAGGTCTAAAAAATAATGTCAAGCGGAGATAAGTGTGTGTTCTAACTATGTGCCAAGTGTTATCTGTTTTTATGCTTGCATTGCCGAGATATACGCAAATGTATCGATCAACCCATTTTCAACATATTACATATCCAGCCAAATAATTGACAGATTTCAGTCAGTGTCTGAAACCTATTGTGTTTATGTTAATGACATTACATAACCAAAGGTATCTAACATTCCAAAAGTGTATTGTTTGAAAGACAAAGGTTCATACTTTGTATTGATCACATTATCCCTCAATAGAATCACTCATGCATCCCATACCATGATCACTTTCATTATTTACTGAATGCCCCTCGTAGTTCTGTCATTAGACCTATTTTAGCCTTTTCTATTTCCAATTTAAATGTTTATCAAATGTCTGTCTGTATGTGATTTGGTTTTAGGATCTGGTGGAATATGGCTTTCTGATTTGTCATGTTCTGGTACTGAGTCCAGATTGGCTGATTGTGGACACAGCAGTTGGGGTGGAACATCTTGTTCTCACTCACAAGACGTGTATTTAAGTGACATTGTCCCTAAAAATCAAGTTTTTGTTGGCAGACATGAAAATATGAATTTCCATTATACTTTGGTCATTGATAGACCTTTGGTCAATAAACACTAAAATGGAACTTTTTTTTTTTTTTTGCCTTTGTTGCCATGACAACGACACATATTAGTATTTTCATGGTTTTTAACAAAATTTTCAATTTTTCAGAAATTAAAAACTGCTAATTTACACATATCATTTTGAACAAACAATACAACCAGGATTTTATTTTCATTCAAAAATATAACCATACATGTCTCAACTTTCATTCCATGCAACAAAAAAACTTGTGCAAATTGTATTATGGGATATACCATTATTTGAAAAAGGGGTGTTTTTCATAATAAATCGTGTGAAAAAAATACACCTTCGTAAATTAATCACAACTAGCAAAGTGGTGTTTTTTTTGCATTCACCTTCTACAAATGAAAGCTTGAGGGATGTCTGAATAATAATATATAAAAATATCCATGGGTAATTCATAATTGTTGGAACAGTGTTGCCAGAAAGTGTTGACTTTTTCCACAAAAAAATCGGTATTACATGGTATGAAAAGTACACGTTTAATTTCAGCAAACTATTCAATAAATCATCCTGTTATGTCTAAAATAGAGAACAACTATTTTTGGATCAGGGATAATGTTGCTCATGTTTCAAAGTGCATATTAAAAAAAAGTGTTGCCAGGTAGGTTGAGTTTTAACTTTATTCATGGCAGAACAGACTCGTATTAAATAATCAGAATTCTTCTTAAATCTGCTTTTGACAGCTACATCCATTTACTGTATCACTATAAGTGATGTTCGTTTACATTCATGTGTGAATAACAAAAGGATTTTGGAAAGGTATTAACCTCTAGTTTCAGAATATGGCTGATAGCAAATTCAAAGCGGTAGCTTTATATGAGTTTTCAGCCATTTTCAAAATGGCCGCCAAAATACCAACATAAAGCACACTAATAAACTTATGATGAATTTTGGAAACTCTGTTGGATGTAAATAACGCAGTCTTGTATGTATTAGACCACTAGACACTCATATCCAGAACCTTTGCTTTGTTAACACATCAAAATCCAAGATGGCCGCCAAAATGGCCGCCAAAAATGGTAAAATTCCATATATTGGCATATATAAACCAACACGTATGATCAGAGTATAGTTCTAACAATGGGATGCATATGTTAGACCATTAGAAACTCATAACTCGTATTTTTGCATTGTTAACATACTTTAAAACCAAAATGGCCGCCAAATTGATGGCCAAAAATGATCAAAAATTGTCAAAATTCCATAAAATAGCATAATATCAACCATAATGCATGATGAAAATATAATTTTAATGATGGGATGTATGTATGTATTGGACTATTAGTAACGCATATACAGTATTCTTGCTTTGTTAACTTAGTACAAAATCCAAAATGGCTGCCAAAATGGCCCCCAAAGTGGTTCCCGAAGTGGCTGCAAAAATTGTCAAATTCCATAAAATGGGATAATATCAACCTAAATGTATGATGTAATACAGTTTTAATGATGGGATGTATGTATTAGACCACTAGTAACTCATATCTAGTATTTGTGTTTTTTTAGCATACTTAAAAATCCAAAATGGCCACCAAATGGATCCCAAAATAACTGAACAAATTGTCGAAATTCCATTGCGTTATTTACATCCAACAGAGTTTCCAATATTCATCATAAGTTTATTAGTGTGCTTTTTGTTTGCATTTTGGCGGCCATTTTAAAAATGTGCTGATAACACACAGAAAGCTACCGCTTTGAATTTGCTATCAATCATATTCTGGTTTCATGGATCCATACCAATACAAAAATCATTATTAGCCTTACTCCCTCGACATGGTACTGACCGACCCTACGGGCTCATGGACTAATATGTTAATACTATACTCAACATGGCATATGTTGCAATATTGCTAATTTGAGGTAAAAAAGAGAACTCTGGCAACTTTAACAAGTACATTTCATATTATTTTATTGCAAACATTCACAAAACAAGTAATATCTTCAATATATCTCCTAATCAACGCTTATATATATGTAATTCACTGTTTAATTGTCCGTTTTTCGATAATAGGCATTTTAAGATTTTTCAAAAATACCTATCTTTCTGGAAACACTGCTGCCATGTTTAAAGATTACCCACACTTTTCTCATTGAAATTCAATTGAGCAACATTGTTACTCTCTACATGCAAAATATCTTTGAAAAAAAAGTGCCACTTTCAGGGTTAACGGTGATTAGATTTGGCTAATAATTGATAGTTTGTAAAAGGGACGAAACACCCCTATTTGGAAACATGGTATAGTCCAATTGCATATACCAAGATTTTTTTTTTAAATATGGATTAGTTTGACTGTGAACTGCCCTTTCATATATAAAAACAAGAATTTGTAAAAAGTATTTTGTATGCTACAAATGTGGGATCCAAGTTGAGCTAAAATTAGCATTTAAAACAGCAAAAAATGAGAAAAATCATCAAATAAATGGAATTGCCCGTAACCATGGTAACATACATGTGACACCAATTTTTTTTCCATATTTGTTGACTTTGACCATAGGTCCATCCATGCACAAGGTATGAAGAAAATTCATATTTTTCAGTCTGCCACATTTTTCAACATTTCCTTGATTCTTACTGAATATGGTTCTTAACCTGCATGATAGGTGACTATTTTTCATAAATACATAGTGTTGAGACGCTGTTTATTTTCGTTTTATACATCGTTACTGGTTATACAACAATTTATTTTTTTGCTCCATGATCTCAGGAAGAGTTTAATATGCATTGCAACGTAATCAGATCACTTTTAAATGTTGACCCCTACATGACCTTTGACCTTTGCTAGCGGCTTCTGTACAGGATGCGACCCGGCAGTAATACAGAATATTTACTCTTGGCAACAAACTAAACTAATCAGATCATCAAACCCTTTGTACTTGCTTAGCTGATTAAACCTGATTACTACCGAAATTAGGCTGGTGCGCCATTTGTCATTGGATATTAGGGACCGTTCATTATTTATGCGGGAGGTGGGGGGGGGGGGGGGGGGGGGAGGGGGGGGGGGGGGTAAATAGCGCAAATTTTCTTAAAACCTATAAACCTATAAAACATTTACTATGAGACGACTTCTGGACAGCCAATCTTGTCTGTGCCTCGGACGATCTGTCTGAAAAACATCTATATAATCTTCAACGGTCAAGAAATTACAGCCACAGGGTGTATAAAAACATGTTAATTAGTCTGTTACAAAAACACAAACACCAAAGGCGAAAATTACAAAATTAAAAACTTGCCATTGTGATAGCTCAAAAATATTATGTGTTCGTGAACCAAACTAAATGGCCATCCATTCAATGTCAATAATGATTATGATTTAATCATGATAGACTCGGAACCCCCAGAAATAACAGGCTGTCCGGAAGATATTACGACAACAACCGAACTGGGTACATCAGGAACAACAGTAAGTTGGATTGCACCTACTGCAACGGACCAGGTGGGGGTTTCGCAAACCACAGTATCTCACGGACCTTTTACAATGTTTGATATAGGAACAACAATTGTAGCGTACATATTCAGGGACTCTAACAGTAACACAGCTGTGTGTACTTTCTTTGTAACCGTAGAAACAGGTTTGTCAAAATTCATATCGTATAAATAACTCTTATCACTGGTACAGGCTGCAGTGTCGTATCTGCAATCACTTGTCAGAAGGGGGCAAAGGGTATTCCCCCCGATAAACACCAGTGTGCCCCTACAGTTACGAAAATAGCGCGATTAATGGGCTCTCTATCCCGGTCTTATAATATCCTTGAAGAAAGTCACTTTCAAGTTACGTAATGTACGCTCACACAAGTCATCAAGTGTTTGGAAGGTTGGATCTCGTCTTTTCTCGAAGTTTCTTTCGATTTTCACATTATTTCCAATTATTTTCCCATCCTTATCAACTATCTACATGATTCCCCCGACACAAATTTTCAACGTACATTTTCCTACCAAAAATGACCATGTTTAATCTGAGACCATTTTAACTAATTATTTATAAATAAATGATCAAGTGTATTTGTCTCAGGTTTAATGGTTTTACACCATTTTTAGTCAATTTTTTTTTCTTCATTTTCATGTTGTGAAATAAGGACTTTTCAGTTTAACGAAGCGTATGAGCAGTTTATACTTTCACCGAACGATAATATTATTTCTATTGTGCAAATATTGCAAATATCTTCGGTCTCGTTCCAGTACTGAGACGGTTACCCACAAATGGCTTACATTATCTCGCACTCTGGGGTCGCCAAGTTCACTCGCCTGAGTTGCAATAGTATATTTCTGCGCTGAACACCAATACAAGATAATTATAAATGTACTTTTAATAACCTATCAACATAGGATCGTTGTATAAACAAAATGATATCAGGTATATTATTAAGCTAGTGTGGAAGTTGGCGTACGTACCGAAATTCAAAGCAATACTCTGGAGGTTGCGCTATCAATATTGATGAAAACTAGAATTTGTTCATTTTTACAAATGTATTAAATGTATGCATTTACACTTGCAAAGATTTAGAAATATCGGATCTCCTTATACAACAAAACGTCAATTAAAATATTCTGTTCTCGGCTGTACAAGAATTTCACACCGGGGGGGGGGGGGGGGGGGGGGTACTCGGATTTGGTTTGGTCGGGGGTGTGCCGCTGGAGAATTAAAAACCCATACCCATTTTTGAAAAATCGGTACCCATTTTTAGGGGTTTTGCTTCATTTTAGACCAAATTTTCGCAAATTATCGGGACAATATACCTAATGTTTGCAATTTTTCGCGAAAATAGACCTATTTTGGCAAATGTTGGCGAAAATAGACTAAAAATTTCGCGAAAATAGACCCATTTGTAAAAAGTGACCCCATTATTAGGGATTTCCAGCACAAAATCATACCCCATGTTTAGGGATTTTGTGCCCAAAAAGCTACCCATTAGCACACTCCCGTATACCGTCTTAGGCGAGTCTTAGTCTGCTGGCACATGGAGTAATACACTACTAAAATGTTCGTTGAAATCAGTAGAATTTCATCTTAGTCATACTTGCAAACTTGGGTGTTTAAATGACCTCGACCTTGATTAAGGGTACATGGTTGCATCTGTTTCAATGTGTATCAAAAACCACATGTGCTCCACAGCAATAACTAGTCACAATACAAATATGCTGGGTATATAAAGGCTGTTTCTGTGATTTTGTGAGTGGCAGTAAAAAGGACTATCATTCATGTCCACTTCGAATTCTGAAGTAAATTATTTTAACCAATTATTCTTCAACACCATAATGCGTACCCTTTTTTTCTTTTTTACTATCGTTGACTATGTGTAGATGTGATCAAAACTGCTACTATAATTTGTCAACAATTACAAAACAAATTAGGCCTGTTACTTTATTTTAATTGCATATAGTTGATACAACTCCACCCGAAAAAATAGGATGCCCGGACGATATAGGGACTATCGTAGAGCTTGGTGGTATATCCGAGGAATCCGTAAACTGGACCGAGCCGTACGCTACCGATCTGTCTGGGACTCCACGAAGATCACAATCGCACGTGCCTCCTTCAGAATTCCCTCTTGGTGTAACAGTGGTTGAATACACATTTGTGGATACGTCTAATAACACTGCTAATTGTACGTTTTCAGTCACGGTCGATACAGGTGAGTCAGTGGTGTATGCAGGATTTCCCTGGCGGGGAGTTGGGAACATGTGACTCTACGGTATTTTGCCCGAATATTTTTACTATTTACATGCATCTGGCCATAATTAAGGTACATTTTATTTTTTAGATGATATTTCTGGGGTTATGCACGCTATGCGTGTGGAAATTGGCTGTTTCCAATCCATGCTATTTGGTTTCGATTTCCCCGACTGAAGTTTTGGAATTGAAACTAAGTAAAACCTCTTGAATTGACTCGAGTGGATGCCATTGCCCCGAATGATAGTCAATAGTGGACACGCCGCTGAGGTGAGTGTCCTTAAAACGCAGCGTTTCGAGGACCATGTAGTCCATTGGTGGATAATTCTATGATGGCTAAATTCCTTTTTTTAAATACTCACCAGGTGCTATGCAATTTTATTCAAAATCCATCACAATTCCTTATAATTTGACATACAATTCCTTATAATTTGACATACAATTCCTTATAATTTGACATACAATTCCTTATAATTTGACATACAATTCCTTATAATTTGACATACAATTCCTTATAATTTGACATACAATTCCTTATAATTTGACATACAATTCCCTATAATTTGACATACAATTCCTTATAATTTGACACCTCAAACTTTCATTGATAATGTTGATGTTTTGTTTGTATGGTCACCAAGAAGTTATGAAATCAGATTTGCAATTTGGAAGCAGTCAGGCACTTGTAGATCATGGTACTATGGAAATGAAATTAAACTTGACGCGTATTGTCATCAGACATGAATGCATGAATGGTTTTCACGCTGGAGCACACTTTTAAGCAATCACATCTACCTTACATATTTTATCTCACCACCTCTTTTTAATTAAACAATCATAATTTCAATGAATCATGTGTCAAATTTATGAAGAAGAAATTTGCCCACAAAGTGTTCTTGATATAAACTCTTTGGCTGTGGTAAAGTCCTCATCTCAAGACCATCACAGGCCTTTCTTTTTGATATCGTCAACCTGATTTCGGTGCGCTTTTTCTTTTCAAAGCTGATATCTGACCACATGTTTCCTCCTTTATATTTTGCTTCTTTAATACAATTTCTGCTGTAATAGTGGACACTACAGCCCCGGAACCCAGCCGATGTCCGACGGATCTTTATTACATCAGTGGACGTCACGTGACGTGGAGAGAACCAACCAGTTATGATGTGTCAGGAAATGTGATAGTGTTGCAGTCGCATTGGCCAGGAATGTTTCTGACAGAAACAACCTTGGTGGTGTACTCCTTCACAGATCCATCGGACAATATTGCTTATTGTAACTTCACCATCAATGTGGTTTGTATGTATACACAATAGCATCATCATTAAGTTAAAATTGTCAGCATTATTGTAACGATGTCGTTGGATTTATGGGAATCTCAACACAATTAATAATCACTGTAGGCCTATTCTTAATTAAAACTATAAGTCTTCCAAGATTCACATCCTATTGAAAAATAAAATGCATGTATTCTTTTCATTACTCTTTTTAACAGATGACAAAATGCCACCGTCAATTACTGGATGCCCTGATGACATATTTGTAACAACTAAAACTGACCAATCAGAAACCCCAGTTCATTGGACAGAACCTTATGCAACCGACGATTACGGACGTGTTATGCTCATTGAAAGAAGTCATAGACAAAGAGCTTACTTTCCGGTCGGATTGACGTCTGTTAAGTACACATTTGCAGACGATTCTTACAATAAAGCTTCCTGCAACTTCTCTGTTATAGTTGAACACGGTAAGCATTGGAATAGGAAGGGCGTATCAAATTAAAATGCAATCCTACTTTTTGGTGCTATATCCCCAAATGGACATACGGCACATATCTCTCTGCCACGCCCAGTACAACATACGCGAGCGCACTCCGATCAGCTTACTGCGCATGCTTGAAAACTCACACATTCCGCTAACCAATGATAGCCAGGAGGTTCAGCTGACGTGTTGCGCAACATGGATGTCCGTTTCCCGTTTGGGGTGTTGGTGGGGGTGAGGTTAACCGCATGTGACATGCGTATATTCCAACATATATAGCCTACTGTAAAATACATGTATTGTTTAAAATTTAAAATTTTATTATTTCTTGTAATTTTCCATATATTTGGCCCGATTCGGTTCACACATTTTTGAAACAAATGATTTTCTGTGAATGCTAAAACAGCTCATTCCAATTTGATGGTTTACATCCAGGTCTGTTACACCAAATAGGTTCATACATATCTTGAAGTAGAATCTAATGGAGGTTCATTAATCTGATCCTGTTTTAAGCATTCACGCGTACGTTTCGAATACTATGGTGTCCTTTGTCAACACCATTAGTTGTGACGATCTTGACAATTCACGACAGATCTGGTAGTCTTTGAGTTGCCAGTTGATTTATCATTTGGGGATTTTTTTTTATCAGAAGATAAAAGCTCATACAAACGTATTGCCACTTGTCTTGATTCATTATTCATAATCCCGTTTTGGGGAGGCAGGTCGCGAAGCGAGCTGACTCATACTTCCATGGGTTTGCCAAAATGATAAATCATGGTATTTCTAGATATAGATCAAGGAGGCAGCCATTTGTATTTGTAGAACCAGAGCAGATTTCTCTCACCTTCCCTGGTAGTACAATGTAGTCTAAATGTCACATTCATAAAATGTATGTATGCTGCTTAAAGGTAGATGTTCCGATTGATGGCCCGATTTTCAACTTGATATTTCTATTTGACATGAAAGGTCATCCTTAAAATTGTCACATTCCAAAGTTTGAGTTGTATAACTCAAATGGTTCTATTTTTAGAAGCTCAAGGTCACAAATCATTGCCCATTGAGTCTTACACAAAGTGGTTGGTGGTTCACCACATGTTAGCCTATAATTTCTAAATGGAACATTTCTGGCCCCTAAGATTTTTCAGACACAATGAGAAAAATATGGGGATTCTTCTGATACCAAAATATCTTGATGTGAAAAAAAATCATAGCCCCCAAAAAGTGATCGGAACATACACCTTTAACAGTATACCCACAGTCTGTGATGGAGTTAAAGCTGTGTTTGGTTTAGTGTGTTGGCAATACTTCCAACAGAGAGACACATAGTTAAACTTGTTTGACCATGTAGACTCTTGTCATTTTAAACATAGGAATTCCTGGGCCAACGTTTTAGATTACATGTAGAGCAACATGTCATACCTAGATTTTTCTTCAGTCGGTAAATGTTCTCATAGGGTATATTGACGAACTGCCCCCCCCCCCCCACTCCCCACCACACACACCCACACACCAATCAACGTTATAGGTTTCCTGTACTATTTTTAGATGGTGTTATTATGTTTTTTGTATTACACCATTTCCCTGGTTCTCGGTATGATTTAAATTTACTTTCCATTTCAGAAAATGGTGATTACAAAACATGTTTCTTTCTCTTAGAAACTGTATTGCATCATTCGCACTCAGTTGGTCCATCCTAAGGACAAACGAGATCCTATACTTCTGACGCGAATTACTACATAAGAACTATGATCTGAGATTCTGAGCTATGTAGGAGAATCGGGTAGAAAATGTGCAAAGGACAGCCCAAATAATCACACTATATATAATTTTATCAAACCAATCCTGACGAAAGCTTGGTATCCTAAACTTGTCCGAAGGCGAGTCCGACAAATTTCGCTACCTAAAGATTATTATGTATATATCCGTCGTAAAAGCCATATAAATTCTCATTCCAGTTGATGCCATTGCAACAAACCACTCCTGCCCGCTGGATATTATCCAAGATATTGACACTGGGTCACTGAATACGCCTGTGTATTGGAATACACCAAGAGCTGTTGATCATCCGGGAAACGCTTCACTCGCGTGGCATAGTCATTTTTCTGGAGATGATTTTGCTGTAGGCAAAACAACTGTAAAATACGTGTTTGTAGACGAAAGCGGGAATCAAGAAAATTGTACATTTGTCATTACTGTGCGGGAAGGTAAGATTGACATTAGAATTTGTCAAAAATGTACAATGCCAATGTAACATATTCAAATGGTTTAAATAATGGTTGTCTAAATGAGGTCAAACAAATTCGCACGGTCAAAAATAATCGTACAGTCTAAAATACAGCGCAGTCAACAACTAATTTCCCCCTAGGCGATTTGTTAAACGTTTGCACGTTTACACGCGCCCCACCTAAATCCGCCCCTGGGGAGCTGGAGGATGGCCAAGGCAGTCTAAGTACAATCTTGCCACATGACTTGATGACTTGCCACACATGTTGAATTACAGCCCTATTGGGCTAATTTTTAGAATTAAAATCTGCTCTAGGGATATTTTTTCTTTTCTCCAAATTTGAGCTTTTGATTTGACAAAATTTGAAATATCACTAGTTTTTGAACAAATTGAAGTTTGGATTTTGAACACAGCCACTTTCAAAAGTAACATTTTGGGAAATCACTGGGCTTTGGTTTTTTTGGCCACAATTATATAAGCATTGTTTTGTCACTCCAGTGTTAGTATCAACATTACATTTTTAGCCTTGCCACCTTTCATACTCCCACATTTTTGCTTATCGCCGTCATTTCTGCACCACACTGTTTAGTTTCCAAGACACTTATTTGGGACTACATTATTCAATGTACATATTTATGAATACTTCAATCCCGTTGTATCCTCTCGTTTCAGTTGATACTCTTGCACCAACCGTTTCCAACTGCCCACCAGATATCACGGCACCTAATGGGATTGAGAGACCAGTACGTAGTTGGCTAGAACCATTTGCTACTGACTCGACTGGTAATGCCACTCTGCTTGCAAAGACACATTCTCCTGGAGATAGATTTGTAGCAGAATCTACAAATATCATATATTTCTTTCAAGATTCATCAAAGAACGTGGCCATCTGCAGCTTTTACGTCATCCTCAAATCAGGTACCCTTGTAATAAACAATTTGTAGAAGAAAAATCATCTACGACGGTCTAACCAATCCAAAACAATTCCACTAGCTAGTTGTTTACCCTGCGTTGCGGTATTATATGTGATTTTCAATAGAGAATGAAGATATATAAAATTTTGATGCACTATTGATAAACCAATTTCGCCAAACACATGTCTGATATCGCAGTTGTTAATAATTATATGGGTGGCCAAGCGTGACCAGCAATGAATTGCCGTACGTTGCGCCCTTGGTTTTTTGGTGTTTCTGTTTTTTTGTTTTTTTGTGTGCGTTTGTATTTTTTGTGTTTTTGTTTGTTTGTTGTTGTTGTTGTTGTTTTTTGTGGGGGATATAAGGCTAGCGCATCGCATCACACGCAAAATTTACTCCTAGTATAGCATGTTACTCAATAAATGTGAATAATGTTGATCCAATATTGATATTATAGATCAGAATACTCACTTCCAAGTGGATACAGCCGCCCCCAACGTTTTCAACTGTCCATATGACATTTACGAATCAGTTGAGTTAGGTTTACCTCATGTGGCAATATCATGGTTGACTCCATCAGCTCTAGACTTACACGGAGGTGTTACGATGGTAAACGCATCGACCAAACCAGGAGACATCTTCTTTGTTGGAACAACTACAAATGTGTCATATATATTTGCAGACGATGCCGATAATCTCGCAACGTGCAACTTTTTGGTCACCGTGACACAAGGTAGGAAATCACTTGACATTTGAAATTACTCTGATTCCACGCTAACACTAAAAAACACCCTAACAACCCAGGTATGACCAAATCTCATAATACAATCTTATTCCAAAAATGATAGAGTTGTATTACTCAAATGATTCCCATGATAGAAGTCAAATTTTACTTAGAATTTGCCCATTTGAGAACAGTACACAAACATTATGGTGGTTCACCACTTTCGGGATAATTTGCACTACTTTTTCCAAAGGAAACATCTCTCAGGCCTAAAAGTTTGCAGAGATAATGAGACTAATACGTCATCGGGTCACCCACCTTTAAAAGGGACATTTTCTAAACAGTTTAACTGTTTTATAAACATTAGGTTCTTATTTTATGGAAATTAGTTCTTCAAAGTTTACATAATATCTTTGTGGTGTTTTCCCCAATAGTTGACACACGACCGCCGGACATTCTGTTTTGTCCTGACGACATTAGTGAGTCAATTGAAATGGGAGGTGTGAAGAAACGAGTGTTTTGGTCAGAGCCGCAAGCATCAGATCTCTCGAATGTATCATTGGTATCACAGAGTCATTCATCTGGTCACTACTTTATTGAAGGCAAAACGGAGGTCAATTACACATTTGTTGATTTCTCTGGCAACGTAGCAGTATGTATGTTTGAAGTATCTCTGAATTCTGGTAAGTAACATGTTCTACAGAATAGAGTTTAACTTCCCGCTAAGTGAGCGTCACTGTGG
The DNA here is from genome assembly GCA_035610835.1 of Ophiura sarsii. Lineage (NCBI taxonomy): Eukaryota > Metazoa > Echinodermata > Ophiuroidea > Amphilepidida > Ophiuridae > Ophiura > Ophiura sarsii. The sequence continues at coordinate 22,153,159 of CM069443.1, forward strand.
GTGACATAAACAAATATGAACATAGATTTGTGTCCGATGTTGTCATTATTGGACAAACATCAGTGGAAACGAATAATGTGGAGTATGCCTATTCACCTTTTTACTTGTACAATATTTGATAGCGTGGTTGAAGATATCTTTTTATAATAAATGTCTTTTATACAAGATTAAATTGTACTTCTAAAACACAGTTGACACCAGAGCGCCTGACATCATCAATTGCCCACCTGATGTAAACACTGTTATGGAAATAGGATCAATGGGATCTCACGTGTCCTGGACAGAACCAACTGCTATTGACGCATCTGGCAATACAACCTTACTCACCCAGACACATTATCCTGGAGGCCTGTTTAGAGTGGGAGACACCAATGTTATATATCTGTTTGCTGATTCATCGAATAACATTGCGGCTTGCAACTTTATTATCACAACAAGTTTTAGTGAGTTGAAGAAATGTTTTACGTTTACTCTTTTATTGAAAAATACGTAGATTTCTTCGACCGACACCTTTTTATTTCTTATCACTCAATAATTCTTTTCTCGGGGAAGACAAGTTCAGTATATAAAGATGTTTTATTGATGTTATTGTTGTTATCTTACATGTTCTACTACATAAATTGGGTGTATGAAGCGTATGAAGGAGAACATCCTAATTTTCCTAATTGTAATTCAAAATGGAGATATTTCTGCTCATTGTTATGCTTGCTTCAAAAAAATCTAAGATAAAGACATGCGTTCGCAGTTTCGTGAAGACGGCGTAACATAGGCCTAATATTAATAATTTACTCCATTCGAAGTTTTACCATGGGGAAACGTTTTAGTGAATATTTATCTTTCACATCACAATAGAACTTGCACCGGGCGATAGTATAGAATTCTCCTCGCGAAATGACTCTACAATTCCTGTGTGCGAGTAAATAGGGACAAACTCTCATGGCAACCTCGGATGTCATTGTTCGCAAACGCCCCTGTTATATAAACTGCAGGTTGTGAGCTCTTAAATTTTTTTTGATATATTAAGAATATCATGAAACACCTTTTTGTACTAATTTCTAAAGAAAAGCATTTGTATATTATTTTAATTGAATCTAATAGTGGACTCTACACCTCCAAGTATTATAAATTGTCCTACTCATATTAACACCTCGATGGAGATGGGTACACGGGGAATTACAGTTTCATGGAACGTACCATTTGCTATAGACCAGTCCGGCAAAGTTACATCAAATTCATCGCATGAACCAGGTCAAAGCTTTCCTGAAGGATCAACCAATGTTGTGTACCAATTTGAAGATGAATCTAGAAACCGAGCTGAATGCAACTTTACAGTTTTTGTTCAACTTGGTGAGTTGTGATTTACCATTTCTTTTAAGATCTGACTTTTAAAGCACGTGACGTAATGTTTAAAACTGCAGCTACCAATTTCTTATGCACAAATTAATGATATGATATTTTCTATATTTCTTGTTACAGTTGATACAATACCACCAACAATAGAATTCTGTCCCGAAGCTATTACCGATACCATAGAACTTGGTCTTATGGATAAAACTGTGTCTTGGTCAGAACCTATAGCGTCCGATGTATTAGGAAACGTGTCCTTGGCATCACAAAGTTACTTCTCTGGTGACGTTTTCATGGTTGGTAAGACGGAGGTCAAGTATGTCTTCATGGATGGGGCTGGTAATGCAGCATTGTGCAAGTTTTATGTTACACTTATTCCTGGTGAGTAGTTTATAGCGTTTTCTTGCTAAGTTTTTTCTCATGTAATGTTCAGAAAATAACATTATATGATGCCTATCGTATTTAATATGATTAAAACATATCATTCCACAAAATATCTGGATTCAAATCGCGGGAGATCCTAATTTAGGCATTGATATCTTAAGGTAATTCATACGATTAATAAATTGACAATCACCATGACCCCCAGACAAGCCAAGAGCACTTCAATATTATTCTTACTGGTCGTTTCAAAGTATCAAAGCGTATTCAAATATTAAATTAAAGTTCATGATCATTCATCTAACTACCGGAAATCGACTTTACATTACACAGTGGACGCTACTCCGCCGAGTATTATAAATTGTCCTACTCATATCTACACCTCGATTGAGATGGATACACGGGGAATTACAGTTTCATGGAACGTACCATTTGCTATAGACCAGTCCGGCAAAGTTACATCAAATTCATCGCATGAACCAGGTCAAAGCTTTCCTGGAGGATCAACCAATGTTGTGTACCAATTTGAAGATGAATCTAGAAATCGAGCTGAATGCAACTTTACAGTGTTTGTTGAACTTGGTGAGATACGGTTTAAAAATATATTTAAAAATCTGAAGTAATAAAACACATTTTGTAGCACGTAATATTTAAAACTACAGCATAACTTATGCACAGATTAATGGTATGATAGTTCAATATTTCTTGTTACAGTTGATACAATACCACCAATAATAGAATTCTGTCCCGAAGCTATCACCGATACCATAGAACTTGGTCTCATTGATGAAACTGTAACTTGGTCAGAACCTATAGCGTCCGCTGTATCAGGCAACGTGTCCTTGGCGTCACAAAGTTACTTCTCTGGTGATGTTTTCATGGTTGGTAGGACGGAGGTCAAGTACGTCTTCATGGATGGGGCTGGTAATGCAGCATTGTGCAAGTTTTACGTTACACTGGTTCCTGGTGAGTAGATTAGAGCGTTTTCCTACCAAGTTTTTTTCTAATGTAATGTTCAGAAAATAATATTATGTAATGCCTATCGTATTTAATATGATTAAAATATATCACTCCACAAAATACCTGGATTCAAATCCGGGGGTATCCTAATTTAGGCATTAATATAGTTTTCATACATATAACAAATTGGCAATCACCATGACTACCAAAAAAGCCCAGAGTACTTCAATATTATTCTTGCTGGTCGTTTTAAAGTATCAAAACATAATTAAAATTATGATCATTCATCTAACTTTCGGAAATCGACTTTACATTACACAGTGGACTCTACACCTCCAAGTATTATAAATTGTCCTACTCATATCTACACCTCGATGGAGATGGGTACACGAGGAATTACAGTTTCATGGAACGTACCATTTGCTATAGACCAGTCCGGCAAAGTTACATCAAATTCATCGCATGAACCAGGTCAAAGCTTTACAGAAGGATCAACCAATGTTGTGTACCAATTTGAAGATGAATCTAGAAATCGAGCTGAATGCAACTTTACAGTGTTTGTTGAACTTGGTGAGTTGTGATTTAACATTATTTTAAAGTCTGATGTAATAAAACACAACATGTACTGTTTAAAACTACAGTTTACAATTTCTTATGCACAAATTTATGATATGATATTGTCTATATTTCTTGTTACAGTTGATACAATACCGCCAACAATAGACTTCTGTCCCGAAGCTATTACAGACACCATAGAACTTGGTCTCATGGATAAAACTGTGTCTTGGTCAGAACCTATAGCGTCCGATGTATCAGGCAACGTGTCCTTGGCATCACAAAGTTCCTTCTCTGGTGACGTTTTCATGGTTGGTAAGACGGAGGTCAAGTATATCTTCATTGATGGGGCTGGTAATGCCGCATTGTGCAAGTTGTATGTAACACTGATCAGTGGTAAGTAATATTGTGATTGTACATAACCTGAAGATGTTTTGGAAAAACAATTTGTAAATCAATCAATTTGTAAATCAATAATAACCGAAACAATCCATCTGATATACATTCGACTTTATGTAACCAAATGTGATGGTTCACATGATTCAATGATCACATTTGAAAATGGTCATAGCATTGATAGCATCAACTCGGAATTCTTGGACTAGCATAAAGAGATTGTACTGCAAATTACACATAATATTCAGAAAATACGAACTCAATAAAATGATTAATTAACAAAATGTTAAAAAATTGTCACGACCATCAGTGAATCGCCTATATCCAGCTTGAAGCTCGGAACATGCAAAAGCTTAGTGAAAATAGGTTTTTAAGACTCTAACGTAAGAGCATGTTATGAATTCCCGTCGTAAAAGCCTATCTCACAATCGCAGTGAAAATGTTCTGAATTTGATCATTGATTATTGAAATTGAATGTGTTTCCTAGTTGTCTGAAGCTTTCATTATATACATGTATTCGTCGAACTTTGATTAGATCAGATTTCTAACAACCCAGCACATAACGTTATATAGTTGGGTTGTAGTTTGATTTGGTCTTAGAGAACGTTTATATTCCAGGTTAATTTCACACACCCATGACAACACCCATCATTATGACGTTGCATGAACTTTAGCACGTTCGCTTTAGACGTCATAAGGACCACGTTGTCCAAAAATGTTTATCGATGGTACAGGTGAATGTTAATCTTGAACATTTACACAATCGTATGAACGGCTTTAGCTTGTTGATTTGATCATCATTGTACAAACGATTTTATCCGATACAAGAAACACAATAACTTCACCAAGATCATTTCTTGAAATGTTACAGTTGATTCATCGTCGCCAATGATCGTGAACTGCCCTCACGTGCCCATTCACACCACGGTTGAAGTTGGCACATTTCATGTTCCAATATTCTGGAACGAACCTTCGGCCACTGACGCCTCTGGAGTTACTCATATCCAATCTACACATTCACCTGGCCAAAGATATTTTGTTGGTGTGACAGATGTATCTTACAAATTCACTGATAGCTCGTATAACTCCGCATTTTGCAACTTCACCGTGATCATTGACCAAGGTAAAGTATACAAATTGTTATCAGGAACAAATCGCAATTGTCGGATGTACCCAGACACATTTCAAGAACATTCCCAAGCCTCTGAAGACCTTTTACGGGTAAAATTATGTTTCCTTTTGAATTTTCACAGATAACAAAGATAATCACCTATAAGGTAAAACCCGCTTGTTGAATCTTATGTAAGGGTGTTCCCTATACGGACTCTGTAGAATGACATTTTATGGCTATCCACGTTGGATCGAGGTATTTTAATCATTATGCATTGCGAATATGATTAATACGCTTGTATACAATGCAAAATGATTGCTGTTACCCTTTCATCTGTTGAAGTCAGGTTCGATTGATATTTTCTTCTTTGTCTTTGAACACAAATTAGGGAGACACGATAATTACATGATATTAAGCATCATTTAGGCATACCTGTTTTTACATAGACATTGGCACATCAGACTCAAATCCTCTATGGATATTTACTTAGAAAGTGAAACATTGCGCAGTAACCTTTTGTTAAGATTTCCCTTTGTTTATATTTCAAAGATTTGAAACAATAAAGGTCTTATTGTTTGTTCGGTTGTACATATTTCGAAAGTTTAAAAATGAAAAACATCAAGAAAGTACTAGTCTTTAGACATTCTCTCTTATTACACAATAACCATCAGAGACACTCGTCCAGGTGTATGCAGGGTATTTGTGTCTAAACAATGGCGAAGTTTCGTCAGATTATTAACCCTAACACTCTTGAGTACATACGAATTACTACGATGCGGTGTGCTTGTGTCACCCGGCTCGGCAGTTTTTCGATGAAATAATGGCCCCAGGGTATATACATGGCGGAATATACTCCGCCATGTATGGTTTTCCCCCGTGGCCTAGCGGTAGATCGTCTGCCTCTGAACCCAAAGGTTCGGGGTTCGAGCCCCGGGGGCGTGGGGCACTTTTCCCCTTATTTGGCCGCGAAAATATCTTTGGAAAAGGTGCCTCGGGGGTTAGAGTTAGCATGAAGAATATTTATATAGTAAGTTATTTATTCGGACACACACTTTTAGAACAGTGGCATCCGCCATACTCGGCGAATGCGTCCATAAGAAATCAACATACAAATAAGAAATTTAGTAAATGGGTCTATTATACATTTTTCAGACCTTCATTTTAATACTTTGTTCCCTGAAATTATCCAAAATGGCACTTAGTTGTCTAAAAATACGCATAATTGTTCAAAGGCTTAGCGAAAAAGTGCAAGATTATTCAAAGTTGGACGAAGTTGCAGAAAAATTCGAACAATTTGCAGTTAGTTTCGAAAATCGGCAACCCTAACTTTTATGAACATGATGAAGTCAAAAATAATATTAAGCAGTTTACCAATCCACTGGAAAATCATCAAAATAATGCAATGTGATTGTGGGCTTTCGATTTTGATAACGCCTTTTTCATATTATAAAGACGTTCAATTGGAATTAAATAAAAGACAAACAAATGATTGATAAATGATTGATAGTTTTAATATCACATCAAACAAAAAACCGTGATAACGTTCGAATTTAACAAAAATATGTCAGTGTTTCGAGTACTTCATATTGGAACGCTCTGTATTATTTATATTTTACAGTTGACACTATTCCACCGGATATAAATGCTTGTCCGTCGGACATCCATGAGACCGTAGAAATGGGAACACCAGAAATATCGGTGGTTTGGAACGACATATCAGCCTATGACAGGTCTGGAAACGTGACATTAGTTCATTACACACATCGATCTGGAGACCTCTTCATAGTTGGTTCAACAAAAGTGTCACATACTTTTACTGATGGATCTAACAATAGCGTGGTCTGTGAATTTTTAGTAACAGTTTCTCAAAGTAAGATTCAAAATTGAGAGATCACGCATTCATCTCATTATTATAATGTAGTTGCTGTCAATATTAAAAGCTCTAGTCTTTACACAATGTATTTTGTCTGACAATCACACAAGCGTGAAACTCTGAGTAACAACTGTTGCTCTTGACCTTCACTTGTATAATACGTTCAGCAGTAGTGCATCGAGCACTAGAGACGACTATTACTAATCGTCTCGGTCGAGCTCGGAAAAAGTCCTTGGAACACGATACACACTGCTCGGATATTTTGTGCAGATATTATTTTATCCATTAATTGAAGTTTTGTTTTGTTTTTTTAACAAAATTTAAATTAAAATCGATTCACTCCGGCAACCTGGGCTGAAATTATTTACCGATGTGAAATATCCTGGATTGTAGATTAGCAGGAGATAGTCTTCCTAACTATAACACACGTAAAATATTAAACTAGTTGTCTTTAGTACTCTACGGGTAAAAAACATGAGGTTAGTCAAAACCATTTTTTTTTTAAAAACAAGCGACACTATCGTCATGGTCAAAATTAACAATATCTCTCCATACTTTATGTTCAAAAACGCTGGAACAATCGTGAAAGTCTACGTATTCATACTCATGTATGCTTGCTATGAAATAAAATGGGGCCTATATATTTAACTCCTAGTTGACACCATAGCCCCTACCATCACCCATTGTCCCGATGATATCGAAACAGACGTTGACCTTGGATCACTTGGAGCCGTCGTAACCTGGGACGAACCAAAGGCAGAGGACGCCTCAAAAGTTGCGACACTATTCATGCAAACTCATATTTCTGGAACTTTCTTTACGGCTGGAACTACATTTGTCACCTACATCTTCAGAGATATTGCTAATAATATGGAAACATGTTCTTTTACTGTCACAGTTTTGGCAGGTAAGGATAAACTAACATATAAGCCTGTGCAGTCAACAAGTGTAACACATTCCGGAAACCTTAGAATCGCCACATTTCGTTTGCGAAATAATAATCAAGATTGATCAATCGGTTTCCAAATGTCGGTTGATTAAAGCAGTGACTTTCAAATAAACGGGACGGCCAAGCCGGTATGTTCTGATGAAGCTATGTGTGTCTCAGATTAAAATCGATCATAAAGAAGCATCATAAAAGACCACGTAGCCTTTAGCGCTGTCATGAAATAAACCCTCAACAGTAATAAATAATCTGACATTCTCAATCCCAGAAACTATCATCGATCTGATAAGATGCACTCATTGTCCCGAATGCTCGTGGGTTCAAGTTTAGGTGTAATAAAGCACCGAGTGAAACAGTTATATCAAATACTTTTTAAACGTTGTTACGTAAATTGCGTCGGTGAATTTATGAAATAATGTTAGTAGGTCAAATTAATTAAAGGATTTAAATTTCCACCGACGCGTCGTTTACTAAAAATAGTTTAATATATCATAACATATAGTATCAGAGACAATTTGTTGTCGCAACAGACTACTAGTACACCTGTTGAATACCGGGCTTTTCAAACATGTGAGTCATACAGGTGCGAGCGAGACAGACATAGCACACGTTTTCTATATCTTATTATATCATATATATATCGATAAACCGAACGTAATGTGTGCTTTATTGTCAGTCGACTCAGCAACTCCAAGGGTGTTCAACTGCCCATCTACGATACAAGCAACCACTGAATCGGGAAAACATGAAGCCTCGGTGTCGTGGATAGAGCCATTTGCTGTTAATCTATCACCACCTACAAAGATATCCAGTACTCGTAGACCAAATGACTTATTTGAAATTGGCTCTACTCCAGTGGTATATGTTTTTGAAGATGATGCTGGTAGCCGGTTGTTCTGTAACTTTACAGTTGCCGTTACAGATACAGGTATGGACATATAAAGCTGACGTGTTTCATAATTCTGTAAATTTGGTCAACACTCCTTCAGTTAACAGTAAGTCAGGGTTGTCACCCAATGGTAGTCGAATTCATTATGAAAAAGAGCATACAATATGCGGGTTTCATATTATATAAATCTCCATTATAGCTGTCTTTGTTGAATTTTGGAACTTCGACTGCAAGGTCATGAAAGCGAAGGACTGCGTACAGTTATGGAGCTTAAAGGGGCATTAAGAGATGTGGTGGAGGCAGCGCCCTCAATTACAAAAATTCATATTAAAAACTGAGATTTGTATATTTTTACAATTGTATTACATTTATGAACTTACACCTATAAAGGTTAAGAAAAATCAGTCCTCTTTGTACAACAAAACGTCGATTCAAAAATGCTGGTAGAGCCGCAACCAGCATTTTACGTCCGACAGTATCCCCCTGCAGTACGCGTGATACATAACGCGAACCATATTTGCATAGAGGGCGTTTTTCAATAAATAGCGATGGTATTGTTTTAATCAAGTTTTGCTGTGTTTTTGTTAGTAGAAACAAAAATAATGGCAATTGTTAATGTTTATCTTGAATTCTGAAGTAAATTTTTAAACATTTAAAATTGTCAACATCACTTAATGTCCCTTTAATATATCAGATGGACATGATGGATAGAGGGAGGGTAGCTGGCACGATCAGCCCCGCTGTGGCATAAATGGTTAAGAAAGTGGGAATTAATGTCTTTAAATAGATGATATGGACCCGGATATGGATCAAGGCCCGGTCGGTGCCAGTTTAAATATTTCACTAGTGTGTTGACGGTGTTGGCGTCGTTCTATAGTTTTCATTGATGAGAGAAGTGGGATAGGTTGGGCCGGAAATAATCCCCATCTCTGAACAGCTCTCCAAGTGATTTTGCGTCGCAAAACTTAATAGTTAATAGCCCGCATTGTTTGTGATGACGAGAGTGGAGACGGCGTAGAGCAGCTGTAGTGCCCTATAGTGATTTGTAGGGTTAATACAAGTGTTACGTTCGTGGTAGAAATGATAGCGCAAAATCACAGTACTGATTTGCTCAACTTATATTATGATTTCAGTCGAAATTCTGGGTGAACCTGATGTCAACAGCTACACCGGTAATGTTAGACCTAACAGTGGATATAAGGGACTTTCGGTAGGAGGATTAGTTCTATCTCTAATGGTTGTATTAGTTTTACTGATATGCTCATCTATATTCAGTAAGCATGGTAAAGGACAATTTGAATACCTAAATTGATTCTTGTCACCTGATTGGTGGAATGAATATCACGTGACATTATCATTTTACCATGTATTGAAAACAATATTTGATTATATGATCTACATCTTGGTAGTTGACACTGTCGTATGATGTCAACGTGTTAAAGGCTCGTAGATCAAACCATGGCAGGTAATAGAAGAGGAGCTGAATCGCAGATTAGCCCTATTTCTAATCCTATTCCCTTCTTTCATGATCAATTACCACCCTATTGTATATCGTAAGAATAATCCTCCTTGAATCGTCCTTTCAAGCCATGTGTATAGCCGCGATCAACCTCCACACTCGAGTGGTTTTGACGTCCCGTGTACGTATCACACTTAAAGTGTTTCTAAATTGTATTTGTAAACTTTTATCACGCATGCGTACGAGGGGCATAACGTCTATTTTCTTATTTAAGACAATGGATGTTTGGTCCCTCGTAAGCTTGCGTGATAATATTTTACACCACCGAAAGAGATCTCAGAGAACGAACATTTCAGCAAAACTTCTACCGAAATCGGCGGTATGTTCGGAAAGTTACGAATTATTGAATACGTCATTCTGTTTAGGGAAATTAGGTTCCCAAACTGTGAATTCTTAAGAAATAAGTCCGACAATTTGGTTATTTTCATATATTTCCTGCAATTTCCTGTAATTCAGACATAGTTCAAAATAAACTTACTCATATATCGTACCGATTTATGATGATATGATCGTGACCGAAGTTGACCGGAAAATGTAATATTGAATCAACTATTGCTACATTTCTGATACATACAGCAGAATCGAGGCAGACTACTGAACTTTGTTCACCAAAACTATAAGAAGCTAAAAATCCCATTTGTATTCATGCGAGTTTACATCAACAAAAAAAAAAAAATCCCGCGTCAATTCAAAGAATAAACTGAATGGATTATGCCATCATTGCAGTGAATGACGCGTGATGATTCCTTTCTGTCAAGCCGGCCGAAGCACGTGCAAGGCCTCTATAGACATGATAAACAAGTGTCATCAAATCCGCTCGAGCATGGAGGTCGATCGCGGCTAAACAATAGTCTTTAAAGGCCATTTCAAGGAGGATTATTCTTACGACGTTAACGATAAGCCATAAGCCTAGCAATGAATAGGCGGCTATAAACATAGTTTGTTTGAGTAGTGTCGCGATTAGCCTCCTCCTCTATTACCTGCCACACTTATAAAACTCGCCCATTGCTTGTGTGGTGGATTTCGATCACGACAGGAGCATGCGCAGATGCGATTTTTGTGTAAGTGGACTGTGATTTTGTCAATATTATATTTTTACTGTGATTTGTTTGTCAATCTGCATTAAATGCAAAAAGTAATAACGCCCCCGGCTGGACTCGAACCACCAACCTTTCGGTTAACAGCCGAACGCGCTAACCGATTGCGCCACGGAGGTGATTAGTTACTAGGCTGTTTTGGTTTGTCATGTTCACCCGTACACTTCCCCGTACACTTTCTTGCAAAGTCGGGCATCGTTTTTTCTCAAATGTTGCTTGCATATTGCCGTTGCTGTCGCCTTTAATACATGTGCTGTCAGTAGAACTTGGAACCAACGTTTACTTTGAACTGTCTATTTTCAATAAAAAAATATTCCATTACGGGAAAAAAAATCAGAAAAGCTCACAGACAACAAATAAGAACATCATTTTACTCGACCTAGAATTTCAATCAACGTATTTCAATCATCGGGAAAACCCGATGATGCGAGTGACGTCATTTAATGAGCTCATTAGCATAATTTATGTCCGTGAAATGTACAATAGAGTTTTATTAGTGTGCCATGATCAAACCCAAATGCATTTCACCCACTTCTTTTATCCAATACTTGACTCATCATAAATCCCGATAAGGAATACCAGTCGTTCATAATCATTTGCAAAATTTCCTAAATATGTCTTGGGAAAGGCACCATTTAGAAAACCACCCATTTTCCGAATTTGAATTGGTGCAACCTTGACGATTGAATTACTTAATTCCCATCCCTTGTAAGGTAACAGCTGAAAGTGATTTGAAACTACTTGGTACTATAGTCAATAAGCATGATTATGATTATTTTGCTTTTCGTAGAGCGGTTGATATCGGAGCTCTTAGTTTTCGAGTGATGCCACTAAATTCTCCGATATGAACCTCTCTATTGGGAAGGACGGTGTTCTTCTGTTTTATCAACAAGCTTCAAACTCTACAAACAGATAATGACACACTTGTTGGATATGTGCTACATAAACCCATATGTCATATTAAATTTCGATTCCAAACTGAACTTGAATCATATCAATTATTTATTGAATTGTTTAATTACAGAAAAAGAAGAAGCAGCAGCGCCATTGAATTGGAAAGTCTAAGCATATCGACAACTTGCTCTCAGAAAACGGCTAGTAAATTATAATGGGAAATTCGACTTAGCATAAGCAAGTACAACTACACATGTTGAAACGTAATGAAAAGAATAAGCGCATCGTTGGAATTGATCTCAAAAGAAAGAATTCCATCAATGAAGAGTCTTTTCATGTACATTTTGATGGATCAAATCATTTTTCTTGCCGCTTATTTTAATTGTTTATGCCTCCACATGGTACACCATAATATTGAGGTCATTATGTTGACTATTCAGAAAAGTGCGTCAAAGATGTAGGGGTCATTATTCTTTATTAATAATCTGTATTTGTAATATGAAGTTAAACTTTCGATCTCAACACAAGAAATATTTACCTGGAATTTTCCTGAAAGTTTAACTTCATATTATTTATCACCAACACAGATGAACTTTCATTCTAAAATCTGTATTTGTCTTAAAAAGGGGATTATTTACTTCTTATAATAATCATCATGGATAGTAAGATAAATATCTTGCAAAGTAATGATGAATTGTAACAATATAATAACAAGCTGTATAATACAACTAACATAATAAAAAGCTGTATAATAAAACAAGCTAGCTTATAGAAAAAACAGTTTTTGAATTTAAATGAGAAAAAAATGCTATCATATTAAGAAGTGTTGGTAGTCGATGAATGAGCTCCTTTCTCTCCCTACAAGATGTTTTTGTTTTTATTTCTTTGTTTGTTGTTGTTGTTTTCCATTTCAATACAAGTTTCGTTTCAATTCCATAAAAGAGGTTTAAAAAAAAAAAAAATAGGCAATCAATAAAACTTCATATGACAATGTTATTCTAGAACAAACATCTTGTTGACGTATATCTCTGTTTGAAAGTATGATTTGCCAAACACAATTTTTGCTAGGAATAATTTAGATACCTTTTTCGAACCATTGTGTTTGAGCTCCGTAGCTTTCGAGGTCATCACGAACCCAATATCAGTCTACATGCTTCTACAATGTTTGCTATTAGGGTAATTTGTTGGGAAATCTGCAATCAGGGTAGTTTCTCACAGAGCATTCATGCGGAGATGCTTACAATACACCACGTGGAACAGGTTAATTCACATTCATTGCTATGTAAATAGCTAAGTTCCAAATTTGCGATAAGTTCCAAATTGGCGATAAATAATATGTGTTGGTAATAATTATAACCTTTTGCAGAACCCATTGTCCATTGTATTGACGAAATAATGATTTTGATTTATTATTTAATATAAAGATAACACCTAGCAATAGCTGTTCAATGATATACCGTATGCCAAATGATCGTAAAAATAGCATTTGCTTTAACTAGCAATGTTGTTAAATATAGGTATTTAACTGCTTGCATGTAACTCTTAGTATGAAAATGCTCTGGTGATCTAATATTACATGGATGAGGGTGACATTATACTAGCGATCTGCATCATCATTCGCTAGTGTTTTTACTTATTTCAATGAGCCGATTCGGACTACACTGTATGTGCCATAACCTTGTAGAGTGCCGAGAGGTTATCTCAATCGTTGACAGTGTCTCAAATCTGTTACTGTTACAAAAGGCTTTGATAAAATACTGATGTGATCAAAAGGTCAGGCTAACTCTTTTCAAATAATCGATTTCATATTTCTGCATGAAATATGGCATCATTTTTAATAGAACATCAAGAATAGTTCTTAAGATATTTGCAGTTTGAAGATCTATACCACAGGTATAATGTTTGTTTCATCCTGTGTATTCCTTTGTAAGTTATTATTTTAAAATTTGATGAATATTACACGTTGAAACATCAGAATCATGTTTAATAAGTAAAGGGACCATACATTTTTGGCCACTGGAGAATTGGTTGGTATTATTGTGATGCAACAACTTACTTTTTCCACATAATTTCTTATTGACACAACGAGGTAAACAACCTCTGGCACGTGGTGTGATTCCACTGAATATATTCACGCCCTTTATGTTTCTTCGAGAATACATGTTATACTCTACTGCAGCGCTGCGCCTTAGGTAAGGTTACTGACCAGGTGAAATAAAGCCATTTTCGTGTTGCCAAGTAAATTGTTGTGCGAAGTGTATGGAGAAATACATTTACCACAGATATAAATACAAACCAACAGAGGAGAACAATATACATTGTTCCTAGTATGTTAATCGTATTGGTTTTATTTTAAGTTATACCTATAAATAAATAAATATAAATTTATGATATATTTTATTTAAGTACTTAATAGGATCCAAGGACAGAATCACTATAAACTCATTTAATTGCATTAATGGTAATTGGTGTAAAATCAAATGTTCCTTTTTTGCATGATGCATGAGATTGGTTACATATTTGGCCATCGACAATAAAACGAAAACCGTTTGTGTATCAGAGACGGAAGAGGCTCCGGTTGTGCATTTGTTCTTCCCTTATATTTTCATGTGTGAAACATTTATCCCCAATCATTTCTATGAGATGAAATACATTAAAATATCAGTCCTCGTAGCAATCAAATGATTTTAGAAGGGATCCTTCCGAGTAGAGTTTTCACGCCCAAGGAACCATTATTTTCTTCTTAAAGCTGTAATTTGTCATTGTGTGCAAGGAAATGCAATTAAATAATGAGTAATGTGTATTTTCCATTACCTGGTTCCCCTACAATATAAATTCTAATACACATTATAATTATGTTACGTGGCGGCATGATCTAATAGTTGATGGGAACTGATATGGCACCGTATAAACGTATAAACACCTTCACAAAAACCCTTTCAGACTTTATCAACTGAAACAAGTAAACATACTGACGCGTCTGATATAGGTCGTCCGTTATCATGAAAGGTAACAGAGCCTCCTTGTTAATGAGAGAAAACATGATACCGATTGTTCATGACTTCATTAACATATCGAGGGCTCAGAAACACAAGGCCTTATCTCTATTTTGACCATTTTGAGAAAAAGACTATTGAAGATTTTGGTCATACTCTATAACCGCATGACACAGAACATTTAATATACTGAAGAGAAACTTTCCAATAGTAATCCTGATATGTGTGTGTATAAATTATGCTATTTAAGTACTAAATATACTATAATTGCCAAAAATTCACAAAATTACTTTTTTGGATTTGAGGCTTGCATGACATAATGAAAGCACAATGGAACTACTGTTTGGGGAGATGGAGATGAGGCCTTGTGATACTGGATTATAACTTTGAAAGGGGTTATGTTATGGAGATAGACTGTGTGTTACTGGAAAGAAAATGTCTTTCTGAAAATGTTGATACCAATGAAAAAATGGAGATGGGGGGCTTGTGTTTCTGAGCCCTCGATATGAAGATTTTCATGTTGTAGCTATATATAACCAAGTTTGTTTGCATTGGTTCTAATCAGTCTAAGTATTTTTGGATGTTTTCAGGTTTTGTTACAACTTGATATCAACTGACCTTTGACCTCAATATGTGACCTTTGACCTCATTGACATATGAATGTTGCCATGTTGCATGTATCATCCAAGTTTAGTTGCAATCCATTGTGGGGCAATCACATATATCCGTGTAAGCTGAGCGGCCCCTTACCGTGTGAAAAATGGGTGCGGACGGCGGCACACACGGTGGGCCGTTTCCCGTCCGTTGAACACGTTCAGGGGACTTTGCCGGCCACCGGAGATTTGAACAGGCTCAAAACTCCTGGCGGGTGAGTAAAAGCGGCGGCGAACGATAGGAGCCCGGTATGAAGACGGTTTAAGGACGGCGCACCCGTTCGCACCCGTTTCACACACGTTTCGCACCCGTTTCACGCCCATTCGCAGGGCGGTGATGGACGGTAGTGGACGTCGACCATCTTAGCAACGCGGGCTGCGAATGGCCGCATTCAGCCTGGTAACCGTTCGCGGAACGGATTCTCAGCAGGCATGTTGCAACTCTCTCAATGTAAAAGAGCTAAAACTCACTCTTTCGAGAGCTTTAGGAGGGACAGCTCTTTTTTTGAGTGAAGTTCACTCTTAAAAGAGCGATCACTCTAAAAAGAGTTAAATCACTTTAAAAAGAGTGGAAATCACTCTTAAAAGAGTGAAAAATCAATCTGAAAAGAGTGAAAAATCAATCTGAAAAGAGTGAAAAATCAATCTGAAAACAGTGAAAAATCAATCTGACGAAAAGAGTGAAAAAAAATCAATCTGACGAAAAGAGTGAAAAAAAATCAATCTAAAAAGAGTGAAAACTCAATCTGAAAAGAGTTCTTTTACAAATGAAAGGGCGGTTTGATGATATCATCAAGACATTTAGGCCGATACCCAGGCGTTCCGACCGGTTAGGAGCCGGTATGGAGGTGGTATGCACACGGTGAGGACACGATGAGAATGGTAAGCTAGATTGTAGTTTCAATTATTAGCCCAATTGGCTACATTAAATGCTAACTAAAACGTGGCAAGACTGTATTGGCGAAACAAAGTCGAACACACGTTCACGGATCAATTACTAGTATTTTGGCCTGTCAAATCTGTCAAGAAATATGGCTCGAAACATAATAGAGGGGAAGTGTTAGTGCCATTTATATCATTTGGCATAGTTATTTTGTATTGGTATATTGTGTTTTGGCCTCGCTATCCGATCGTCCACCCTGGTTTGTGTGGTTCCCTTTTTGGATGTGCTTGTTTGCACGGCCCGTACGTTACTCTTTCATCTGAAGCAAACATGGCGATCTGGTGGCGAGACAAGTTTTTCTATCGCGTCGTAAAGTATGGATTTATCGTGTTTGCACCTGGTATGTGATTAAGAAACCAAGTAATATTCATTAAACAGATCATCGTTGCTTGAAATCCAGAAGTATGGTGTGGTGGCTCGTGTCTGTGGGGTGTAAACTTGACTTAAATGGTCCATATTGACCCGACGCGTGTGAAATCTACGAAAGGCTGTTTCGCGTTCAAGGAAAGTTAAATGAAGCAAATTAAAGTATCCCTGTAGGAGATGTTCAAGGCTTCAGAGCTCCTACAGGAAGGAATCGTAATGTGGTCTTTGTATGAAAAAGAAATGGGAATTTGTTGATGTTTTCAGCTTATTTTACTACTTGACCTGAGATGAGATTTGACCTTGATATGTGACCTTTGACCTCATTGACATATGAAGGTTCCCATGTTGCATACTAAATGTTTACCAGACTGATTGACTGACTGAGTACTCACAGACACAAAAAAATGACACAACATCGCTTATATTATGTAACGTGTATTTTCCTTTACCTGGTCTCCTTCACAAAGGCTATCTATTTCTTTATTTACACGTGGTATAAAAACGTTGTAAAAGTGATATAAATCGGTAGCATTTAATGCAGACAAAATGTGCAAGATGGTAATTAAAACTTGATCGCTTATAAATAGAAGCACATTAAATACACATATTCACTCTTTTGTTCCTCCTTTCGTTTTCACAACATGAGTATAAAAGTAACATTTCAAACGAATATTGATATAGAAATAATATACTTACTTACTTAGCGTATACAAGTTACACCTAGCATGTGTCAATGACTGGACATTATCATGCGATTCGATAACATAAATTATCATTTCAATAGCTTTGCGCGCCTTGATACCTCCCGGCTTAACCAAAGTGTCCGGAGAGTAAACATTTTTATATAAAGTAGTTCTATAATATTCTGCTGGAATAGGGGTCTACTTGTCTGGAATAGGGGTCTACTAGAATTTTCAGGCATAATAATCTAATGGGATTCCACAAGGTTTAAACTTCTTCTTTTTTAAACATCATCGACGTAAAGTGCAAAAGCTATCAGGATAAATGTCACCGGTGCACTATAATTGACGAGCGTTATGATAAACCAGAAACCATCTCGATTAGCCGTATTCTAAATAATGTATGGTTTATATGGTGGTAATGTGATATACCTAGCACCCATTCTGTATCTGATTCACATTTATGTTCAATACGTTACCAGCAGCAAGGGTCACAACATCTGTTTTTAATACAGCATGTTCCAAAAATTGGAATCAAAATTAAGGAGCTACTCACTTTATCGTGAGTAGAGAGAGATTAACATGGAACTGTGTATCCAGTCCCATACACAAAATCACATAGTTTTCTGAAAGTTTCGGATGGATATGTTTAAACATTGTACATTAAGTTAATCCGTGTACTTTTTTTGTTTGTTCTTAAATAGGAAGAGGTGATTTACTTTATGCTTTCAATGATTGGTTCCTCTCCTCCTACCCAACCCATTTGGAGCATGCTGTATCAGTCATTAAAGGTCGTCTAAGTTGATTTTGGATGGTTCCATACGATATTTGTATCAAGTCGACTTTAAATCAATACAAATAAACTCGCCTCCATATTAATAAAAGTGTAATATACCCTTAATATTCAATTTTAAATTTCTATCATATACATACTGATTTGTCACCCGCCATGCTTTAAATGTTGTGCTTGCGGGAGACCTTTTTAAAGGTATATTATATGATATTTTCCAGGGAACGCCCTCATTCCTCGAAAAAAAATTGAAAGCAGATTTTCTTGCAAAGCAGGGCGATACGATTCTTAATTACTTCAAAATCATGGTTTCGGGGTCTGCGCCGCCGACAACTTATTTTTACTCTAAATTCACTCTATATGATAGATGATGGGCAAATTTCATCACCTTTGTGCTTCTAAAATAAGAACCATTGGAGTTATGCCACTCATACTTTGGAATATGACTATTTTAAGGCTGACCCTTTATGTAAAACAGAAAACATCAAGGTGAAAATCGGGCCAGAAATCGGAACACCTACCAGCTTTCTAGACATTGAAATTGGGTGGTTCTACTTTATAGTTCATAATTGAGGATTATTGTTAAGAGGGGGGTTGAATCTTCTTTGTGGACTCTTATTGAAGATTATTGGTGATGGGTTTTATATATCTCTTAACACTAGGTGGTGGTACTTTAGTTCTTATAATTGTATACCAGACCACCTTTATCTGGCATGTGTCCATCAAGTTGACGACCATGTCAGTCGTGTTAGAATGTTTAAAATGTTATTCACTTACTGTTTATATTTTAACAGAGTAACATCACGGTTCAAAGTGACATTATTACCACTGATTACCGGAAATATTTATGTATATATACAGTTAAGTCCAGAGTCCCGTTTGTTTTATTGTTGTCTTTCAACGCATAAGGACTTCGTCCCACGCGCATAGTAATTTATAGAAAAAATGTTATTCTTAAAACGTGAACATTAATACTGTTCTGCTCACATTCTTGATACAGTGAAATATCATAAAAACATATTCGGCCGAGTGTACCAAACTGAGCGTAACTTACGAGCGTTGTAAGCTACCTCGCTAGTACGTATGCCCTATCTACAGCGTAAATTACTACAGTGCAATAGAGCAAATGCCCAAAAGTGGATTTTATTGAAATTACGCTTTAATTCAAAAAGTAACATAATTATGTAAGACAAGGAGACAGTATTATATTATAGAATATGTAACTTGGTGATTTAATGTCGTCGAAGAAAAAAATGGTTTGACCTTATTTGCATATAATTAGCATACATTAACAATTTGCTTTTTGTTATTTCCAGCAAAAACTATACATGCTATAGTTCACATTTATCTTTTCTTTTATAAAAAAAGACAAACTCTGTCTTAATTAATGACCAAACTCGTTGAAATTATAAGTAGTACTGTTTATCAAATCCAGACTTGCAAGGTATCAAATTAAAGGTAAAGATGTGCCTAAAACAATAGTCTGAGCAGAAAATTCAATATCACTTTAGTATTTAAAATATTTTCCTCCAAACATTTGGTCTATTTTTAAAAAACACAAATGGTGTTTGTATATTTTTCTCATGAATTAAACATGCAATAAACACAAAAATCACAGAGAAAGTTGTTTATGGTTAGCTGCACAAATAAAGTATTGGCCAATCCGAAATCAGGTTTAATAAGAAATGTAACAATGCTGATAATCATACAAAGACAACAAAGAGTACTTAAAAACAAAGCTGTTTTGATTATATATGATACACATAGATTTTCCTGGTTGTACAACACTCAGAAGGCACTATATATATAATTCAATATTTGGGCATTTATGCTCTGATGCACTGTAGCGATGCAGTTTTGAGAGCAAACCTGTAGTATAAGAACGGAATAGTGACTAGCGAGGTAAATAACCAAATAAATTACCATCGTCCCACTTCAAAAAAGTTGTAGCAAGCGTCAAACGTGTGTACATGTATCGAACAGCAACCAAATTGACACGAATGGTGTTCCGTAGAATTATGCAAATGTGTCGTCAGTCCCTACGTCAAACGTTGATTTAAATAACATGAATAACACGTCACACCACGTCCAGTCGAGCAATTAAGTCCGTGGAAATGACGCCATTTTTTCTGTACGAAAATGTCAAAGTTTGTACCGTTGTTTCAAAAATAAGGACTATAATTACATTACAAACATATTTTATTCAAGAGGCACATACAAATTGTGCACTTAAAAAGTATAGTACAATTTTCATGATAAAAAACCGTTCTTTGTCATTAAATAGTTCAATGGTTTAATAATAACATGATACCACTTCTACCGTCAAATCTCTGTGACGTGCTACTGTGATCCTGCCTTTATAAACGGAAAACGGGTTCGATTCCCGTGATTCCCTTTCTTTTTTTCTTTTTTTCAAAAGATAATAGTGATTTTAATGAAATCATTCATGTCAATTTCTATCGTATATACTTATTATTAATCAATTGATTTATTAAATGTGTATTTTGTATTTATCTTTTATATTTACTTTTCATTCATTCATTTATATAAATAGGCATATGTATTTATTTATTTATTTATGTATTCGTTTATTTATATGATTTCATATTATTTAATTAATTAATTAATTGATTAATTAACTATTGGTTGATTAATTGATTGCTTAATTGGTTGATTGATTGTTTGAAATAATTTCTACAACTGTGTATGCATAATTGTGGATATATTTAAAATATTTTTGGTCTTAAATGTATCATTTTTTTTATTATCTTTTATTGTTTGTTACTATCATTTTACATGGTTTCATCATGTTTACATTTCATAATATCGATACATGTATAACACATTTTCATATGCTTTTCAGCATGTTTACATTGCATATCAATTTACTTTCCAGCATTTTTATATGCTTTTCGGCATGTTTACATTCGTAATTTTCACATTTCATGTCATATACATATTTTTCACATTTCATTGTCCATGCCTACAAATACATATGCTTTTCACATTTTCATATGCTTTTCAGCATGTTTTCCTTGCATATCATGTATAGCACAATTTCATATGCTTTTCAAGCATGTTTACATTGCATATCATTACATGTTAACACATTTTCATATGCTTTTCAGCCTTTTTACATTTTCATGTTTACATTTTTACATTCATGTTCACATCACATTTCATTACATATCAGCATTTTTACATGTTCATGTTTACATTTTTCATGTTTACATTACTTGCCTGTCATATGCTTTTCAGCATGATTACATTGCCTATCATGTATAGCACATTTTCATATGCTTTTCAGCATGTTTGTATATGCTTTTCATTCACATAATTTTCATAGTTTCAATCGCATGTACAATGTATAACACATTTTCATATGCTTTTCAGGTTTACATTGCATATCATTACATAACACATATGCATTTCGGCATATTTACATTCATATTCACATAATTTTTACATTTCATGTTTACATTTCATGTTTACATTTCATGTTTACATTTCATGTTTACATTTCATGTTTACATTTCATGTTTACATTTCATGTTTACATTTCATATTAATTACATGTATAACACATTTTCATATGCTTTTCATCATGTTTACATTTTTGGCTTTTCAGCATGTTCATTTCAACATTACACGGTATATCATGTTTACAATACATAGCATCATGTTTAGATTGTTGTAAATCTTCTTTCATTTTTTAGATCAATTCTTCCAGAGTTTTCTAATTTTAAGTTCTAAATATAAGACACTTAGTAAATCAGGATGTTTTCCATATCTGTACTTACTAATAGTTGATTTGGCAACACTAATACACGTATTGACGATATAAGTGTTCTTGTTATTATCATCATGGTAGCCAAACAATACATATTTTTGCAATATCTTTATGTCTAGATTATACTGTTGCAAAAGTATTCTTTCAGTCTCTTTCCATATTATTTTGATTTTCTTACAACTATAAAAGAAATGTTCAATGTAATCTATTTCGTTACAAGTTTCACAGATATCATTTTCTTCCTTCTTTATTTTCTTAAGAAATACTTTTGTTGGATAAATGTTGCTAATGATTTTCCAGTTCAATGTTTTTAGTCGTGGCTCTTTGATGTCTTGAACAAGTGTTTTCCAAATAATGGACCAATCGAAATTCATATTATCGAGCTTATTTTCCCAGAAATTTTGACATCTTGGTTTCAATGATATCTGTGATTGCATTGCTATCCCATAGCAAAAAATAAAGTCACCGGGTAACCACCCGGTAGTTATCGGATGGTTACCCGATACCTTGCGGAGAGTATTTTAAAAGTAATCCAAACATCTCCACTAGCGGGAGAGTTTTTGGAGAGCAGTTAGCTCTTTTGGAGAGTTACCCGATGGTTCCCCGAAACTTTGCAGATACCCAAAACACTCTCCGAAAACATATGACTCTGAAACTAACACCCGGAAAGCTCTCCGCAAACTTGACCTCTAAAAATTAACACCCGGAAAGCTCTCCGCAAACTAAGCTCTCCGTAATACAGTTGAAATGACACACCCGAAACATGCTCCGAAAACTTGACCTATAAAAAGTAACACCCGAAAAGCTCTCCGTAAACTAATAATTTTGAATTCTTAACCTGCAGCAGCCATATTGGAATTTGCTGCCAACTGACAAACTGCCTGTGTCAGAGTGCTGCTATATTTAAGGAAATGTGTGGATATTTGTGGTTATTTTATCACTATTAATGTTATAAACCTATTATAGATGAAAGCTGCATGCTATTCTACAATAATTGGTAAGGTAGACTATTCAGATTTATGATTTATCCTGGATTTACAGTATTTTTGAGTAAGCTTAAGCTTATTAATTTTTTAGTTTATATGTATGCTATGGTATAATTCCAGTACTACCTTAGTCAGTATAGGCAATCACCCTTTTCTAGCATCCAAACTCTTAAATTCTTGAAACCTTAGTTTAATTCCGATGGAAATTGGATAGCTGGATGATTAAATATTGATTTGATTGGTTGTTTTGGTTTGTTGGCTAATTGTTTATTATTTATTTAGTTAATCGTTTTTGAGATGGTTGAATCATGCAAATAGTAAATTTATTTTGTTTGATTTAATTTTTTTAATAGCTGATCGATTGATTTATTGTTTATGGTTTAATTGGTTGGTCAGTTGGTTGATTTATTTATTGCTAAATAGATTAATTTGATTGATACATTTTATTGACAGGTATTAATGAATTGATTGAATGTTTGATCGGAAGCTCAATAGATTGATTTATTGAATTGCTCGGGTGATTGGTTTGTTGTTTCATCATTTATTTTGAATGGCTTTGATTCATTGATTTTTTGATGGATACATTAATTGTTTGATTCATTTAATTGGAAGGTTTATAGATTGATTCATTGATTTGGTTTGGGTGATTGGTTCTTTGATGAATCTTTTATTTTGAATTGCCTCGATTTATTGATTTTTGAGTGATGTATTAATTGGTTGATCGATTGATTGGCTGTTAATTGATTTTTCATCAATAAAGATGATCGATTGATTTAAATGAGTGGTTGATTAATTTATTTATTGATTTGATGGTGGTCGATTGATAGCTTATTTTGGTTTAGTATATAATCCAAGTTGTAAATCTGACGAGATTTGGCACCAAGTATGATATTTAGTATTACAAATTTAACAGTATGCAGTTGAAAACGTGCTCAAGAATGTGTCAAGTGTTCAAAATAAATGGATGGGTGATAAACAGATTAAGGCTCCTTGTTATTTGACTTGTGACAATGCGTTTCATGAAAGGAAAGTTGGTGTACGTATCCAAGACCTAAAATTTGAGACCAAATAAGGCTATATTAAAAGAAATCTTTTGTCTCAAAGCTCTTCAGTTTTTCAAAACCTAATGCGGAATGCGTGTGGTTTTTTTTAATACATTTATTTTTATAAATATTAAATATTAAAATCCTTATAAAAGTGATCTTTTGTATTTAGAATGATGTGATCAATGAAAATCTGAAAAATCGAAGAAACTTTGGGATTTTTCTTTTTTAGATTTTTTTCTTCTTCTAACTTTGAGACAAAAAGGTTTTTTTAATATAGCCTAAGCTAATTTAAAGCAATTTGTGCATAGAAACCTTGGTGTTTCTCATGCTTACGCATATAAACTGCCCCATGTCCCCGATTTGTCCACCCCTCCCCTGCCCCAACAACTGGTGCTGCCCCTGTGTATGCTCCCAAACTAGTTACCCACTAAACCACCCACTATTTCGGGGAGTATACCCGATAGTAATCCGCAGTTTGCTCCAAAATGTTACCGGGTAGCTACCCGGTACTACCTAATTTGCATGTCATTTCCACCGGGTGGCCACCCGATGATCACCCGATAGCAACCCGCTATTCTGGGAAGTTACCCGGTAGCCATCCGCTATTCTGGGGAGTTACCCGATAGTAATCCACAATAAACATTACCGGATGGTTACCCGCTAACCATCCACTATTTCGGGGAACTACCCGATAGTAATCCGCAATACCCACTTTGCTCTCCAAAACGTTACCGGGTAGTTACCCGGTACTATCTAATTTGCATGTCATTTCCACCCGGTGGTCACCCGATGGTTACCGGATAGCTATCCGCTAATCTGCTGTTTTTTCGCTATGGGATTCTGTACAGTTTTGTTGTACATTTAGATAATTTAACAAAGGCATCTCCATAATTAAAATTTACGTCATAGATATTGTTTAAAGAATCTGTAGATGTTTTCCACGTATGTGGCATTGCTTGTCTTAAAGCTATGTATTTCAACACAAAACTACCATCATTTTTAAAATGCAATTTCAGCTCCTCCATTGACTTAAATTCCCTATTTTGGTTATACAGATCTGAGACGTACATTATACCCTTCTTTGCCCATTCCTTAAAATATAATGTTTTACCTCTACTAGTTATACATTCATTATTCCAAATAACCTGATTTTCCCACGATTCTACTTGATCTATGTTCTGGGAACATTTTGTTAAAAACCAAGCCTTAATCAAATTACTATAGAACATGGGTAACTTATATATCTTTGACTTAAACAATTCGTTCATACTTTCTAAAGTACAGTTGCATTTTAAAATATTGAGACCCAAATATGTTTCGCTTAATAAATGTAGTGGAATCATTTTCCATGTGTCTGTTTCGGGAGACATCAGCTTTTTTAACCAAGAAATCTTTAACGAATCTAAAAATTATATTTAAAGTTCAGCATTTGTAGCCCACCATTTCCATAGTCATTGGATAAGGTCGCTCTCTTTACTTTTTCTGAGCCTCCCCATACAAATTTGAAAAATAAGCTATTTATTCGGTTTATAAACACTTTAGGTAAGTCTGATATTGTACCTATATACGTAAATTTAGATGCCAAAAGACTTTTTACTATTTGTATTTTACCTACATGTACCATTGACAGATTTCTCATCGTCCACGACCTAATTGCCTTTTCTATTGAGTCCATTTTAGCTTCCCAGTTTACCCACATCTCTTCTAATTTAATACACGGATTTACTACAACACCCAATATTTTTACATTATTGTTGGGATGAAACTTCCAATTTATACCTCCAACCCCTTGCTTTCTATGTTTTCTTGACCCCATCTAAAGTGCATCGCTCTTTGTTTTGTTTAGCTGTAATCCAGAAATAACTGTAAAATTATCAAGTACATTTATGACATTATATATAGACTTTTCATCCTTTACAAAAATAGTAGTATCATCCGCAAATTGTGTTATCTTTACCTCTTTGATACCCTGATCCACATAGGGTAATTCAATTCCTCTAATTTCACTTGATTGTCTTATTTTATTGGCCATGATTTCAGCCGCTATGATAAACAATAATGGTGATAAATTACAACCTTGTCTAAGACCGTCTTCTTGTATAAAGAAGTTTGACATGTGACCATTATGAGATATACAACTTAGTGTATTATAAAACAAAGTAGTTATCCATTTTTTCATGGATTCACCAAAGTTAAAACTTTCAATAGCATATAAAATAAAATCTCTTCTTATCGTGTCAAAAGCTTTACGAAAATCAATACAAATCATAGCACCTTCGATATTATTTTCATCGGTATATCTTAAGACATCTTCTATCAGTCGAATACTTAATGCTGCTCCGCGCTTACATAGTAAACCGTTTTGATCTGAATTTATTATAGAGGGTAATATTTTATTTATTCTTGAAGCAAGTGTTTTTGCTGCAATTTTGTAGTCTATATTCAGAAGTGTGATAGGTCTCCAA
This sequence comes from Ophiura sarsii, assembly GCA_035610835.1. Lineage (NCBI taxonomy): Eukaryota > Metazoa > Echinodermata > Ophiuroidea > Amphilepidida > Ophiuridae > Ophiura > Ophiura sarsii. Next base: position 22,179,842 of record CM069443.1, read on the forward strand.
TTGTCAAGATTGTTTCTCGGGAGTCCCTTTCCTTTATGAATCAAAGAAATAATACCACGTTTCTGTGAAGATGAGAGTTCGTTATTGTCATATGCTTCATTGAAAGAATTAATGACCAATCGGCCTACAAGATTCCAGTGACACTTGTAAAATTCTGCTGTTAGACCATCATACCCGGGACTTTTATTGTTTGCCATTTTATCCAACGATATTTTACACTCATCTGAAGCAAGTGGCCCCTCACATGATTCTTTATTACCCTGGGATAACCTTTTCATGTTTATATCTTTAACGAAAGTTTCATAGGTATGTTTTGAACTTGTACCTGTTTTTTTATATATATTCTCGTAATATTGTACTTGCATCTTAATAAGATCATCTTGTTTTTTCACAACATTCCCATTATTGTCAATCAAATCGGTTACTGATTTGTTGCAAATATTTCTTTTTTCTAGGTTCATAAAATATTTAGAACATTTTTCACCTTCTTCTGCCCACTGTACTTTGCTTCTGATGATTAAACCTTTCATGTAGTGATGATAAAGTAACTCATATTCCAGTTTTATTTTTTCATATTCTTCTGCAAAATTAATATTTTTGGGATCTGATACGATGTTTTCAAAAGCAATTTTCATGCATTTTTCCAGATTGCACATTTTTAATTCATTTTCTTTTTTGCTCCCTTTTGCAAACTCTACTGAAAACGTTCTAATTTTGTTTTTGCATATATCCCATAGTTGCCTTGCATTAAGAATATCTTTAAATTCCTTTGTCGTTTCATTAATGAGATTTTCAATCCCTTCATTATAATTTTCTTTTTGTAGTAGGCTATTGTTCAATTTCCAGTATCCGGGACCTTTTTCTTGTTTTTGTATCTGTAATTTCATTTCTACAGCCATATGATCGGAACCATATCCTGGAATAATTTCAATATTCTTTACAAAATTTTCCAGTACAGAAGGTATAAACCAATAATCTAAAGTTGATTTGACCTCAGACGACCTTCTACTCCACGTAAAACGTTTGTTATTTCCATGTTTTTTACGCCAAATATCTACTAGACTGAAATTATTGAGTATTTCCTCTATTTTACTGATACACCCCGCTGCATATTGTGTATTAGTACATCCACCTAATCTATCAAGAATTGGATTAAGCACAGTGTTAAAATCACCACCTAATAGGTTTATACTATTTATACCATGATCCAAGATACTTTGTTTCAGAAACTCAAAAAACCTTTTTCGGTCTTTAATCTCATTTGGAGCGTACACATTCCAAATGTTAATAGTTTCCTGTTCTATTTCTACTTTTACTCCTAGTAGTCTCCCTTCTTTGTCTGTAAAGAACTGTTGTCCCTCAATATTTCTCTGTGGGTTAATAAGAATTAATACACCTTTACTTTCGTTCCGTGACTACTAAATATGTTAGTATAATGTTACCATCCCATTCTTTTGACCAATCGGAAATATCAGTTTGGTTACAGTACACTTCTTGTAGTAAAGCAATATCACATTTTTTACGTTTTATCCAATCAAAAATAATAAGGCGTTTCTTCTTATTCCGAAGGCCCGAAACATTAAAAGTAATACAACTTATCATGGGTTTTTGTTATACTTTTTGATTGATACATACTATTTACAAGGTGAAATTGTTAATTGTTTGACAATGGAAACAAAGTACTTATGGTGGTTCATAGCTTCCATCACTTTCTGGTTCAGACGAAGACGACTTGGCAGTTTCATATTCTGTTATTTGCGATTCGTGTTCGTCTTGACGTCCCTTTTTGCTTTCGTTTTGATCTATTGGTGATGTTGATATTCTTCTCTTCTTGCTACCTTTCTTTGTTTTTTTCTTCTTCTTCTTTTCGCTTACCGGTTGTTTTTTCTGAAGACTCGAAGAGGCTCCACTTAAGTGTTCTCTGATATCAGATTGTTTCTTGACCACTTTGTGTTCTGCTCGTTTGCCAATCTTCTTTCGTTTTCTTCTTCCGTCTGCTCTTTGTCTTTGATTTGCGATTCTTTTGCGGCAGACATTAGTAGCTCTTCAACCCTCTTCAGGATTTCAGGAGATGATGGTCCTGAAGAAGGCTGCATACACTTGTCCAGTAGCTCGTGCAGAATATCAATGGGAGCATGAGTATGATCCAAGTTTGCTGCTGTTGTATCTGCTTGAAGAAGCGGTGCTGGTGGTGTTTGCATGTTTTGCTGCTGTTGCTTGCCTGTTGTTGTTATTGCTGCTGTTGTATCTGCTTGAAGAAGCGGTGCTGGTGGTGTTTGCATGTTTTGCTGCTGTTGCTTGCCTGTTGTTGTTGATTCTATTGGTGCTTCTGGTCTTTCTTTTTCATCTACACAGTCTCTAGCTATATGTCCCAGATGTTGACACTTGTAACAACGTACTTGTCCTCTGCCACCTGAAGGACATGATTGCTTTACATGACCATCTTCACCACAACCATAACACTTGGGCTTACGTTTCTCCGGACAGTCTTTATGTTGGTGTGCGTAGTTGTGACAAATTGCACAGTTGACGTGTTGTCCAGTATAGTAGAGCACTACTGGATTATCCATCAACAGTCTGGAATCACGTGGATCAGGGATTGCCATCATGCTGTATCTGTCCTTCTGTTCATATATTTGAGATACATAGCAGTATCTATGACCGCTTAATAGATGTCCCCATTTTGTATCCTTTTCATTGCCATCTCTGTTTTTGACTATATGTTTCATGACGTCTGTTTCACGCTTAGCAAAAGTGTCAACCCATTCCTCAATGTACTCTTCCGTAACGCTTTGGGGTAATTCGTGTATACTCAGTCTTATCGACCTTTTAGACTTCTTTACGTGTTGCTTCTTTGCAAAGTCATTCAGTTGATACGATTTTCCTTGTATCTGAAAGGTACCTTCCGCTAACAGGATTGCTTTTACCTCTTTGGTAGCAAAACGTAGACGAACCAGACCGCATTGTCATTAAAGTAGTGTACCGAGAATATGCTCTGGTTTCACTTTTGATTCTCCATCCTTGTTTACACTCTTTAGAACGGCATCCGCGATTTCAATGTTTTTTACTCGCACATACCTGGGTATATAACTGCAAATCCATAGATCTGTATCTTTCAGTCTTTCAAGAGTATTGTCCGCTATCGCGCTTGGGTGATTAGCCATACTGAAAACACCTATACAAATGGCGCACTGTTCAAACGTCAATAGTGTACGTGTGTGTACATGTATGTGTACACGATATGGCGTATCCACAGCACACACACAGAAATTACCAGAACCGACTCGCGTTATCCCTCGAAATTACTGCAAATTGCTGATAATTTCCTCTCCAAAAACACGACCAGTAGGTTCCTGGTACACGAAGCGATGACACAGTCAACGCTGTAATACCCAAAAGATCCCCTAATAGGCGAAAAATCAGGTACAAACACGGAGACGATGTAAAGATACGTGTAGTGATGAGAACAACCTCAATCCAATTAAATGTATCATTGAGTAATACTGTTGAGATCTAGGATTGTATATTTGTAGTAGTTATTAGGAAGTAAGGTAAGTGCTTTTATAGGCCCTACACCTGTGTCAACACTATTAAGTCATGGTTAATCCCCTAAGATAATCCAGTGCCATGGATTATCCTTCCCTTTGATCGTCAATTTTCTATTGTTGTATGTTAAGTGGCATTATCACCATTTCTAGTAGACCTTCCACTTAACTGTTGCTAAGGGTTCTCGTATTGTATTAATTGTAAGGTCATCTCCCTCATTCTCATTGGGTAATAGTTTACAGTGTCATAGGCCCTGGATTCATCTTATCTACATGTTCTATAGGTAACCTTTGACATTATGTTAATTATACAGTGACTAGGCATTTCATAACATCCATATTGTATATAGAATATAATTGTGTATGTGTTCAGTTGTGTTAGAGTTGCCGAATAAGAGAGTTCCAGTCTCCTCAATAAATATCATAATATAATCATCTGTGGAATAGTAAAATACTCGTCAATTGTTTTATTAATGAGATATCACCAATCTCATCAATACACAAGTTGATAATAAATTGCATGATAACAATCTCCCATTGATCATCATATCTATGTAATCGTCCATCGGGCAAATCAGAAATTGTCTTTTAGTTACAGCATAAACTGTTTTGCTTCAACTTACTCTTGGGTCCGGTCAGGTGTAAGCTTTAGCGTTACTAGCCTAGTAGCTTACCCCGGTTTGGTGCTCTCAAAATGTTGAGTTACGCCTCAGTTACTAGCGAGGTAGCGCTATTCTTCAGTTACTCGCCATTGGTGCACTCGACCGATTATCTCTTAATTAAAGCACCTGCCGCACCGGCATATCTCTGTAAATAGCAAATATCTGCATAATGGTTCGTTCATACTCCAACGGGTAGACGTCCATTGACGTCTGCATATCAAAGTTGACATTGCGTCAATGACATCGGGTGATGCCCAACGACTAGCGTAAGATAGGTATATTAGCATGATTAGGAGACAATCATTACTAATGAGAGGCATTAAGTATACTCAAGACAAATTGAGTAGTAGAACTTTTGTTAAACGAACTGTAAATAATTCCAAGTTTTTATACCCCTCACTCGGCGGAATATGTACAATAATAAAGTCTATAGATTGTTTGAACAATGAAGTATACTTATTGGCTGTACCTTCTTCTTCTTTGGGGTTACAGTTCAACACTCCTGGTGGAGTAATGCGAACCGGTGATGTGTGTGCGCTTTGTTATGTAGGTTGCTACTTGAAGTGCTTTGTGACTTGGTTTTTGAAGGGTATAGCGAGTTCTATGTTTACTATGTTCTCCGGTAAATTGTTCCAGTCCGTGACAGTTCTTGGTAGGAAAGAATATTTGTAGCTGTCGCGTGACGGTTGTAATTCAAGAAATGATTTGCTATGGAGTCTTCTTGTAAGGCGAGTGACTGGGTGCAGTAGTGTTTGAACTGGGATTGATAGTTGACCATAATATGCCTTCTGGAAGATGGATAGGCGGTTGACTTTTCGCCTCGTAGAAAGGTCACTCCAGTTTAAGTCCTTGAGCATATCAGTCACGCTATTAAAGCGATCATAATCGTGTTTAACAAATCTGGCAGCTCTTCTCTGAACCGCTTCAATTTTATGTATTTGTTCCTGCGTGTATGGATCCCAGACCGAAGAGCTGTATTCCAAGGTTGGGCGGACCAATGACTGGTATGCTAGGTTTTTAATATCAGCTGTACATGAGTGTAAGTTCCTTTTAATGAATCCCAGTGATCTGTTCCCCTTTGCAGCTATTTTGTTTATGTGATTATTCCATTTAAGATTGTGTGATATTTCTACTCCCAAGTATGCGTGCGATTTAGTCACCTGAAGTGGGGTGTCGTTGAGAGTGTATACATGATTTTTTGGATTTGGAGAACATGAGACTTTGAGTGTGAAGCATTTATCTGTATTAAATTTCATTTGCCACTTCTTCTCCCATTTTGCTAGGTTGTCAAGGTCTTTTTGTAGTAGGGTGGCGTCCTTGTCGTTCCGTATGGTCCTGTAGATGACACAGTCGTCGGAAAATAGTAAATAGTCTAACAGTGGAGGTCATGTTGTCAGGCAGGTCGTTTATGTAGACTAAAAAGAGAAGTGGACCAAGTACTGTGCCCTGCGGAACGCCTGATTGGACACGTACCCAGTCCGAGTGCTCGCCCCCAATGACAACCCCCTGCTTTCTTCGCATTAGGAAGTCGGTGATCCATGAGGCAGTCGGCCCTTGGATACCATGGTGGACGAGCTTCAGCATCAGTCTTTTGTGTGGCACCACATCAAAAGCCTTGCTGAAGTCCATGATGATAACGTCAGTCTGTAGTCGTTTGTCTAGCGTAATGTTTAGGTCATTTGTCGTCAAGATGAGTTGGGACTCGCACGATCGATTTCGGCTAAAGCCATGTTGTTGGTCAGTTAACATATTATGGCGGTCAAGATGTCGCATGATATTTGATTGGATAACATGTTCCATCACCTTACAACTGACAGACGTAAGTGAAACTGGTCTGTAGTTTGAAGGTTTGGTGCGGTCCCCTTTCTTGAAAATTGGAGATATATTTGCGCATCTCCAATCATCAGGCAGGATGCCTGTCTCAAGAGACTTTCTAAAGATGGCGGTCAGGGCTGGAGCTATCTCCTGGGCTCCCACCTTTAGTATATGCGCTGGTATGTTGTCAGGTCCAGTGGCTTTGGTCGGGTCAAGGTCAGTCAGTAATTTCTGAACGCCATCCACTGATATGAAAATATCAGACATGATGGGGAAGGATTTGTGGTTGTCAGACATGTCAGGGATTTGTGTCAGGTCCTCCTGTGTGAATACTGACTTGAATTGTTGGTTTAAGAGTTGGGCCTTTTTTATGTTTTCAGAAAAAGGCTACCCTGTGATTTAAGCGCAGAGATGCCAAAATTGTCCTGTTTTAGGCTTTTGATAAAGGACCAGAATTTTTTATTTGACATTGAGCATGTTTCACGAATATATTTTCTGTAATAACTACGCGTCATGCGTGTGACAAGTTTACGCAATGTGCGTGGAGATCAGACTCCCTAGCCTTGTTGAAAATTTTCTGTTTTTTTCCTCAGGGCATTTTTGACCTACGGTTGAGCCATGGCGTATTTTTGTGAGAATTTGTGATCATTTTGGACGGAATATTTTTGTCCATCGTGGCTTGGACACGTTTACTAAAGTCCTTCCACATATCATCAACGGTGACCAAGTCAGTGGCTATGTCATTGAGATCAGTACTAATGACTTGGAAATCTTTTTTTGAATTCTTCCCAGTTGGCTTTTTTGTAGATGTATACCTTTCTGGGCTTAGATCTAATGAATTTAGGTTTGACGTCAATGGTTTGACCTTTCTGGTATCCAACGCTAAGAGAATATACACCAAAAAGTAGAAGTAGACCTTTATAGGCGGACAGTGTGGCGAACAAATAAAGTAAATAGTTGCAAGCACACACGAGGAAGTACGGTTGGATTATTTCCCGGATGTCAGATGTTTCGGTTACTTTAATCTATGAGTACAAATAACATGGTGGGAAAAGTGTATTATAGGTCCTAAACATGTTTCAATTTCAAGATTTATTCCATCGTGGTGTAATTGTATACATCTTTGACCTAAATAGTCACGTGATGTTGCGTCAGCGCATACCATTGGTAATACCGTGGCGTTTACTTGAACGAGGGGGGGGGGGGGGGGGGGATATTGAACACAAAGATAATATTCTATAACAAACGTGCATTCCTAACATATTTAAGGGGAAGGTGGAGTCTTTGTTGATTGGTACCAACTTTGGAAATGATTTTTTTCTTCAATTACCACCGTGGGCTTATACCCATTAGTTTTATATCAAATTAAAATTAGGTTGCAATATTTTATAAAATGTGTGTTATTTTGATCTGGGTGCCAAGGTAACCACGCAAGGCCTTTGTTGGCATAACACACTTGATCGAGTGTAATACGCACAAAACCATGGAGCTGGATTGTTTATACGGTTGCATCATAATTCAAGTTTGAAGACAAATATTTGAAATTGGGCTCCATGGTTTTGTAGCCCCGTGTATGCTTAACATATGTGCCAAATCCCATGATCATATGGCTCTTCGTTTACAAGTTACGTTTGTACCTCAAACCAGAATGGATACAATTACCTTTGAAGTGACCTTTGCCACGCCCTGAATCGATCTTTGACCCGACCGGAAGTGACCCTGATTCGACCTATGACCCGACCGGAAGTGACCCTGATTCGACCTATGACCCCAAACCGGATGGATGTGAAAATGACGTCACAAACGTACTTGAGAGCGTTAAACAAATCAAGCGTATCGCGATGACGTAAAATGGAGTGTTGCTCAACCGTGAGACACGTTTGAACGCGTTGAAATTGAGAAGAGGGGTATAAATGATCTTGGTACAGCAAAAAGAAGTTGAAAGACATTAAACATGGAAAGACTACGAAACATACGATGCATAAAGTTTCGAAAAGAGTTTCGTCAAATAATATCTGCTGAAGCGCGCTATGATGAAATATTCCAGGAGATTGAAAAGACGACTAGGCAGTCTTATTTGTCTCGACTATTAATTATACAGGTACATTTTACATCCTCCAATAATACCGAATAATACTAAAAACTGAATAAAAGCGCTATATGAGGGAAGGAGTTCAAAGGTTCTAGGTGTATGCAGGACTACGAATGAAAGCGCTATGTGTCCAAGGTTCTAATCTTGATGTATGCATGACTAGGCAGTCTTATCGATGTATCGACTATTATACAGGCACATTTTACATCCCCCAATAATACTAAATACTGAATGAAAACGCTATAGGTGTCAAAGGTTCTTACAAATAATACTTAAACTGGTACGCAATAACAAACTAAAAAATAATTTATGTTCACACTGTCGTTACTCGTTGGCATAAGTTACGCTGAGAGAATGCAAATTCCACGAATATGTTCGTTACTCTGGCCCGTGTCCACACCAACGCTACTCCATCGCTATGCCATCGCTACGCCGTGTAACTTACACGATCACTCGCTCTGCCGGAGTAACAATTGAGTGCCTACTCTCGTTGACATTTTGTATTCAAACCGCACGAAATCTTAAGGGTGTTGCACCATGATAGTGACGCAAAGTGACGCTGGCACCTGATACTATAGTAGTGGTATACTAGCCTCAGGCTGGCACAGTGCCAGCTGATTTTCGTACTCGAAAATGCGGGCGTCGCGTCAGTTAAAAACACACGCGTACATTTATAGTATGTGACTCACATGTCACCCGTGCGTAAGTGTACACTACATAATTATGTTCGCGAACGATAAACACGCGGATTCTGTAAGTGCTACTAGTTGAGAAAATGAGCCACGCTTTTGTGTTACAGCATGGAGCTCAGGCAAATGGGCAATTTTTCTTGATAATTACCATGAATGGATTACTGCGAATAAAACGAAGAACTAAAGGTGATAGACTTTAATAAAAAAACAACTAATGGGAATCGTAGATTGCAGATCTAAGTAGGCCTATGACTAGCCTATATAATATCATCAGTTGATAACAACCCGACACAACCTTCAGTAGATAGGAATCTGCCATCACACACTAAAACACTTAGTCCACTATGCACCGACTAAAGACAAAAGGGTAATTTTACATTTTTTTGACCAAAACAAAATGGTCAAATGTCACCCCTTATGGTTTCACACCACTAAATAACATCTGGCCCTACCCCCTTTGAGGCAATTGTCCAAAACCGGCCTGTTTCATGCCGAACGGGAGACCTATTGTAAATTTACAGTTTAAAATTAGGGTATTTACTACATGTTATGGCGAAATTAATATAGTGTGAATGTTGACAGACACATCAGCGTTCTTCAGGTCCAAAAAATTGATGCAATGATGATTTTTTAATATTTTAACAGAGACATTTGTGTTCAGGTCATTTCCGGTATCTGACGCCATCATCTAAATCAACAATTGCATGTGACCAGGAAAACTCAACTCGTACTTTTTGAAAAAGCTCTAGCTCAAAAAAATGCCGGTTACCCCCCATATATGAGTTGTTGAGTTAGTAGTCATAGCTTTCATCTTCAAGTTGAAACCAAATTTCAAGATACCAGTTTCTTATAACGTCGAGAAATATCTATTTTAAAATTGTGCATTTCACGTGTAAACCTATGGGAGATGTATTTGGTGGTGTGCAACCTTATTAGTCAAGTTGGAGCCAGTTGGGGTCACTCCCAATGGTGTATCCTTGGTGTAAGATATTTCATGTATTTATAAGTTAGACTAGTGTCCAGACATGGAGTGGAAATTTGACCCCTGCTAGCGTTGGATCGGATACCTGAATTAGAGTATGTATTGTTGAAATAAACCAAGTAATAATTATGCGTATCAGTAGATTGAAACGTTGTTGCAATCAAAGTTTCGGGCACAGGACGTAAGCTAGGCCAATCACACAATATTGTAATCCTTGAACCGATGAACACCAACTGATACAATGGCACGTTTCAGGACATATGTCACATCGTTGTGCTGTTGCTGTTTCATTCTTCCAGTTGTTATTGAAGGTAATATAAATGTTTATTATTTTTTATTATTTATATGATGCTCTCAAACAATGCAATAAAAGTGATGGCGCACGAATAAAAATATACCCACCCAAAATGGCAGATGATACACACAAATGACGATTTTGGATTCATTCGGAGGCCGAAATCGGATATGCAAAAGGCCATTCATTTGAGCGATTTTAGAGAAAAAAACATGACGCTAGAGCTTTATTGTGATCATTTTTAATATTTGACTCATTGTCCTATAACCGTAGGTCACAGAGAAGGCAAACTATTTGAATATCATGTTTGTACACATATGTTATTTTTGAATACATGAGGTGGTTTGATATATGTTGATCTCTATTGACCCCTTACTAACCGTTGACCCGGAGGTCACCATTGTCTTTTTAGAAGACAAACAATAAAACTTAGCTATTTAGAATATAGGAGGTTGCTTTATTATTTGACCTATAGTGACGCTTGTTGGCAAAGGCGTGGATATATTATAGGTAGTAATAAATGCGTATGTGTATCATGTTTAATACGTTTAATACGTATGACACATTCCGACACAACAAGTAGTTTATTTTCTTGGTTACTTTGATAGAAATAATAGAAATTCACCTTGTCATTTTATTTTTTAACGTGTTAAGCACAATCTTCTTATGATCTTCGTCTTTACGGTGGTCAAAACGCAATGGAAGGGCGTCTAGAAATATATTATTACAGATACCAGTACTACCACGGCAATCGCTACAGTTGGGGAACAGTGTGTGATCGCGGTTTCGGGGAACCCGACGGAAGAGTGGCATGCAAACAATTAGGATATTTGTTCTCCAATACTGGAACAGTTACATATTCTAATAGAGGTACGTCAGTAATTTGAGCACTGCAGCATCAAAAGGTGGGTCCAAAACGGGAGAGCCGAATAATCAAGCAAAGCGATTTCTTAATCTTTGAAAAGTACCGAATGTCATGATGAAATATCGCCATAACGATGTACGTGGCCCCTTTGGCAACGTTTTGAGATATACGCGATGATTTGTAAAACGCGTAATAAATTATTTCCTTCAATTTGACTAAACATCGATTGCATCATGGTAGGTAGACTGAGTTGGGGCAGCCAATATGCTATAATTTGTCTTAGAGCGTGTTTCTACTGGGCAACTTAAGGGGGGACTCAAAGAAGTTTTTGATTTGATTTTTTTGAATTTTGTGAGTGCTGTAATTATTGAACTCGTATTAATCAAATCCATAAAAAAGTATACATTTTTGGAAAGGAAATGGATCAGAGAATCCAAATTTGGCGTCAATTTTGAGAAAATTACAAAATTCACTTTTTTGACCCATATATTTTTTAACAAAGCTAACAAAAATAAAAATTCTTGATGGTGATGTAAAGACACTAACTTAGGGACGATGATCTTAATTTTTTAGCCTATTCTAATATGTTTTGAAATTTTGACCAAAAAGTGCCAAAAAAAGTGTAAACAAATGGGTGGTTTTTTTTTATGACTTGAGGCTGAAATTCTGGGTATTGAAATTTGATATAGAGAAAGATCTAACGATCTAGACCGTACTGTTAACATAATACAATGATAAAATCATAGATAGCTCACGTGTTGGCAACAATCACATTACATCAAACTGCACAATTCCTTTATTTTTGTCGCCTGTGGTCTGTTCAAATATCTTCCGTTCTTAAAAGGTTATATTTACCAGGGGACTTGATCTGTTTCGTCCATATCTTGGTAATACAGACACTCTCGTTGGTATCATCTTATTCTGACAGTCTAATATCCAATGTGAAATTAACCTGGTGAAACATGAATCATAACTGATACTCCTGATTGATTCTGAAAAACTACCATCAGTTCAAGAGTATGCTAATTCGTTATCAACTATTAAATCAGTGAGATTGTATATATCGCGTCATGGGGTACTGAGCACCATGTCCATTTACTCATGCTTAGTTTGGTGACACAGCAGCCTTGATGATCTTCCTGCATCGCATAGCATTTCGGTGTTCTGATAAAACACGACATCGAAAGTTTCCTGTAGATACGAATTTGTCTATATTAAAAGGATACTCGTGAATAGGTAGTTGGTGCCAATACTAATTATAAATGACTAATCGGAATATAGTTCGGTTATTATACCTATGCCTTTTCTATTTCCAATTCATCATGTTTATCAAATTTCTGTATGTGATTTGGTTTTAGGATCTGGTGAAATATGGCTTTCTGATTTGTCATGTTCTGGTACTGAATCTAGATTGGCTGACTGTGGACACAGCAGTTGGGGTGGAACACCTTGTTCTCACTCACAAGACGTGTATTTAACCTGCATGATAGGTGACTATTTTTCATAAATACATAGTGTTGAGACGCTGTTTATTTTGTTTCGTTTTATACATCGTTTACAGTCAGCTGTAGAACGGGGCCACGTTTCAATTGAGGGCGCTCTATTTAGTGACGCACATAGAAATCCTACAGCTTACGGGTTAGCCCCGTAAGGGGCTAGAAGGGAAACTCGCGTGTAAAACCCAAGTACGCAGTGATCCACCGCGTACTTTTTTGTTTTTTTGTTATTGTGGAATTTTCGTTACGCAGCTCCGGAGCGTATTGCTGTACGCACATTTAAGCGCACTAAATAATTTGTTGCCGCGCCGTGCAGAAACGCGTTCGCTATTTGATGAGCCGCATGACGCATTGAAGGATTTAAATGTCGAGTTGCAGGCCCATGAATATGATGATGGCTAAACAAATGCAATAAAACAAGGCATAATATAATAACGGGTGATGGGGTGCATCAGCTATGTTGATCACTGTTTTAATTCCATCATGATTATGGTTTAGCTTAATTTTTTAGATCAAACGGTTGGTGAACTTTTAACTCACTTTCCATGACTAAATTTAAAATCGCAGTGCCATTCCGTTTTCTTTTTATATTTCCATCAAGTATACCATTTAACACCTAAAAATAATTTATTATTCGTTATGTATTATTTTGTATTCAACAGTTGAAACAGTTGACTTGTGCCCGCTAAAAACCCACAAAATAAAACCCCGCAAAGAATATAAATTAATGAAATCACCTTTCGATCATACACAGTTTGTTTTGTTGATGCTTAGCCTATCTAAAGATGGACAAACTGAATCAAAGTTGTGTAAGATATTTGAAACAAATCATCCATGTACAAAATGGAAGCATACTTCCTAAAACAGCACAAATTTGACTGCTATGTCGTGCCTATATAGGGATAAGATAAACGGCATTTTTTATGATATAAACGTTAATCCTAGTGATATGGAACACGTGCACCTAATTGTTATGGTACCTCCTATATTTTATAATAATAAAACATAGGCCTTAGTCTACATCGAAGTATATCAATTTTGATTACTAGTAATTAGGACATTATTCGTAGACAGTTGCCAATTTAATACGGTGCGGCGTTTTGTAAAAATAAGATTACTCCAAAATGTTGATCTTTCCATCTGTTAGGCATAAATTATCATGACCCACGTATGGATCTTTATTTTCAATTTTTGAAGAGCTGGGCGAGAGTTCGGATCGGTTATAATGACGTTTTATATTCAGAGCGGGTATAATGGCCCGAGCGAGGAGGACTAGTCTAAGTCATCGAATCTTCATAACTCTATACCGCCTCCCTTCTTCCTAGGATGAATTTCATGAAGATAAAGCACTTTTGAAAAAGTTAAAATACCTCCTACCACCCGTAATCCGAAACGAACGTCAATATCAAGTCAACCCCCGACCGTTTTTCAAGAGTCGAGAGCGGTGGCATGGGAAGGGGGTGGGGGGGGGGGGGGGGGGGGGTCAAGGTGGCTTAACGCATTCCGACTATGAGACCAGAGAACGAATTGTAGGTCTTGTTTCCTTATCATGCTTATAATTATAACTTCTCAAAGTCAAGGTGCAATATCAATGAGCATGATGTGAGGGCCACTCGCGAGTTGTGAAAGTGACATGGTTAAAAGATTTGTCCTACCTAAAAAAAAAATTGATAAAATGAGAAAGGGCTCACTGTTGTTCCTATAACTATATAGGCTAAGCATTTCTTGTCTTGTCTTGATTCAACCTAAGTCGGTATAAAGTTCGTTTCATTTCGTTGCGCAAAATTTAATGAATTAAAGCTCATCAAGATAACATTGTACGTTGGACGTTCACATCGCGGCCTAATATTATGTGTAGGCCTATTCAGCTTTTTAAGTCATCCTCAATCAACTTTGAATATTACTTTGAAAATTTAATTGGGTGAAGAAGCAAGATATTTTGTTAGGTTTAATTAAACGTTGTGATAGGCCTACTTAGTTAGTTGGATTGATCGTTCGAATACGGCACACTAATTCAAATCCATATCCTAGTAGTCGACCTAGCCCACGCACTGTCCTTTCACGAACTCCGGATATAAACCGTTGCCCCAAACATCAACAAAATAATCACGTTCATTGGGTTTAGATAAAAGGTGGAAATGGCAAACTGTAAGCCTACGCAAGCCGCGCCTGTCAAAAATTCAGCGCATTTCGGATTACGCTGCGTAGCGCAACGCAGTTCAAACGCTAATGATGCAGTTAGAACCGGCGCGCTAAACTCATGAAAATTAAGTGGAGGACGATTGTCCTCCAGTCAAGTACAGTGAGATAGGGCGCGTACTGGAGTGCGTCGGAAACAACAATTTCGCCGAGTTTCCCATCTACGCTCCGCTTATCTATGGTGACGCACTGCCGTCATTTTTTTACACGGCGATTCAGCAAGTGACAGAAGTCCGTCGCTCAACAAAAACCACTTTTCAATAGAGGGCGGGCTTGGGAACGGGACTGTGTTTCCAAGGGAACGGCCTCACGTCACAGTAATTTTCAACATTCATAAAACGCCAATTTTGCCGATTTTAAAATTCAAAATAACTCTCTTATCACAGAGATAACCGTTACAAAAGCATCACTTCTGAATACTATAGGGCTTATATTTAATGTAAAAATCATCACACTTACCCTAAAAATTCTATAAAATGGTGTAATCTCGTCTAAAAAAATGTCTCATCGCATCAAACCTGTTACGTGTGATGTTGGGGTCAAGGGTTAAATTAAATCATCAAACTGGATGTCGTAAGGAGTTCTGGTCCATTATACCCCTCAACTCGATAGATAGTTACTTTTTATGCAGGTAATTGGGGGTAAAAAAGGTGAAAATTCAATCATTGCGCAAATTGACGAGTGTGCGTTACCCTGGTTACGTACACCTGTCGTTTAAGAGTGCCCTTAATTGAAACGGCGCCCGTTCTACCGCTGACTGGTTAATGGTTATACAACAAATGTAATGTTTTGCTCCTTATGGTATATATGTATTGCAACGTAAATCGGATCAGTTTTTGAATTTTGACCCCTACATAACCTTTGATAGCGGCCCCTGTACAGGATGCGACCCGGCAGTAATACAGCATATTGTCTCTTAGCACCCAACTATACGAATCAGATCATCAAACCTTTTGACCTTCTCAGCTGATTAAACCTGATTACCGAAATTAGGAGGTGCGTCATTTGTCATTATTACTATTAGGTCCACATTTTGGCACCATGTAAATCGTACTGTTTGAACACACGGGAAGCCAGGAGTTGTGTTGGGACAACTGTTACTTTACATCATCGTTGTGAAGTTATGCCAGATTAAACGAAATAAGAATAAATATGTTAAATTCAAATGATAACTTTGAGAGGTTTTCACTAAAGCCTTTTGAAATAACATGGGGTACTATCTTCTTGCTAAATATAAATACCCCTTTTTACCGCATGGTAACCATAGTAACGTCTAAATCTACGTATCCGAATAGCGCGCCCACACAAAATGTATACAGAGACATTTACAAGTATTTTGATCCAAATACATTTTAAAAGGATTTCCGACATAAGGGACCGTTCATTATTTATGGTGGAGGGGGGGGGGGGGGGGGGGGGGGGGGGGGGTTGGGACAAATTCGAGACTCGTATGTCAAATTTACCTAGCCCCCCCTACAGCTGAAACTGAAAATTACATGACCCCCCCCCCCCCTACTAACCAATAGATTTTTACACAACCCCCCCCCTCCCCCTTAAAATCAACTTGTCACATACTTAGGGGATGTATTTTTCTTTTGTCCATGGATTCGTTGGTTGTGTCTCTGAACGGCCAATAATTTAATGACTTATTACATTGCGAGCGTAGCGAGGCGGAACACTTGTCATATATTTATACATTTTGGGTGTTTTGTGAGTCTTTATAATCCGAAAAAAAGTTAGAACATCCAGACAAAAACGTATGAAATATTCTTGTGAGCTTTAGTGCAGAGCTGAGAGTGAGACGAGGTGAAAAGCATGCAAGAAATTACCGTTTTTAATCAAATTGGTTTTTGGAACATAGGCCTACAATCCTGGAAATAAGTCTTGGAACACTTGCGTGTGATTAACGGAAAAGTGTCACCCCACTCCCCCGTACAATGTTGACCAAGGCCAGTGGCTCCTGCAGCTTGCCAGAGTGTCCCAACATTGATCGATGGGGGTGGGGAAGGAAAAATCTCATTTGAACAATTTCCGTTTATAACAAAAGACACTAAGTATCAATACATGCACACAATACCCAGCACGTGTGCTCAGCTCAGCGTTCGCGTTCCAAGGACTTTTTTCCAAGATTGTAGGCTATTAACATGTTTTTTATGGCTCTAATGTTTTCAACCATTGACGTTTATATAGGTGTTTTTCCAACAGATCGTCCGAGCAGGGCGTGCACAAATAAGATTTGCTGTACGAAAGTACATGTAGTGTCATCATATAAGTAGCCTACATGTTTTGAAGTTGAAAGGTTGTAAGAAAATGTGCGCGAAGCGCACAAAAAATTGGCATTTACATTCCAAAATAGCCTCTAAAATCACCCTAATCACCACCATCTTAGTTTAAAAAAGTTACACAACCCCCGCTGTTTAAGAATAAAAAGTTACATAACCCCCCCTATTTCAACATATGAAAGTTACATGACCCCCCTATATTTTACCCAACGCCCCTCCACCATAAATAATGAACGGTCCCTAACTCCTCTTCGTGTTCAAGTACTTTTGTCAAACTGTAATGAGCAGCTGCGAAGGAAATAGTAACTTATTTATGGGAATTGTTTTAAAAAAAATTGCCCTGCTTGCGATCGCGGTAATTGATTTGACCTTTAACACGTTTGTTTCAATCGATCATATTTCTTCTCGTCTGCATTGTTTATTTTAGTATTTTGCTGCCATTCGGAATAATTTTCCCTGACTTTATCACCAAAATGGGGGATTTGGGTTTCGGCTCATTGTGAGGATGCATTTGAGCAATCAATCGACGATGAAGGCAGTGCTAATACGAAAAAGCAAATCAAATACATGTATGCTATCAATCGGTGAGACAAAAAGCGCCGATTGCGGTAAGCTTAGCGACTGACCTTGATTGATACATTTGATTGAGTAGGCCTAGGCCTATTTTAATAGGTCTAGGATAATTAAAATTATCTTTTGTATAATATTGAAGTATTTCAAATGACAGAAATACTTTTATATGTTATATAAAACAAATATTTACTGCTCTTTAATTAAAATAGTAGGCGCACGGTCCTCCCATTACCTCGGGGAGCTATATATTTTGAACCATTTCCCTCATAAACAGTAATGTTATTATTGAATGATTTCCACTATTGACTGTTTCTGCCTTGTTAAAGAAGTTAACTTTAGCCTAAACGTAGAATATTGGTTCATCAAATTAGTTGAAAAATACAAAATACAGAATAGAGTGCTATTAAAAGAATCAACAAGAATCACTACATCCAATTCGCCAAACATAGCATTTACGATGGCGTGGTACTTTGCCCATGATTTGATCACATGAAACAACTTTGACTGTTAACCATCGATTGTATAAAACCTAGACTCCACTCAAGTTTTAATATTAAGTGACCTGGGACAGTGCTGTTGATGTCATTATGTTACAAACACAAAACAAAGGCGAAAACAAAAACAAACATTAAAAACTTGCCATTGTATTCATGTATCAGCTCAAAAATATTCATGTGTTCGTGATACATGTTAACGGCGGGGTCAACGACCATCCATTCAATGTAAATAATAATTATGATTTAATCATGATAGACTCGGAACCCCCAGAAATAACAGGCTGTCCGGAAGATATTACGACAACAACCGAACTGGGTACATCAGGAACAATAGTAAGTTGGATTGCACCTACTGCAACGGACCAGGTGGCGGTTTCGCAAACCACAGTATCTCACGGACCTTCTACGATGTTTGACATAGGAACAACACCGGTAGCGTACATATTCAGGGACCCTAACAGTCACACAGCTGCGTGTACTTTCTTTGTAACCGTAGAAACAGGTTGGTCAAATCATATCGTATAAGGGACGCACCATTTGATTTTCAGGGGGCGGGTAGGAAGCTGGGGTCTGGAGGGGGGGGGGGGGGGGGGGGGGGGGGGGGGGGGTTAGGCCACCGTAAGGGGGGATTTTTTCTTCTTTTGCGCTTTTGTTTTGTTTTTTGGCCTGCATAGAGGGGGAATTTTTTTCTTTCCAAAAACTGCCTACCCCCCTCCCCCCTGAAAATCTAACGGTGCGTCCCTAAATAGCTCTTATCACAATGTCCAAGCTGCAGTGGCGTATGCTGGGGTCACATTTCAAAGGGACCAAAGGGTAATTCCCCCAATACCACTTCATTAGCTACTCGGAAGTCCCTAATCACTTGTCAAAGAAAAAAGCATATGGTTTTACTCAAGTGTGACGAACATCTTTTTCTCTTCAAATTGAATTAAAATAAAGAATGGTTAATTATTTGAACAACCATAACTAATAGCAGTTGAAAATAGAAAGGAACAAAAGATTAGATTAGTATTTTTTTTCAAACAAGTTTAACACACACATTTTATTGCACTTTGTTGAAAAGGTGAAATTACACAATGGAGTGTACCTTCAGTTTGATTAGTCCTATATTCATGATCTAAATTTCTAATGAAAGATGGTGAAAAACAACAAACCAAATATCATTGACTTTCATGATGAAACATGAACTTTGGGCATCGATGGGCACCAATCATTTTGGGACAACCTGTATACAGGTATTGCATGTACATTAGAATGGAGAAAAAATAACCTTATATTTTGGAAACCTGACCTAAGCTTTTTTTTTCTTTTTTTTTCCCCAAGTAAGAGGTGATTTTTTTTATTGACAACATCTCATCACTTCTCTTTACAGCATATACATATTATACATTATTTTACATGTTTATATATATACATAGTGTGTGCACCGCACACGTTTGCAAGTGTACCTGAAAAACACAGTCAAAGCAAGGTGTGAACAACTCCATATCAATATATTAAATAAACAAAACGGAAAAGAAACAAAACGAAACAAAATCAAAATCAAAATCCAACTATATACACAATCATATTTTTCATTCCTATTCAAACAAATAGACGATTCCAGTTAGCCCATTTTTTATCATATTGATTAAGTCTATTATTGCTTATTGCTACAGATTTTTCGGCCTTAAGATGGAAAAGAATTTCATGTTTAAAAGTTATTACGTTTGGTTTTGTATTTTGTACTCTCGCCCTATATATATGGAATTTAGCTAATAACAGTACAAGGTCAAGAGCGTCATCTTTCTGTGTGCCTAAAATAACAATTAGAGGCGTTATATTGATATTTCTTAGAGTTGGGGCAAATATACATCTAATATATAGCTGGATTTGTTTCCAGAAACTTGTAACAATATCACATTGGTATAGCAAGTGAAAAATAGTTTCTGTTTTGGAGTTGCAGAAGCTGCAGTGATCATTATCTTTTATTTTCATTTTATAACCTTTTATTACCTAAGCTTTTAATTAATGTTTCAACTTAGGGTCAGAGAGATTTTAAGAAAACACCCCAAAAACCAAAAAATAAAAATAAAACAACAACCATCATAACCTCGTTTAGAAAGAAACACTCCAATGTAATGACTTCTTAAGAAAATCAATAAAAATGAAATAATAGGACATTTTCCAGCTTTTATGAAGGGCATTTTTAATGCTTGTCGTCTTTTCGTATCTTAATTAAAGGTCACCAGTAATTGAATCAGAGAGGTCATCACTGCGCTTCAGATGACAAGTCATGGGTGGGGGTAGGCCTATATAAAGTGATTCGTTGTAGACATGACACAAATTGGGTAGAAGTTAGATAAATTTACTAATTTCGATAGGGATCTATACACAAAGAATTAAGTTAAGCACCCCCCCCGTTTTTTTACAACCTCGCACATTACAAGTTTGTTGTCGTCAAAACAGTGTAGTATACCCATGATATTGCTATATTTTCTGGAGAAGTGATATTATGGTCACATAAAAACATAACAATCATGCCGTTTTCAATATTTTATTCTGAATAATTTAAGGTGACATTTTTTGGGAATTTTAGGCATATTTTCACCTCAATTTAAGTATGGAGCTATAGGTCCATCACGGACAGTGTGGATGACGTTTATGTTTTCTAACGTACAGTCATTGTTCTGAGAAGACCTCTAGCGATCTTTGCGTCAATAACGTGTGTAGGACCCACGTGATCGGATCACTGACTCAACCCTACGACCTACGACCACGTGGATGATAACACGAGCGATGGGCGTCACAGATGAGTGCACTCATCTGCATTTCATCAATGGATAATTGCTAATGTCATACCAATCATTATTATTTGATCTCACATACCTTAGAATATATGCCAATGTATACATATATTAGGGGGTGCTTAACTTAATTCTTTGTGTATACAACAAAATGAAACTAACTATCAAATGTATGAATTTCACATGAAAGATAGCAAATTATGCTTAATGATTCCAAATGGTAGTGAAAATCCTACTTCTAAAAATAACTGAGGGTTCCCTTCCAGAAGGATCTCTCAATTCCTCCTAAACAAATTTAAAATGTACATTTTCGTACCAAAAATGACAATGTTTAATCTGAGACCATTATAACTGATTAATTATAAATAAATGATTAGTTATATTTGTCTCGGGTTTAATGGTTGTACTCCATTTTTGGTCAACAATTATTTCATTTTCATGGTGTAAAATATGGACTTTTCAGTTAAAGGTAAAGTGGTACACAAAAAAGGTACATTGTAAAATGTTACGGGGGCGCGTACACAAAAAAGGTATATTGTAAAATTTTACGGGGGGCGCCCGCCCCCAAAGCCCCCCCCCCTGTATCCGCCACTGACTATAATTTGTCAACGATCTTTAAACAAACATTAAAACCGGTTTACTGTATTTTAATTGCCTAGTTGATACAACTCCACCCGAAATAATAGAATGCCCGGACGATATAGAGACTATCGTAGAGCTTGGTATATCCGAGGATTCCGTAAACTGGACCGAGCCGCACGCTACCGATCTGTCTGGAACTCCACGAAGATCACAATCGCATGTGCCTCCTACAGAATTCCCTCTTGGTGTAACAATGGTTGAATACACATTTGTGGATACGTCTAATAACACTGCTAAGTGTACGTTTTCAGTCACGGTTTATACAGGTGAGTCAGTAGCGTGTGCAGGATTTCCCTGTTGCCCGAATATCTGTTGCGCGCGAAATGTTTACTATTTATTTACATGTATCTGGCCATAATTAAGGTACTTTTATTTTAAAATTATATTCATGGAATTATGCGCGCTATTTGTACGCATGTAAACATTAGCTGTTTCCAATCCATACTAATTTGGTTTCGATTTCCCCGACTAACGTCTTGAAATTTTGAAATTAATCTTGAATTTCCTCGAAAGATATTCAACGATGCCGGACTAAAGCTCGTTCACGAATATTCAAGGTTTAATTATGTGTACGAGGTTACGTGATCAAGCGAATGGGACGAACGGTTAACGACGGATTAAATTCAAAAAATGATATTGGTTTTAGGGTGAAATTATTTAGTTCCAACGTGTGATGATTTTGCTGGGGTCATAAAATCAAAATCCATTTCTACATTGAAACCAACGGAGATTCAAAATTTACGGTCATTCGTGTCCACCATCGTCTGACCCTTTCGGACACGCCATTAAGGTGAATGACCTCTAAACACAGCGTATCAAGGACCTTCTACAGTAGTCCATTGGTGGATAATCATGATGGTCAAATTCCTGTGCCATTTTATTCAAAAACTATCACAATTCCTTACAATTTGATAACTCAAACTTTCATTGATAATGTTACAGTTTTGTTTGCATGGTCTGATCAAGAAGTTATGAAATCAGATTTGCAATTTGAAAGTAGTCAGGCATGTGTAGATCGTGGCACTATGGATATGAACTTAAAGATGACGCGTATTGTCATCAGACATAAATGCATGAATGATTTTCACGTTGGAGCACACTTTTAAGCAATCACGTTTATTTATATACATAACATTTTTATCTCACCACCTCTTTTTAAATAAACAATCATAATTTCAAAACATCTTTAAAATTTTATGAATGAGGTGTCAAATTATGAGGAAGAAATTTGCCCACAAAGTGTACTTGATGAAATAATGGGACCTGGTCACAAGCTCTTTGGATTTAGTACAGTCCTCCTCTCAAGACCATCAAAGGCCCTAATTTTTCGATATCGTCAACCAAATTTCGGGCGCTTTTTCTTTTCAAAGTTAATTTCTGACAACATATTTCCACTAGTTATATATTTTGCTTCTTTGATACAAATTCTGCTGCAACAGTGGACACTACAGCCCCGAAAACCAGCCGATGTCCGACGGATTTTGATTACCTCAGTGGACGTCACGTGACGTGGACAGAACCAACCAGTTATGATGTTTCAGGAAATGTGACAGTGTTGCAGTCGCAATGGCCAGGAATGTTTCTGACAGAAACAACCTCGGTGGTGTACTCCTTCACAGATCCATCGGACAACATTGCTTATTGTAACTTCACCATCAATGTGGTTTGTATGTATACACAATAACATCATCATTAAGTTAAAATTGTCAGCATTATTGTAATGATATCGTTTTCGATTAATCGGAATCTCAACACAATTAATAATCTCTGTGTTCTTAATTAAAACTAACAGTTTTCCAAGATTCACATCCTATTGAAAAATAAAATGCAAGTATTCTGTACTCTTGTGTATACGATCATTTTCATTACCCTTTTTAACAGATGACAAAATGCCACCATCAATTACTGGATGCCCTGATGACATCTTTGTAACTACTCAAACTGACCAATCAGAAACCCCAGTTCGTTGGACGGAACCTTATGCAACAGATGAATACGGACGTGTTATGCTCATTGATAGAAGTCATAGACAGAGAGTTTACTTTCCGGTCGGATTGACGTCTGTAAAGTACACATTTGCAGACGATTCTTACAATAAAGCTTCCTGCAACTTCTCTGTAATAGTTGAACACGGTAAGCATTGGAATCGGAAGGGCGTATCAGATTAAAATGTAATCCTACTTTTTGGTGTTATATCCCCAAATGGACATACGGCACATACCCCCTGGCCACAGTCCAACATACGCGAGCGCACGCCGATCAGCTTTCTGCGCATGCTTGAGAACTCACAAATCTCGCTAACCAATGATTGCCGTGAGGTTAAGCTGACATGTTGCGCAACACGGGTGTCCGTTTCCCGTTTGGGGTGTGGGTGGGGGTGAGGTTGACTTTGCGTTATTTTTAGCTGTGCTGGCATCGCCTAGAATTCCCATTACTAGTATTTGAATCCAATTTATAGAAACACTTCAGCAGGTCAATTATCTACGCAGTAGCTGTGTGTGGTTTGTTCTGATACTATTCGTATTTGGCAGCCGTTAACGCGGCTGCTAAATCCTCGATTGTCAGTGACCTGGGAGCTATATTGTAATTGAGCAGTTTGTCTTTGGTCTGGTCAATGTCACTGGGCCACTGGTGCCAGTGATTGGCTATGGCTGTACATGTACATGTACATAGTCTGTACATGATGTTATGATGTGCATTACATAATAAGCAGCATTTATTGAGCGCCTAATCAAAAGTGGTCAAAGCGCTGTACAAAATAGTAAAATCATAAAATACACAAAAACACTATTATCTTACTGTAACATATTATTATACTGTACAAAGTAAAAAGGGCCTATACATACACAAAATATGACAGCACAATATACAAAGCTAAAAACAGAATGGAATCCGTGGGGCGGGGGATTAATGCTTAGGAAACAGATGAAATTTGAGAGCATTTTTGAACTTATGAATAGTAGAACAATTGCGGAGTGAGGCAGGTAGAGAATTCCATAGACGTGGATCAATCGCGTAGAAGGCTTTGTCTCCAAGAGCACGCTTAGTACGAGGGATTGTGAGAAGTAATTTGTCATCACCTGACCTCAGATTAGGTCTCTTTGGTATGTACGGAGTGAGAAAGTTTGTCAGGTACATAGGAAGAAGGCCATAAAAACTTTTGAAGGTGAACAACTTGAGTTTGTATGTAATCCAGTGTAGCTCTCTAAGGAGGGGTGCAGACGAATCCATTCTGTTTGATCTAAAAATTATTCTTGCGGCCCTGTTCTGCAGTGTTTGTAATTTGTTGCGATCTTTCGCTGATATGCCATAAAGTAAAGAGTTTGAATAATCCAAACGAGATAAAACCAGTGACAGGACTAGATGGTGACAGCTATCAACAGTAATAAAACGACGTATTCTATAAATATTCCTGAGATGAAAGTTCACTGTTTTGATGGTAGATTTAACATGTGCAGTCATGGACATAGTACGATCAAATACGACACCCAGATTTTTGATTGTTGGAGAAGTGTCACCAATTGTGATGGTAATGTCATTAATGAATTTGCAATTGTAATTTGACGATGCGATGAAAAACTCAGTTTTGTCTTGATTGAGCTTGAGTTTGTTTTTAGTCATCCAGTCACTGAGTGTGAGTCATATGAGTGTATGTCATATGAGTGTGAATATGAGTCATATGAGTGTATGGTCACTGAGTGTGAGTCATATGAGTGTATGGTTGGTGTAGGGGTGTCTTGGTGTAGGGGAGGGGGTGGGGAGAGGTTGATGAAGGGGTGGGACTAAGAGTAGCTCTGTAGCAGAGCTACGTTCTTTTACGCGAGGTTAACCGCATGTGACATGCGTCTATTAAAACATTATATAGCCTACTGTAAAATACATGTATTGTTTAGAGTTTTAAATTCTTTTTATTTCTTGTCATTTTCCATATATTTGGCCCGATTCGGTTCACAATTTTTTGAAACAAATGATTTTCTGGTGAATGCTAAAACAGCCCATTCCAATTTGATGGTTTACATCCAGGTATTTACACCAAATAGGTACATACATATCTTGAAGTAGAATCTAATGGAGGTTCATCAATTTGATCCTGTTTTAAGCATTCACGCGTACGTTTCGAGTACTATGGTGTCCTTTGTCAACACCATTAGTTGTGACGATCTTGACAATTCATGACAGATCTGGTAATCTTTCAGTTGCCAGTTGATTTATCATTTGGGGAAAAAAAATTATCAGAAGATAAAAGCTCATACAAACGTGAGTGATGTTGTATTGCCACTGGTTTTGATTCATAATCCCGTTTTGGGGAGGCAGGTCGCGAATCGAGCTGACTTGGTTTGCTAAAATGATGAAATTATGGTATTTCTAGATATAGATCAAGGAGGCAGCAATTTGTATTTGTAGAACCAGAGCAGATTTCTCTCACCTTCCCGGGTAGTACAATGTAGTCTAAATGTCACATTCATAAAATATATGTATGCTGCTTATCAGTATACCCACAGTCTGTGATGGAGTCAAAGCTGTGTTTGTTTAGTCTGTTGGCAATACTCCCAACAGTTAATCTAGACTAGACTCTTGTCATTTTAAACATAGGAATTCCTGGGCCAACGTTTTAGACTACATGTAGAGCAACATGTCATACCTAGATTTTTCTTCAGTCGGTAAATGTTCTCATAGGGTATATTGATGAACTGCCCCCCCCCCCCCCACACACACACAAATCAACGTTATAGGTTTCTTGTACTATTTTTAGATGGCATTATTATGGAAAATACACCATTTCCCTGGTTCTCGGTATGATTTAAATTTACTTTCCATTTCAGAAACTGGTGATTACAAAACATGTCGCTTTCCCTTAGAAACTGTATTGCGTCATTCGCACTCAGTTGGTCCATCCTAAGGACAAACGCGATCCTATACTTCGGACGCGAATTGCTACATAATAACTATGATCTGAGCTATGTAGGAGAATCAGGTAGAAAATATGCAAGGGGCAGCCCAAATAATCACACTATATATAATGTTATCAAACCGATCCTGACGAAAGCTTGGTATCCTAAACTTGTCCGAAGGCGAGTCCGACAAACTCGTTACCTAAAGATTATTATGAATATCCGTCGTAAAAGCCTTATAAATTTCATTCCAGTTGATGCCACAGCAACAAACCACTCCTGCCCACTGGATATTATCCAAGATATTGACACTGGGTCACTGAATACGCCTGTGTATTGGAATACACCAAGAGCTGTTGATTTTCCGGAAAACGCTTCACTCGCGTGGCATAGTCATTTTTCTGGAGATCATTTTGCTGTAGGCAAAACAACTGTAAAATACGTGTTTGTAGACAATATCGGGAATCAAGAAAATTGTACATTTGTCATTACTGTGCGGGAAGGTAAGGTTGACATTAGAATTTGTCAAGAATTAAAACTGCCAATGTATCTGTCAACGGGAAAATTTACGTTTCAGATACCTGTATAGTTTGAGGCCGAGTTTGAGATATGTTTTGACAGGTTGAACTGGCCATGAAACACCCTGGACCAACTGTCGGGACACCAAAAGGCAGTCTACACTCCTGTGACGTGCCTTTCTACATGTGTTGACATTTAACCCTTTGGGCTGTATTTTGAAACTAAAATCTTCTCTATCGTAACTTCTCTCGAACTTTGAACTTTTTATTTTACAAAAATCTGAAAATAGCACTAGTTTTTTAGACAAATTGAAGTTCAAACATTGAATTTCTTAACTCAATAACTTTGCGTGGTGGTCTATTAGTTCCACCGAAGAATTGGTCGAGCCAACACCATTGACCGCGTGCTTTGGGGACCTGGAGGATGGCCAAGGCAGTCTAAGGGCATGTTCACACTATAGCTAGTTTTCTCCACGACCCGGGTCGGACCCGGGTCGAACCCGGGTTGAAGTCCGAAGGCTCAAAGTTGAAGGTTTAAAAAACCGACCCGGGTCGAAAATTACAACCCTGCGAAAGTGAAGGGTAGAACCCGGGTTCAACCCGCATCGACTGTAGTGTGAACAGAAATCGCTCTTTTGACCCGGGTTGCCGGAAGTAGTATCTTGCCGGTAAAGTCTATCTTACAGTGATCTAACAATAAAATCAAATGTAGACCTCTTCATTCTAAAGTTCTCAATCCAATCTTTATCACCGTACATTTTACGTCTCCCACACCACTTCCCACCACTGCCCAGGCCGCCGTAGCCTTGCCGACTGCTTACTATATTTAGCTACTGAGTACAAAGAAAACAGCGTCGCTGCATTCAGCGTTAAAGATAACATAAATTCCTGGTATCGGCTGAAAAGAATGTTAATGGTTGCCGCTTTATTCCTGCCATCTTTCTACGGCCTCTGGCACGTTGTCGCTGATGTTTTCGACGGTATTTCATTACCAGCCACTGTTGCTTGTTGTATATACCTGAGACTGGTATGCTGAGCAAGCTAGGTCACAGGTCATTGATACAAGAATTTTAACTTCCGGGTTCAATAAACCCATTTGCCAATGCGGATACAACTTCAACACATACGTGCATAGCGTTAGTGTGAACAGAAAATGAAATATTGATCAACCCGGGTTGAGGAAAAAGCTATAGTGTGAACACGCCCTAAGTACAATCTTGCCACATGATTTGATGACTTGCCACACATGTTGAATTTCAGCCCCATTGGGCTAATTTTTAAAATTAAAATCTGCTCTAGGGATTTTTTATCTCGAAATTTGAGCTTTTGATTTGACAAAATGTGAAATATCAATATTATTTAACAAATTGAAGTTCAAAGTTTGGATTTTGAACATAGCCAATTTCAAAAATAACATTTTGAGAAATCACTGGGCTTTGGGTTTTTTATAGCCACATTTAGATAATTGACTCATGTCACTTCGCGCAATTAAATGCATTGTTTTGTCCCGCCAGTGTTAGTATCAACATTACATTTTAAGCCTGGCCACCTTTCATACTCCCACTTTTTTGCTATTCGCCGTCATTTCTTCACCACACTGTTTAGTTTCTAAGACACTGATTTGGAAATACATTATTCAAGACCCCATGATACCATGTACCTATTTGTGAACAGTTCAATCCCGAGTAGGAAGATCCAATTAAAGGGACACAAAGTAGTGTTGAAGATTTTCTTTTTTAAATGATTTACTTCAGAATCCAAGATGAACGTTAAAAATTACCATTAGTGTTGTTTCTACACACAAAAACACACCCCAACTTGATTAAAACAATACCATCGCTATTAATTTAACCTTTTCTTTAAAACGACCTCTATGTTGATATGGTTCACGTTATGTATCATGCGTGCTGCAGGGGGACACTGTCTGACGTAAAATGCTGATCGCGGCTCGATCAGCATTTTTGAATCGACGTTTTGTTGTACAAAGAGGGCTGATTTTTCAGTGTAAGTTCATACATGTAATACAATTGTAAAAATATACCAATCCCAGTTTTTATCATAATTGAGGGCGCAGCCTCCAACACATCTCTTAGTGTTCTTTTAACGTTTACCATCCTGTTGTATCCTCTCGTTTCAGTTGATATTCTTGCACCAACCATTTCCAACTGTCCACCTGATATCATGGCACCTAATGGGATTGAGAGACCAGTACGTAGTTGGTTAGAACCATTTGCTACTGACTCGACTGGTAATGCCACTCTGATTGCAAAGACACATTCTCCTGGAGATAGATTTATAGCAGGATCTACAAATGTCATATATTTCTTTCAAGATTCATCAAAAAACGTGGCCATCTGCAGCTTTTACGTCATCCTCAAATCAGGTACCCTTGTAATAAACAATTTGTAGAAAAAACATCATCTACGACGGTCTAAACAATCCAAAATAATTGCAATAGTTGTTTACCTTGCGTTGCGGTATTATATGTTATTTGCAATGGAGAATGAAGATATTTGAAGTTTTGATGCACCATTGATAAGTTGAATGTCACCTATTTCGCCAAACACATCGCCAATTATCACCAACTGATATCGCAGTTGGTGATAATTATATGGGTGGCACAGCGTGACCTGCAATGAATTGCCGTACGTTGCGCTCTTGGTTTTTTGGTGTGTTTGTTTTTGTTTGTTTGTTGTTGTTTTTTGTGTGGGGGATATAGGGCTAGTGCATCGCATCACAAGCAAAATTACTCCTAGTATAGCATATTACCCCGCATATTACTCAATAATTGTGAATAATATTGATCCAATTTTGATATTATAGATCAGAATACTCATTTCCAAGTGGATACAGCCGCCCCCAACGTTTTCAACTGTCCATCTGACATTTACAAATCAGTTGAGTTAGGTTTATCTCATGTGGCAATATCGTGGTTGATCCCATCAGCTCTAGACTTACACGGAGGTGTTACAATGGTAAACGCATCGAACCAACCAGGAGACGTCTTCTTTGTTGGAACAACTACAAATGTGTCATATATATTTGCAGACGATGCCAATAATCTCGCAGCGTGCACTTTTTTGGTCAACGTGACACAAGGTAGGAAATCACTTGGCATTTTGAATTACTCTGATTGCACGCTAACACTAACACAGTTATGACCAAATCTCATAATACAATCTTATTCCAAAAATATAGAGTTGTATTACTCAAGTGGTTCCCATGATAGATTTTACTTAGAATTTGCCCATAGAACAGTATACAAACATTATGGTGGTTGATCACTTTTCACTACTTTTTCCAAAGGAAACATCTCTCAGGCCTAAAAGTATGCTTAGATAATGAGACTAATACGTCATCGGGTCACCCACATTTAAAAGGGACATTCTCTAAAAAGTTTAAATGTTTTTTAATAATAATAATATTTATAATAATAAAACGGTGCTTCTAAAGCGCCTCCCACCGAAGTCTCTAAGCACTTAACAGATAACATAACAACACTTAAATAACATTACAATATAAGAAAAAGACAATATGTGGATGAAACATGCAAAAACATTGAAAACAGGGAAAATCAATTATCAAAAAATTGTGAATAATTGTGTTTTTAGAGACGATTTGAAATGGCTAAGAGTTTTGTAGTTTTTGATGTGAAGCGGAAGTTGATTTCAAAGTTCAGCTGAAGCATGACAAAATGAACGATGACCATAAGTTAAAGTTGACACAGAGGCGATGATAAGATGTTGTTTTGAAGCCGATCGTAAATTTCGAGATGGTTTGTATTCCTGTATGAGTTCTTGTAGATAAACCGGTGCCAAATTATGGATGCATTTGTAAGTTAAAACAATGATTTTGTACATAATACGGTAGGATACCGGCAACCAATGAAGCGTCTGAAGTACTGGTGCAATGTGATGAATACCAATGTGATCATAAATAACAAGTGCGTGTAACAAGCCTTAACATTAGTTTTTTATTCTATGGAAATTATTTCTTCAAAGTTTACATAATATTATACATGTTGTATTTTCCTCAAAAGTTGACACACGACCGCCTGAAATTCTGTTTTGTCCTGACGCCATTAGTGAGACAATTGAACTGGGATGTGTGAAGAAACGAGTGTATTGGTCAGAGCCGCAAGCATCAGACCTCTCAGGCAATGTCACATTGGTATCACAGAGTCATTCATCTGGTCACTACTTTATTGAGGGCAAAACGGAGGTCAATTACACATTTGTTGATTTCTCTGGCAACGTAGCAGTATGTATGTTTGAAGTATTTCTGAATTCTGGTAAGTAACCTGTTCTACAGAATTGAGTTTATAACTTCCCGCCAAGTGAGTGTTACATTGGGTGACACAAACAGTTGTGAAAATGGATTTGTGTCCGATGTTGTCAAGTTTGAAGGACAAACATCATATGGAAACGAATATACAACATGTGGAGTATGTCTATTCACCATTTTTCTTGTATTTGATAGCGTGGATAAAGATATCTTTTAATAATATATATCTTTTATAAATATTAAATTGTACTTCTAAAACACAGTTGACACTAGAGCGCCTGACATCATCAATTGCCCACCTGATGTAAACACTGTTATGGAAATAGGATCAATGGGATCTCACGTGTCTTGGACAGAACCAACTGCTATTGACGCATCTGGCAATACAACCTTACTCACCAAAACACATTATCCTGGAGGCCTGTTTAGAGTGGGAGACACCAATGTTATGTATCTGTTTGCTGATTCATCGAATAATATTGCGGCTTGCAACTTTATTATCACAACAAGTTTAAGTGAGTTGGAGAATTTTGTTTTATATGTACTTTTTGTTGAAAAGACAAGTTTATAATAAACACAAAAGAAGACGCCAACATTACACAGATATTGAATGTTTAGCACAATAATAAAAACATTACCCGGAGCGCGAGGTGAACGCCTCGTTCAAAAGAGCAGCTCTCATTTCACCGAGAAAAGAAATGATATCGTGCCAATACAAACATTCATTAAGATAGAGGTAACAGCCGCCAAGACATCACAGAAGAAACCTTTAAATGATTGTGTACATCAATCAAAAAGTCAAATAACTATATTTTTTATGTAATATAAGCCTACACGATCGCGTCTGTTCCGTTCTAGCCCCCCCCCCCCCCAAAAAAAAAGGGAGAGAAAAGAGAATATCCTAATTTTCCTGATTTTAATTCAAAATAGAGACAATTCTGCGTAAAGTAAGAATTGTTGTGCTTGCTTCAAAAAAGATTTAAGATAAAGGTATGCGTCCTCAGATTCGTCAAAACGGCGTCACATAGGCCTAATATTAATAATTTTCCCTATTCGAGGCTTACCATGTATGCAACCTTTGTAGCGAATATTTATTTGATTACATCACAATAGTACTTGCACCGCGAGATAGTATATGTAATTCTCCTCGCGAAATAACTCTAGATTTGCTGCATGCGGGTGAAAAGGGACAAACTCTCATGGCAACCTCGGATGTCACGGTTCGCAAACGCTCCTGTTATACGAAACTGCAAATTGTGAGCTCTTATATAAAACAAAAATAAATGAAATATTAAGAATTTCATGAAACACCTCATTGTACTAAATTATGAAGATTAAGCATTTGCATATTATTTCAATTGAATCACACAGTGGACTCTACACCACCAACTATAATAAATTGTCCTACTCATATCTACACCTCGATGGAGATGGGTACACGAGGAATTACAGTGTCATGGAACGTACCATTTGCTATAGACCAATCCGGCAAAGTTACATCAAATTCATCGCATGAATCAGGTCAAAGCTTTCCTGAAGGATCAACCAATGTGTTGTACCAATTTGAAGATGAATCTAGAAATCGAGCTGAATGCAATTTTACAGTGTTTGTTCAACTTGGTGAGTTGTGATTTACCATTTCTTTTAAGATCTGACCTTTAAAGCACGTGACGTAATGTTTAAAACTACAGCTACCAATTTCTTATGCACAAATTAATGATATGATATTTTCTACATACATACATAAACAACATTTAAAGGCGCCTTTCCAAATTGATCAAAGTGCCATAAATAAAGAATAAATAAATAAATGAGCTCATAACAAAACTAATTGATTTATTAAAAATATCATGAAACACCTCTGTACTAATTTCTAAAGAAAAGCATTTGTATATTATTTTAATTGAATCTAATAGTGGACTCTACACCTCCAAGTATTATAAATTGTCCTACTCATATTAACACCTCGACGGAGATGGGTACACGGGGAATTACAGTGTCTTGGAACGTACCATTTGCTATAGACGAGTCCGGCAAAGTTACATCAATTTCATCGCATGAACCAGGTCAATGCTTTACAGAAGGATCAACCAATGTTGTGTACCAATTTTAAAATGAATCTAGAAATCGAGCAGAATGCAACTTTACAGTGTTTGTTGAACTTGCTAAATTGTGATTAAACATTATTTTAAAGTCGGATGTAATAAAACACGACTTTTTAGCACGTAATGTTTAAAACTACTGCATACCATTTCTTATGCAGAGATTAATGATATGATATTGTCTATGGTTCTTGTTACAGTCGATACAATGCCTCCAACAATAGAATTCTGTCCCGAAGCAATCACCGATACCGTAGAACTTGGTCTCATGGATAAAACTGTTGCTTGGTCAGAACCTATAGCGTCCGATGTATCAGGCAACGTGTCCTTGGCATCGCAAAGTTACTTCTCTGGTGACGTTTTCATGGTTGGTAAGACGGAGGTCAAGTATGTCTTCATTGATGGGGCTGGTAATGCAGCATTGTGCAAGTTTCATGTTACACTGATTCCTGGTAAGTAGTTTATAGCTTTTTCTTGCATAGTTTTTACTTATGTAATGTTCGAGAAAAACATTATATAATGCCTATCGTATTTAATATGATTAAAATATTTAGTTCCACAAAATATCTGGATTCAAATCCCAGGGGTATTCTAATTTAAGCATTAATATCATAAAGTAATTCATACGTTTAACAAATTGTCAATCACCATGACCACCAGACAAGCCAAGAGCACTTCAATATTATTCCTGCTGGTCGTTTCAAAGTATCAAAGCGTATTAAAATATTAAGTTTTTGATCATTCATCTAACTACCGGAAATCGACTTTACATTACACAGTGGATGCTACTCCGCCGTGTATTATAAATTGTCCTACTGATATCTACACCTCGATGGAGATGGGTTCACGGGGAATTACAGTGTCATGGAACGTACCATTTGCTATAGACCAGTCCGGCAAAATTACATCAATTTCATCGCATGAACCAGGTCAAAGCTTTCCGGAAGGATCAACCAATGTTGTGTACCAATTTGAAGATGAATCTAGAAATCGAGCTGAATGCAACTTTACAGTGTTTGTTAAACTTGGTGAGTTGTGATTTTTCATCATTTTAAAGTCTGATGTAATAAAACACGACTGTATAGCACGTAATGTTTAAAACTACGGCATACAATTTCTTATGCACAAATTGATTTTATGATATTTCTATATTTCTTGTTACAGTTGATACAATACCGCCAACGATAGAATTCTGTCCCGAAGCTATCACCGATACCGTAGAACTTGGTATCATGGATAAAACTGTGGCTTGGTCAGAACCTATAGCGTCCGATGTATCAGGCAACGTGTCCTTGGCGTCACAAAGTTATTTCTCTGGTGACGTTTTCATGGTTGGTAGGACGGAGGTCAAGTACGTCTTCGTGGATGGGGCTAGTAATGCAGCAGTGTGCAAGTTTTATGTCACACTGATTCCTGGTGAGTAGTTTATAGCGTTTTCTCACACGTTTTTTCTATTGTTATGTTCAAAAAATAATATTATATAATGCCTTTCATATTTAATATGATTAAAATATATCATTCCACAAAATACATCCAGGGTATCCTAGGCATTTTAATGCCTAAATTAGGATACCCTGGATTTACATATACATATGGAAACTTTAAGATATTAAAATATCTTAAAGTTTCCATATGTTATAACAAATTGACAATCACCATGACCACCAAACAAGCCTAGAGCACTTCAATATTATTCTTGCTGGTCGTTTCAAAGTATTAAAGCGTATTAAAATATTTAAGTTTTTGATCATTCACCTACCTTCCGGAAATCGACTTTACATTACACAGTGGACTCTACACCTCCAAGTATTATAAATTGTCCTACTGATATCTACACCTCGATGGAGATGGGTACAAGTGGAGTTATAGTGTCATGGAACGTACCATTTGCTATAGACCAGTCCGGCAAAGTTACATCAAATTCATCGCATGAACCAGGTCAAAGCTTTCCTGAAGGATCAACCAATGTTGTGTACCAATTTGAAGATGAATCTAGAAACCGAGCAGAATGCAACTTTACAGTGTTTGTTGAACTTGGTGAGTTGTGATTTAACATTATCTCAAAGTCTGATGTATAGCGCGCAAAAAGGTTGCTTAAAATACGTTGCTAAAAGTACGTTTATCATCCGTTGGTTGACGTGTTGATTAAAATTCATTCAATATATGTAGAAAGTTAAGCGTTGTATGAAAGTAAAAAATCCCCAGCGTTGAGCAATTGTCGAAAACAATGTACTTAAAATGTTGGTGGAAACTGTTTCTGTTGTTAAAATATGTTGCGTAAAAATATTCCACTTTCGCAACTGTTGCATGAGCATTTAGGAAAATCACGCAACAGTTGATGCAACTTACGCACATGTGAATGTTAGGCAACTGTTGTCCAAAAAAGCCAATTTCGTGATTGCTTCATTCAATCATCATGGAGTCTTGTGCACGAGCAACTGTTTGCACGAGCTGAGATCTCTGGATCTGGATAAATTATAATCTGGTTAATAAAACGGTGAATCCGCATCAACATCAGAGTTTGTGACATCTGACAGGCGTTATGTGAGTCCGGTTTTGAATATTTGAAGTTTGGTCTGTCAAGAAGATGATGTGATAGAGCGGTCTAAATCTCCGTGGTCGTCCATGTAATAAGCTTATTTCGTCATGTTCGTATAGGTTTGAAATACCCAACAAATCACTAAATCAAAGCCAACAACCAATAAACAATAAAAAACTCAACAAATGGTTAAAAACATGCTCAACAGTTGAGCTGTTGCATAATTGCCCAACTTTTGAGTAACTAGAATTGTTCAACTGTTGGTGAAAACATGTTATCCAACGGTGGGCAAATTTTACTCAATAGTTGAGCGGTTGCATACTTGAACAACGTTGTGTAAAATGTTGAGTAAATATTTAAGCAACCTTTTTGCAGTGTAATGTTTAAAACTACAGCATACAATTTCTTATGCACAAATTGATGGTATGATATTTCTATATTTCTTGTTCAGTTGATACAATACCGCCAACGATAGAATTCTGTCCTGAAGCTATCTCCGATACCATAGAACTTGGTATCATGGATAAAACTGAGGCTTGGTCAGAACCTATAGCGTCCGATGTATCAGGCAATGTGTCCTTGGCGTCACAAAGTTACTTCTCTGGTGACGTTTTCATGATTGGTAGGACGGATGTCAAGTACGTCTTCGTGGATGGGGCTGGTAATGCAGCATTGTGCATGTTTTATGTTAGACTGATTCCTGGTGAGTAGTTTATAGCGTTTTCGTACTAAGTGTTTTCTAATTTAATGTTCAGAAAATAACATTATATAATGCCTATCGTATTTAATATGATTAAAATATATAATTCCACAAAATATCTGGATTCAAATCGATTTGAATCGATTCAATCCCACGGAGATCCTAATTTAGGCATTGATATCTTAAGGTAATTCATGCGATTAATAAATTAACAATCACCATGACCCCCAGACAAGCCAAGAGCACTTCAATATTGTTCTTACTGGTCGTTTCAAAGTATCAAAGCGTATTCAATTACTTAAGTTCATGATCATTCATCTAACTACCGGAAATCGATTTTACATCACACAGTGGACGCTACTCCGCCGAGTATTTTAAATTGTCCTGATCATATCTACACCTCCATGGAGATGGATTCACGGGGAATTACAGTGTCATGGAACAAACCATTTGCTATAGACGAGTCCGGCAAAGTTATATCAAATTCATCGCATGAATCAGGTCAAAGCTTTCCTGAAGGATCAACCAATGTTGTGTACCAATTTGAAGATGAATCTAGAAATCGAGCAGAATGCAACTTTACAGTATTTGTTAAACTTGGTGAGTTGTGATTTAACATGATTTTAAAGTCTGATGTAATAAAACACGACAATATAGCACGTAATGATTAAATCTACAGTATAACTTATGCACAGATTATAGCCTAGGACATGTACGGTTTGACCTAGACAAAATTGCAACATAAATGGTTTTTGTTGTAATTGTTTCAAAATGCCCTTCCAAACATTATATTAAAAATCGATAAAATCAGAAGTTGGGGAAAAAATGCTAATTTGCATAACAATATATGGGTACATTAAGCCATATTAGTCGGGTATATACAGGGGTTACCGTGCACCACCACCACCCAGGACTCCCCCAAACCATCTTTCAAGACTCTTTTCATGGTCCAACACATAGTCAGGATGTTACCGAAAAAAAATTCGTGTTATTCAAGATGGCGTCCAAAATAGCCGCCAAAACTGGTCAAATTTCATAAAATGACATATAGCAATCAAAATGTGTGGTGAAAGTATATTTGTAATAGTGGGATATATGTATTAGACAACTAGAGACTCATATTCAGTGGTTTTCTTTGTTAACATACCAAAATCCAAGATGGCCGCCAAATATTGTAAAATTACATAAAATGGCATATATCAACCAACATGAATGATCAGAGTATAGTTTTAACAATGGAATGTATGTTAAGCCACTAGAAACTAATCCAATATGTTGGCTTTGTTAACATACTTGAAATCCAAAATGGCCGCCAACATGGCCCCAAAATGGCTCTAAATATTGTGAAAATCCATAAAATGGGATGATATCAACCAAAATGTATGTATTAGACCACTAGTAATTCATATCCAGATTTGTTGCTTTGTAATCACATACTTTAAGTCCAAAATGGCTGCCATAATGGCCGTTGTCAATGTAAAAATAGTCTATAAGAGTGTATACTATTGCATCGCATTCCCCAAATACAATTTAGTATTATGTTCTTAACTGCTAAGCTATTGCTTTTAGTTGTATAAGACCCCTCTGTGACAATTTTGATTCGGTATCACTTTCCAAAATGGCTTCCAGATGGTTGAAGTTGATGCTAAATGACCTATATAAATCAATTGTTTTGTATTGTAAATGACCATACTGTATAACACCAATACCCCAAATCTAATGGGACAACATCCACTGTTTGAGTATTTATAAAATATCCGGATTGCTGCAAAAGGTTAAAATAAGTTAAGAGCAGTATTAGTGCATTGTTTAAGTGTTACATTATTAATACATTATTATATCTATAGCTTTTAATCTACTCAGTAAACGTATTTGCATACTCTTTAAGTATATGACAAGGTATGATTGAATGGTATAGACTCCATTTTTACAATAAAATGTTATTAAGATGGCCATCATAATGATCATTAAAATTACCTCCAATTGGTCAATAACATTCCCGCTTCAAATGGTCAAAATATTTACCAAGGTGGCCCCAATTGATCAAAATGTGGTCAGAAATAGCCGGTTAATTGCAGATATTATAACAGTAAGTAAAGGATATTGGATACTATATATCTCTGATTATTATGTTCATTGATAAATTCATACAACTCGCGATATATGGTTGGCCATAAATACTGGTTTGGCCAAATTTAACTGCTTGTTGATCCTATTGGATGGATATTTCAATTACTAAGGTAGGTTTTTCAAGTCAATAATTAACACCATAACATCACTGACCGATCTGCTGGGAAAGTTAGATACAGGTATTTAGTTTATAGTACTGGATGATGTCGAATCAGCTATTTCTGACCATATT
Source organism: Ophiura sarsii (assembly GCA_035610835.1). Lineage (NCBI taxonomy): Eukaryota > Metazoa > Echinodermata > Ophiuroidea > Amphilepidida > Ophiuridae > Ophiura > Ophiura sarsii. The sequence goes on from CM069443.1 coordinate 22,218,662, forward strand.
AAGATCAGTAGTTGCCACCTTGGTATTTGTTTTGACCATTTGGAGGTAGTTTTATTGTCCATTTGAGGTAATTTTAATTATATTGTCATTATGATGGCCATCTTAATAACATTACATTGTCAAAATTCATTCAATCACATCGTGTCATGTACAAATACGTTTACTTGACGGATTAAAAGATATATATATATAATAATTTGGTCATTTCTAATGTAACACTAATAATAAACTAATACTGGTTTTCAGTTATTTTAACCTTTTGCAACCAATTGGATATCTTTAAATACTTAAACTAGATATACAGCCCCTAGGATTGCACACCACCAAATACATCTCCCATAGGGTATGCACAATTTTAAAATGGATATTTCTCGACGTTATAAGAAACTGGTAACTTGAAATTTGGTTTCAACTTGACTACTAACTCAACAACTCATATATGGGGGGTAACCGGCATAATTTTGAGCTAGAGCCTTTTCAAAAAGTACGAGTTGAGTTTTCCTGGTCACACGCAATTGTTGATTAAGATTATTAATTGCGTCAGATACCGGAAATGACCTAAACACAAATGTCTCTGTTAAAATATTAAAAAATCATCATTGCATCAATTTTTTTGGACCTGAAGAACGCTGATGTGTCTGTCAAAATTCACACTATATTAATTTTGCCATAACATGTAGTAAATACCCTAATTTTAAACTGTAATTTACAATAGGTCTCCCGTTTCGGCATAGAAACGGGCCGGTTTTGGACTTTTGCCTCAAAGGGGGTAGGGCCAGACGTTATTTAGTGGTGTGAAACCCTAGGCTTTATCATAGAAATATAGCGAATGCTGTCCCATAGATTAAGGGGTATTAGTATTACATAGTCATATTAGTAGAGGCATTTATAATAGTTAAAAACAAAATTTAACACCAACTTAACAATCTGGCAGCCATTTTGAAAAGTCATACATAATCAAAATTGTCACAGAGATGGGTCTCCTATCTAAAAGAAATAGCTTAGCAGTTTATTACATACTGTTTGGTGAATGTGCTGCAAAATTACAGCGCTTTCAGCCCTTTGGAAAATGCGCTATATAAATACTGATTATTATTATTATTATTATAATACTCTTATAGAGTATTTTTACAACGGCCAATTTGGCAGCCATCTTGATTTAAAGGTATGTCTTTACAAAGCAAAAATACTGGATATGAGTTACTAGTGGTCTGAAACGTACATCCCACTGTTAAAACTATACTTTCATCGTATGTTTTGGTTGATATTGTTCCATTTTATGGAATTTGACATTTTTGCAGCCATTTTGGGACCCATTATGGGGCCCGTTCTGGCAGCCATTTTTATGTTAAGTATGTAAACAAAGCAAACATACTTGACATGAGTTACTAGTCGTCTAATACTTACATCCCATTGTTACAACTATATTTTTATCATACATTTTGGTTGATATTGTGCAATTTTATGGAATTTTGACCATCATTTTGGCGGCCATTTTAGTGGCCATCTTGGATTTAGGTATGTTAACAAAGCAAAAATACAGGGTATTATTGTCTTAGGGGTTTAATACATACATCCCACTATTAAAACTTTTCTTTCACCACGCATTTTGATTGTTATATGTCATTTTATGAAATTTGACCAGTTATGGCGGCCATTTTGGACGCCATCTTGAATAACACGAAATTGTTTTTGTTAACATCCTGAATATGTTTTAGGACCATGAAAAGAGTCAAGAAAGTTGGTTTGGGGGAGTCCTGGGTGGTGGGGTTGCACGGTAACCCCTGTATATACCCGACTAATATGGCTAAATATACAAATATATTGTTATGCAAATTAGCATTTTTTCCCCAACTTCAGATTTTATCGATTTTTAATATAATGTTCGGAAGAGCATTTTGAAACAATTACATCAAAAATGGTTTATGTTGCAATTTTGTCTAGGTACACCCCTTTTTTTGGTTACATGTCCTAGGCTATTAATGGTATGATAGTTCAATATTTCTTGTCACAGTTGATACAATACCACCAATGATAGAATTCTGTCCCGAAGCTATCACCGATACCATAGAACTTGGTATCATGGATAAAACTGTGGCTTGGTCAGAACCCATAGCGTCCGATGTATCAGGCAACGTGTCCTTGGCGTCACAAAGCTACTTCTCTGGTGATGTTTTCATGGTTGGTAGGACGGAGGTCAAGTACGTCTTCGTGGATGGGGCTGGTAATGCAGCATTGTGCAAGTTTTACGTTACACTGGTTCCTGGTGAGTAGTTTATAGCGTTTTCCACCAAGTTTTTTTTCTAATGCAATGTTCAGAAAATAATATTATGTAATGCCTATCGTATTTAATATGATTAAGATATATCACTCCACAAAATACCTAGATTCAAATCCGGGGATATCTTAATCTAGGCATTAATATCTTAAAGTTTTCTTACGTATAACAAATTGACAATCACCATGACCATTACACAAGCCCAGAGTACTTCAATATTATTCTTGCTGGTCGTTTTAAAGTATCAAAACATAATTAAAATATTTAAGTTTTTGATCATTCATCTAACTTCCGGAAATCGACTTTACATTACACAGTGGACGCTACTCCGCCGAGTATTATAAATTGCCCTACTCATATCTACACCTCGATGGAGATGGGTACACGGGGAATTGCAGTGTCTTGGAACGTACCATTTGCTATAGACCAGTCCGGCAAAGTTACATCAAATTCATCGCATGAACCAGGTCAAAGCTTTCCTGAAGGATCAACCAATGTTGTGTACCAATTTGAGGATGAATCTAGAAATCGAGCTGAATGCAACTTTACAGTGTTTGTTGAACTTGGTGAGTTGTGATTTACCATTGTTTTTAAAGTCTGATGTAATAAAACACGACTTTATAGCACGTAATGTTTGAAACTATAGCTTACGATTTTTATGCACAATTTATGATATGATATTGTTTAATATCCGTCGTAATGACTATTATATATTTCTGAATGCAACTATATACAGTGATTGTTGAACTTGGTGAGTTGTGATTTAACATTATTTTAAAGTCTGATGTAATAAAACACAACACGTACTGTTTAAAACTACAGCTTACAATTTCTTATGCACAAATGTATGATATGATATTGTCTATATTTCTTGTTGTAGTTGATACAATACCGCCTACAATAGACTTCTGTCCCGAAGACACCATAGAACTTGGTCTCATGGATAAAACCGTGTCTTGGTCAGAACCTATAGCGTCCGATGTATCAGGCAACGTGTCCTTGGCATCACAAAGTTCCTTCTCTGGTGACGTTTTCATGGTTGGTAAGACGGAGGTCAAGTATATCTTCATTGATGGGGCTGGTAATGCCGCATTGTGCAAGTTGTATGTAACACTGATCAGTGGTAAGTAATATTGTGATTGTACATAACCTGAAGATGTTTTGGAAAAACAATTTGTAAATCAATCAATTTGTAAAGCAATAATAATGATATTATTTTATCCATTAATTGAAGTTTTGTTTTGTTTTTTAACAAAATTAAAATTAAAATCGATTCACTCCGGCAACCTGGGCTGAAATTATTTACCGATGTGAAATATCCTGGATTGTAGATTAGCAGGAGATAGTCTTCCTAACTATAACACAAGTAAAATATTCAACTAGTTGTCTTTAGTACTCTACGGGTAAAAACATGAGTTTAGTCAAAACCAAAAAAACAATACTTATTTATACAAGCGACACTATCGTCATGGTCAAAATTAACATTATCTCTCCGTACTTTATGTGCAAAAACGCTGGAACATTCGTGTAAGTCTACGTATTCATACTCATGTATGCTTGCTATGAAATAAAATGGGGCCTATATATTTAACTCCTAGTTGACACCATAGCCCCTACCATCACCCATTGTCCCGATGATATCGAAACAGACGTTGACCTTGGATCACTTGGAGCCGTCGTAACCTGGGACGAACCAAAGGCAGAAGATGCCTCAAAAGTTGCGACACTATTCATGCAAACTCATATTTCTGGAACTTTCTTTACGGCTGGAACCACATTTGTCACCTACATCTTCAGAGATATTGCTAATAATATGGAAACATGTTCTTTTACTGTCACAGTTATGGCAGGTAAGGATAAACCAACATGTAGGCCTATGCAGTCAACAACACATTCCGGAAACCTTAGAATCGCCACATTTCGTTTGCGAAATAATAATCAAGATTGCTCAATTGGTTTTCAAATGTCGGTTGATTAAAGCAGTAACTTTCAAATAAAAGAGACGGCTAAGCCGGTATTTTCTGATGAAGCTATGTGTGTCTCGGATTAAAATCGATCATAAAAGACGACGTAGCCTTTAGCGCTGTCATGAAATAAACCCTCAACAGTAATAAATAACCTGACATTCTCAATCCCAGAAACTATCATCGATCTGATAAGATGCACTCATTGTCCCGAGTGCTGGGTTCAAGTTTAGGTGTAATAAAGCACCGAGTGAAACAGTCATATCAAATACTTTTTAAACGTTGTTACGTAAATCGCGTCGGTGAATTGATGAAATAATGTTAGTAGGTCAAATTAATTAAAGGATTTAAATTTCCACCGACGCGTCGTTTACTAAAAATAGTTTAATATATCATAACATATAGTATCAGAGACAATTTGTTGTCTCAACAGACTACTAGTACACCTGTTGAATACCGGGCTTTTCAAACATGTGAGTCATACAGGTGCGAGCGAGACAGACATAGCACACGTTTTCTATATCTTATTATATCTTATTATATCATATATATATCAATAACCGAACGTAATGTGTGCTTTATTGTCAGTCGACTCAGCAACTCCAAGGGTGTTCAACTGCCCATCTACGATACAAGCAACCACTGAATCGGGAAAACATGAAGCCTCGGTGTCGTGGATAGAGCCATTTGCTGTTAATCTATCACCACCTACAAAGATATCCAGTACTCGCAGACCAAATGACTTATTTGAAATTGGCTCGACTCCAGTGGTATATGTTTTTGAAGATGATGCTGGTAGCCGGTTGTTCTGTAACTTTACAGTTGCCGTTACAGATACAGGTATGGACATATAAAGCTGCCGTGTTTCATAATTCTGTAAATTTGGTCAACACTCCTTCAGTTAACAGTAAGTCAGGGTTGTCACCCAATGGTAGTCGAATTCATTATGAAAAAGAGCATACAATATGCGGGTTTCATATTATATAAATCTCCATTATAGCTATCTTTGTTGAATTTTGGAACATCGACTGCAAGTTCATGAAAGCGAAGGACTGCGTACACTTATGGAACTTAAAGGGGCATTAAGAGATGTGGTGGAGGCAGCGCCCTCAATTACAAAAAAATATATTAAAAACTGAGATTTGTATATTTTTACAATTGTATTACATTTATGAACTTACACCTATAAAGGTTAAGAAAAATCAGTCCTCTTTGTACAACAAAACGTCGATTCAAAAATGCTGGTAGAGCCGCAACCAGCATTTTTAGTCCGACAGTATCCCCCTGCAGTATAGTATCACTAGGACTATTGAGTAATGGTGACTCGCTAGCATCTAGTGGGGTTCGCCCAAACAGCATGAAAAACCGATAAGCTGTGGATAATGCACATTATCAGAGTAAAATTGTGTGGATATGCAATAAAGAGTTGATATGTTGATCATAATGCATGCATCATCAAAAATAGATAGTGGTAGGCCTTGATTAAACCTGTAGAATTACACGTGCGCATGATGGTACATAAGTATAGATTAAGCTACGTCGGATAAAATAGCCTGACTAGTTTCGGATCTTCTGATAGTTAGAGTGAGATCCTCATCAGAGGCGGTAGAGGAAATAGATATTTAACAGATAGAGCAATGACATGACTAATTTGTCGTTTAAAAGCAGGCAAAGCATCAACATTATATTGGATATAGGCCTACTGATGTAGGCATAATGTTGCATGCTGCTTAGCTTTCAAATTATGATGTTATCTAAATGAATGCTCGGACTGATGTGAATGATATCTATAGACTATCTACAAGATAGCCAGCATGTTGTCACGTGGTGCGTGCGTGGCTTTTATATTAGGCCGTGGCAACAGAGAATTCCAGTTACAACTGGTATGACGACGCATAAACAAATCGTTATTCTATTGTATTGCTTGAGTGGTCAAGTGCAAACCGGTCTATGTGATTGTTTGTCATATCCGTCTTCAGACTAGTTAGGTATAGAAATCTGAATGACGAAATATCAAGTAATCATGGGTGGGTAAAGACCGTTGGTAAATAAAGTTAAATAACTGACGTAAAACAAGCAATTGTTCGTATTGATGTTTATACAGAACAAGATATTATGATGTATTTGCGTAGACTTCGAGTTGAAGTTGTTATGATATGAATTCAATAAGCATATTGATAAAATGCCGTGACTTTACGCAGGTTATCTGCAGATAGTATGTCAAAACCAACATTACGTAACTATAACCAGGCAAATGGATATAGGCCATCCTTTACAATGTAATATAATAATAAACAATATTATTTATGATATAGATATGGATAGGCCTTGGTAGAATGCCGTGGTTAAATAGTCTTAAAATATTGAATATGTTGATGATATTCAGCTGTTAATCTTTACCGTCTTTATTTTCCGAATCTATTTTAGTGAATCTTCATCTAGTTTTATTTGAAGCATGGTGAATCTTGAACGCACGTTTCTTTTTACCGAGTGAAACTGTGTCGAACACGAAAATCGGCAATGTCGAATGAGCGTCGTATCTTCACTCCCAGAGGTGAAGCTTTATGATTTATTTATTCATCCATCTGTCATTTGATTAATTACAAAGCTTCCGAATTTTGACCAACATCCCGTCACAATCGGACACCAACTTTCGAACCAATTTTTATGAAAACGAGCAACATTTATGATTTTGAGGAATAACGGACTAAGGTTTGGATTCATGTTATCTAATGAATTCTGAAGTTTCGTGTACTTTCGTCACTTAATTATAGTCCTTTTCTGAATGGTTTTTCGCCAAAGTCAAACGACGATCTATAATAATAGCACATGTGTTGAACAACACGGAAGTTAGGGGGTCTTTTGCTTTGATCAAAATGGGCTACAAACCAGTCTCTGTAGCGATGTTCTCAATCGAAATCGGGTATTTTATTGTGTAGAAACGACCGCGATAGGGCATGCAAAAGAGATAATTTGTTGACCTTTGACACAAACCTTGGACTCTTAGATTTACTATAGGGGGTGTTTATTCGGCAAACACGCTGGGACGCCGATATGAGTATAAGTGGTACGGGAAGTCAGGCTAATTTTGTTGCGCGCGAAAAGCCCTTGAACCGAGGGGTAATGATTATTTTGTGTGCTCAGGTGATAGCTCCGCCGTCTGACGTCAATATTTATGTTTGTTTTTTAAAGTTTACTACTGAAAATTTGTCGATAGCTCCGCCGTCTGATGGCATTTTCCAGAAAAATGCCATCGAAAACTGTCAATATATTTTAATGTTTGTTTTCTAAACTTGAGTTTAGAAAACTATTGTCGATAGCTCCGCCGTCTGATTTCAATATTTGTGCTTGTTTTCTAAAGTTGACTGCTGAAAATTTGCTGATAGCTCCGCCGTCTGATGGCATTTTCCAGAAAAATGCCATCGAAAACTGTCAATATATTTTAATGTTTGTTTTCTAAACTTGAGTTTTCGATGGCATTTTTCTGAAAAATGCCATCAGACGGCGGAGCTATCGACAAATTTTCAGGATGTCTGTAAATTTTTCGATAGCTCCGCCGTCTGACGTCAATATTTATGTTTGTTTTTTAAAGTTTACTGCTGATAATTTGTCGATAGCTCCGCCGTCTGATGGCATTTTCCAGAAAAATGCCATCATAAAAACTGTCAATATATTTTAATGTTTGTTTTCTAAACTTGAGTTTAGAAAACTATTGTCGATAGCTCCGCCGTCTGATGTCAATATTTGTGCTTGTTTTCTAAAGTTGACTGCTGAAAATTTGTCGATGGCGGAGCTATCGACAAATTTTCAGCATGTCTGTAAATTTGTCGATAGCTTCGCCGTCTGACGTCAATATTTATGTTTGTTTTCTAAAGTTTACTGCTGAAAATTTGTCGGTAGCTCCGCCGTCTGATGGCATTTTCCAGAAAAATGCCATCGAAAACTACCAATATATTTTTAATGTTTGTTTTCTAAAATGCCATCAGACGGTGGAGCTATCGACAAATTTTCAATATGTCTGTAAATTTGTTGATAGCTCCGCCGTCTGACGTCAATATTTATGCTTGTTTTCTAAAGTTTACTGCTGAAAATTTTGAGTTTTCGATGGCATTTTTCTGAAAAATGCCATCAGACGGCGGAGCTATCGACAAATTTTCAGCATGTCTGTAAATTTGTCGATAGCTCCGCCGTCTGACGTCAATATTTATGTTTGTTTTCTAAAGTTTACTGCTGAAAATGTGTCGATAGCTCCGCCGTCTGATGGCATTTTCCAGAAAAATGCCATCGAAAACTACCAATATATGTTTAATGTTTGTTTTCTAAACTCAAGTTTTCGATGGCATTTTTCTGAAAAATGCCATCAGACAGCGGAGCTATCGACAAATTTTCAATTTTCGTAAATTAGTGATTATAGTAGTGGCAAACTATAAACAAGTCCCACCAGTCCCGCACGAGTCCCACTCATATGTTTTCCTAGGTTCCAGGGATACACAGTGCAACTATATTTATAATAATGAATTCTGCACTTATCCGAAGAAGAAGAGTCGGCCCGCACCCTCTGAGCTTTATAATACACGATTGTGCGCCATGTTTTCAGACTGGAAAATAAATTCTAGTGCCAAACTACGGAAAATAAAATACCGTTCACTTGATGCATAAGGTGAACCGATGGTGAATCTTGACCACCCTTTTTTGTATACGAGGTGAATCTTCACGTAATGAATAAATACAGCATGGTGAATCTTCACCTAGCTATTTCTTCGGGTTGGTGAATCTTGACCTAATTTTTGTTTTCAAGAGGTGAATCAATGGTGAATCTTGACCCTACGATTTTTTTGACAAGGTGAACGAGAGGTGAAGACTTGAGGAGGGTGAGTTCAAGCTGCTCTTTGATCCCTGCATTAATATATCAGATGGATATGATGGATAGAGGGAGGGTAGCTGGCACGATCAGCCCCGCTGTGGCATAAATGGTTAAGAAAGTGGGAATTAATGTCTTTAAATAGATGATATGGACCCGGATATGGATCAAGGCCTGGTCGGTGCCAGTTTAAATCTTTCACTAGTGTGTTGACGGTGTTGGCGTCGTTCTATAGTTTTCATTGATGAGAGAAGTGGGATAGGTTGGGCCGGAAATAATCCCCATCTCTGAACAGCTCTCCAAGTGATTTTGCGTCGCAAAACTTAATAGTTAATAGCCCGCATTGTTTGTGATGACGAGAGTGGAGACGGCGTAGAGCAGCTGTAGTGCCCTAGAGTGCTTTGTAGGGTTAATACAAGTGTTACGTTCGTGGTAGAAATGATAGCGCAAAATCACAGTACTGATTTGCTTAACTTATATTATGATTTCAGTCGAAACTCTGGGTGAACCTGATGTCAAACGCTACACTGGTAATGTTAGACCTAACAGTGGATATAAGGGACTTTCGGTAGGAGGACTAGTTCTATCTCTTATGGTAGTTTTAGTTTTACTGATATGCGGAAGCATTGCATTGCTCATCTATATTCGGTAAGCATGGGAAAGGACAATTTGAATACCTGAATTGATTCTTGTCACCTGATGAAAAATATTTGATTATATGATCTACATCTTGGTAGTTGACACTGTCGTATAACTTCAACTTGTTAAAGGCACAATAGATCAAACACAAATGCATTTCACTCACTTCTTTTATCCAATACTTTACTCATCATAAATCCCGATAAGGAATACCAGTCGTTCATAATCATTTGCAAAATTTCCTAAATATGTCTTGGGAAAGGCACCATTTAGAAAACCACCCATTTTCCGAATTTGAATTGGTGCAACCTTGACGATTGAAGTACTTAATTCCCGATCCCTACATTTAAAGTAACAGCTGAAAGTGATTTGAAAATACTTGGTACTATAGTCAATACGCATGATTATAATTATTTTGCGGTTGATATCGGAGCTCTTAGTTTTCGAGTGATGCCACTAAGTTCTCCGATATGAACCTCTCTATTGGGAAGGTGTTCTTCTGTTTTATCAACAAGCTTCAAACTCCACAAACAGATAATGAGACACTTGTTGGATATGTGCTACATAAACCCATAAATTTCAATTTAAAACTGAACTTGAATCATATAAATTATTTATGAAATGTTCAATTACAGAAAAAGAAGAAGCAGCAGCGCCATTGAATTGGAAAGTCTAAGCTTGTCAACAACTTGCTCTCAGAAAACGGCGAGTAAACTGTAATGGGAAAGTCGACTTAGCATACGCAAGTACAACTACACAGGTTGAAACGTAATGAAAAGAATAAGCGCATCGTTGGAATTGATCTCAAAAGAAAGTATTCCATCAATGAAGAGTCTTTTCATGTACATTTTGATGGAACAATTCATTTTCCTGCCGCTATAGTTTAATTGTTTATGCCTCCAAATGGTACACCATAATATTGAGGTCATTTGTTGACTATTCAGAAGAGTGCGTCAAAGATTTAGGGGTCATTATTCTTTATTAATAATCTGTATTTGTGTTAATAAGGGGCTTATTTACTTCTTATAATAATCATCATGGATAGTAAGATAAATATCTTGCAAAGTAATGATAAATTGTTACAATACGATAACAAGCTGTATAATACAACTAACATATTAAAAAGCTGTATAATAAAACAAGCTAGATTATAGAAAAAACAGTTCATGAACTTAAATGAGAAAAAATGCTATCATATTAAAAAGTGTTTGTAGTCGATGAACGAGCTCCTTTCTCTCCCTACAACTCAGGCATTTGTTTCATAAAGATAATGTTTTTGTTTTTATTTATTTCTTTGTTTGTTGTTGTTGTTTTCCATTTCAATACAAGTTTCATTTCAATTTCATAAAAAGAGGTTTAAAAATAAATAAATTAGGCAATCAATAAAACTTCATATGGCAATGTTATTCTAGAACAAACATCTTGTTGGCGTATATCTCTGTTGAAAGTATGATTTGCCAAACACAATTTTCGCTATTAGGGTACTTTGTTGGAAAATCTGCAATGATCAGGGTAGTTTCTCACAGAGCATTCATGCATAGATGCTTACAATACACCACGTGGAACAGGTTAATTCACATTCATTGCTATGTTAATCAGTTCCAAATTGGCGATAAATAATATGTGTTGGTAATAACCTTTTGCAGAACCTATTGTCCATTTAATTGACGAAATAATGATTTTGATTTATTATTTAATATAAAGATAACACCTAGCGATAGTTCAATGATATACGCCAAATGATCATAAAAATAGCGTTTGCTCCAACTAGCAATGTTGTTAAACAGGTATTTAAATGCTTGCATGTAACTTTTAGTAGGAAAATGCTCTGGTGATCAGCAATATCAGTCCTCGTAGCAATCAAAGGATTATAGAAGGGATCATTCCGAGTGGAGTTTCCACGCCCAAGGAACTATTGTTTTCTTCTTCAAGCTCTAATTTATCACTGTGTGCAAGGAAATGCGCAGACATAATGAGTAATGTGTATTTTCCATCAGCTGGTTCCCCTACAATATAAATTTTAGCATACATTATGATTATGTTAGGTTGCGGCATGATTTTCAAACGTCAATTCAAACGTCAATTGCTACATTTGAATTGTTAAAGTATTTTACATAGCCTATGCCATCTAATAAGTGATGGGAACTGATTATGGCACAGCATTTGCTACGTATAAACACCTTAAAAAAACAACCTTTCAAACTTCGTGTCTAATCAACTGAAAAAATAAGCATACTGACGCGTCTGATATAGGTCGTACGTTATCATGAAAGGAAACACAGCCTCCTTGTTAATGAGAATAAAAAATGATACCGATCGTACATGACTTCAATAACATATGAAGGTTTTCATGTTGCAGCTATAACCAAGTTTGTTTGCATTGGTTCTAATCAGTCTTAGTATTTGTGGATGTTTTCAGTTTATTTTACAACTTGATATCAACTGACCTTTGACCTCAATATGTGATCTTTGACCTCATTGACATATGAAAGTTGCCATATTGCAGGTATCATTCAAGTTTAGTTGCAATCGGTATTTGTATGAAAAAGAAATGGACTTTTTTCCAGCTTATTTTACAACTTGACCTCAGATGACATTTAACCTTGATGTGTGATGTCTGACATCAGTGACATATGAGGGTTCCTATGTTGCATACTAAATGTGATGCGATCTGTGAAAACCCGCCACATGTCGGGATTTTTCATATTGGGGATATTTATATCATAAGAAAGCTGAATCTGTGCTGATTACAGAACTGTTTCGATCATTTTTCTACGATCACTACAAAAAAAGTTATGAGTGAATGATGATTGTGATGTCATAAAAAGCTACAAAACAAGAAATCATGAAAACAGGCCATAAAAGATACATATTTCAATAGAATAACATTATAAGGCTACTTAGAAAAGTGACTTAAGTAAGTTTTTGAAGGTGAAATTTCATAAAAGGTAATGACACAAAGTAATAGAAAATAATTTACTAAACAAAATCTTTAAAAAAAAATAAAAAAAAGTTTTTTTATTTTGTTTTTTTTATTTTTTTATTTTACCCATAATCCCTATTTCACATTTTGCGACATCCGACGGGTTTTCACAGATCGCATCACAAATGTTTACCAGACTGACTGACTGACTCACAGATATGCTGGTTCCCTGCACCCTGGATCCCCGGCCCAACTTATCCATAGGTGCAGGTATAGGGTTCTCAATTGCCGGCCGTAACAGTAAGTTCAACACATTGTACTGTCGCTCTGTTATTGCATAAGGTAAATAAAGATCAACACACTGTAGCTGAGATACCGCATCGAACGCTGAATGCATTGTCGCGCTGTCATAGCTACGGCGCGATGGGGAACGCGCCATGACATGCGTGCATGTGCTTGTGAAGTCCGGCGCTGTGGTTAACGCAGATACATAGTGTAGTTTGTGCCAATCAGCAAATTTGTTATCATTCTAAGCGTGACGCTGGCTCGATCGAATTTATTTGTGGATCTATTTTTGTCAATCATGAATATGCATGACTTTTATGCCAGCAAATCAGCTTCTAGTGGAAATCGGCGCGTACCTGCATCTATGGATAAGTTGTGTGGAGCCCATTGATGCAGGGAACCAGCATAACTCACAGACAGACACATGGAGGATGCAGTCATAAAGTCTCTCCTACGGAAGACCTAAAAATGACACACAACGCTTACATGTAACGTGTATTTTCCTTTACCTGGTCTCCCTCACAAGAGCGTTACTTACCATTATTTCCCCTACTCGTAGAATCAATAGTAATTTTGTAGATTCAATTACAATCTCTTTATTTACACGTGGTATAAAAACGTTGTTAAGTGATATAACTGCTTCTTATTTTACCGGTGTCACCGGTTGTATTTCATGCAGACAAAATGGGCAAGATGATAATTAAAACTTGATCGCTTATAAATAGAAGCACATTATATACACATATTTACTCTATGTTCCTCCTTTCGTTTACAATTTTATACACAACATTAGTATAAAAGTAACATTTCAAACGAATATAAATATGAGGCTGATCGGTTTAAGGTTAACATAGGTGTGAATAAATACATTTCTGATATTGAAATTGAATTGTACCTCATTATGTTGAACAACATCTTGGCTAACTGAAACTGTATTTTTTAAAACGTAAAATGCGTTTTATTTTTTGGAGCGGTCCATTATTGCCAAGGGTGTGAAAACAGAATGTGTCACAAGCGGACATTATAAGTTGAAGATGACCTTACCATATTTGTATGTTAATGAATAATTTTCATTTTTTATGTTATGTTGATAGATGAGACATGTATCTATTGAATAATAAAAAAAATGTGTGGAAAAAAAGTTCTGGGAAGTAGTTACATTACCATTGAGTTAACATTTCGATGAGGTACATTTTAAAGTTTTTTAAAAACTTTGAAGGACAGAGAAGAAAACTAAAAACATTGTGAGCCATCTCCCCTTTATACCCCCTTTCCCATGCAAGAATGTTATCTAACAATGGCAGCATCAAATAAGTTAAATCAATTACGAAACTTGCCACGGACGGACACACATTTTGTCATTGAGGACACTATTCAAGCATGTGAGTATTTTGCATAGTTAAAGTCCACCCTCTAACTAAAAAATGGACTTATCCTCTGTGAGTGTGCTTATGCAAATTAGTTTAGCCAGAAAGAAATTAGGGAGTAACTAATGGTTTAGATAAAAATAACGAAAGACTACGTAAAAGTAGAGAACCCTATTTCTATATTGTCCGTCCGTGACGCAAATATTTAACTGTGTCTATTTTTAGTAACAAACCACACCCACCAAAATTGTATAAATGTCAATGAAGTTGATGACACTCTTCAACATAATACATAAAAAAAATTGTTTAGGGGAAGTAGTTTGTGCTAATAATCCATTTCCTCCTGTGTTTTGCAAAAATGTCCGTCCGTGACAAACTGATCAGCCTCATTTGTTCTTCATAATGAGAACTCTACAGTACTTCAAGTTTGATTTCTACTTGTATGGCATTAAAATACTTTAAAGCTAGTGCATTTTTACACACATTTGTATAAACCTGTTCAGACTCAGATGTTACAAGTGAATAATTGGCAGCACATGCATGAAGGTAAATTAAACTGCAAAGGAACGGAAGTGTTATGATAATTTGTTTTAGAATTTGTATGACCATTACAGGCATTATCTTAATGTGGACACTACTGGAAGCGGTGAGAATGTTTTGAAATAATGAATAGCTATCCTCTGCAGGATACAATGTATCTCAATATTTTGCTCAGTGTTCACATTGTTATTATTTAGTTACTAAAGGCCCTGTCACACCATGGCGTACGGCCTAAACGTATGCCGACATATACACAAAATAGCTCAAAAATTGTCAGAGTTCAAGAACGTCCAACTTTCCAACGAATTGTAATATTATTTTTTGTTTTTTATCGATGCTAGATAGTTATTTTCAGCCGACATACATCCACGTATACCAACTTACGAGTAACGTACCACTAACGTATGTCAGCGTATATCAACGTATGTCTAACGTACCACGAACGTACCGGGAACTTATGCAGAACGTATAAAACACACGTTGAGTATGCCGAGAAATTTTGAACATGCTCAATAATTTTTCGCTGGCTCGACGTGTTCCAAAATGTTCACAGCGTATCACAGCCTGCTCTTAACGTAAAGGCCCTGTCACACCATAACGTATCGCCTCAACGTATGCCAATGTATGCAAAATATCGAAAAATACGTTGGTGTACGTTGGTGTACGCTGATATAAGTTAGGGGTACGTTGGGGATACGTCGTTTACGTTAAGAACACGCTGTGATACGCTGTGACAATTTGGAACACGTCGAGCCCGCGAAAAAATATTGAGCATGCTCAAAATTTCTCGACGTACTCAACGTGTGCTTAATACGTTCTGCATAAGTTCCCGGTAAGTTTGTGGTACGTTAAATATACGTTGACATACGCTGACATACGTTAGTGGTACGTTGCTCGTACGTTACTCGTAAATTGGTATACGTTGATGAACGTAGGCTGACGGGGAAACGTACAGCCAACGTAGTGATAACGAGCTGATAACGTACATGTGCCGTATGTCTAACGTATGCCTGACGTATTTCCAACGAGTTTCGACGTATTCACCTTATGCCGGGCGATCGTGTAAGGCCCTGTCACGTATCCATAGCGTATCCATAGCGTATTGAACGTATACATAGCGTATGACTAACGTATTGATAGCGTATCACTAACTTATAACATACTTATGACAGCGTATCACAGCGTATGCAAGCGTATGACTAACTTATGCGTAACGTATACTTAACGTAGCGTAGCGTATTCGTAGCGTATGATGATGGGTTGATGTGTTCAGCACGACAGACCATGAAGAAGTGAGAATGAGATACTCAAGGGACCCATTTATATACTCAAACACTCCATAAGTTCCCAAAACGCTGAATGCTCGCTAGCTGGACAGTACATACGCTAGCTGTACGGTAGCCCTGTCACACCATGGCGTATCGCCTGAACGTATGACAACGTATGCGAAATATCGAAAAATACGTTGGCGTACGTTAGTGTACGCTGATACAAGTTAGGGGTAAGTTAGGGATACATCGTTTACGTTAAGAGCACGCTGTGATACGTTGTGAAAATTTGGAACACGTCGAGCCTGCGAAAAAGTATTGAGCATGCTCAAAATTTCTCGACGTACTCAACGTGTGCTTACCTTACGTTCTGCATAAGTTCCCGATAGGTTTGTGGTACGTTAGACATACGTTTACAAACGCTGACATACGTTAGACATACGTTGACATACGTTGACATACGTTAGAGGTACGTTACTCGTCGTAAGTTATAGGTTGGACCGTTGGACCTATATATTTACCCTTCTATATATTGTAATATAGTTATCATCTAGGCTGCGTTTACTTGAACTGGCAACACTTGTCCCGCCGTGTACGAAACTCAATTGCTGCAGTCACGTGTTCGTTGTACGCCGAGGATACGCTGAGGATACGTCGAACACGGCAGACATCAATTCGAATACGTTAAGCATACGTTGGTATACGCTCGCCGATCGCATACGCTGTGATACGCTGTCATAAGTTTGTTATAAGTTTGATACGCTATCAATACGTTAGTCATACGCTATGTATACGTTTAATACGCTATGGATACGCTATGGATACGTCCATTCCAGACACCGATGTCGATTATTCCTACGCAATTCGTTGGGAAGTTGGACGTTCTTGGACGTTCTTGGACTCTGACAATTTTCGAGCTATTTTTTTGAATACGTCGGCATACGTTCAGGCCACGTTCAGGCCATACGCTATGGTGTGACAGGGCCTTAAATGACGAATCCCCAACTTACCCCTAACTTATCAGCGTACACCAACGTACACCAACTTATTTCCGATATTTTCGCATACGTTGGGATACGTTCACTCGATACGCCATGGTGTGAGATGAGAAACAATTAAAGTACACAATGTTTAGCTTGACTAAACCTGGATTTAGCATATTGAATTTTGATATGTTGTTCATGTAGGCCTACACAAGGTAATCTTTACTACCCATAAATCACTACTTAACACTTACTCCCTCTATATATTGGAGTATATGATGTCATTTTTCTTGAATTCTCCATGCTACAAGCAATAAATAAGAATAAGAAGCAATTTCAAAGTTATTCTCGTAGTTAACCTTTGTGTCCGTCCGTGACGCCCAAAAATGTCCGTCCGTGACACAAATTGTCAGCCGTGTCTGGTAAAAGTAAAGGCAAGTTTTCAATAACTGTGCATCAGGTAATAAAGCCATGTGTCTTAGATATTGTTTAGCCCAGAAAAAATGGGGGTGTAACTGATGGTTTAGATAGAAATGACGAAAGACTACGTAAAAGTAGAGAACCCTATTTCTATCTTGTCCGTCCGTGACGCAAATATTTAACTGTGTATATTTTAGTAAAGTTGATGACACGCTTCAACATAATACATAAAACATTCGAATAAATGCAAGTAGTTTGTTTTAATAAACCATTTCCTCTCGTGTTTTCAAAAATGTCCGTCCGTGACATGATCAGCCTCATATATAAATAAGGTACTTACTTACTTAGCGTATACAATTAACACCTAGCATGTGTCAATGACTGAACATTATTATGCGATTTGATAACATATATTATCAGTTCAATAGCTTTGGGCGCCTTGATACTTCCCGGCTTAACCAAAGTGTCTGGAGCAGTGCTGTATTCGAGTCCACCCTACCCGAGTCCGAGTCCGAGTCCGAGACCGAGTCCTTACTGTCCGAGTCCGAGTCCGAGTCCTTCATGTCCGAGTCCGAGTCCGAGTCCGAGTCCGAGTCCGAGTCACGAGTCCTTATATGTATAAGTTCTGATCACATGACATTAATTTTGCTATAATAGGCCAACATATCAGTGATGTCAACAGAATGATGCATTATTAACCTTCGCATCCCCATACATGGAAAAATGTTGATACCATTTTGAATTATAGGCATAAGAATTGATTAAGATATTCAAAAAGGTTTCCAGAAGTTCATAGATTGAGAAATTACAAACTTGATTAAAAGGTGTGATATTCTGAAAATTGCCATTGAAATACCCTCTTTGTAATAAATGTTTTCCTTTTTTAAACTGTATAAATTAAATACTGACACAAAAACACCTAAAGACCATTTATATTGTATAAACAGCCTTCGATTGCACATAATTATTATCACTTTAATTATTTATAGGTTCCCTCGAATTGTGTTTTAATGCTTGTAATGGCTATCAATAGGTATTTTCTACAACATATTATTTTAACTGTTCAGATGTATTTATGGTGATTTATGACATGATTTCTAAACTGTTGAAGATTGGATGACTAAATAAGAATTTAATGACTGCACACAAAATAAGCCAATATTAACTGGACTCGGACAAGACTCGGGCACAATTCCCGAGTCCCTAGTGCCCGAGTCCGAGTCCGGGACCGAGTCCTTCACCTCCGAGTCCGAGTCCGAATCCGAGTCCTTCAAAATAGGGACTCGAGTACTACATCACTGGTCTGGAGAATAAACATTTTTTATATAAAGTAGTTCTATAATATTTGGCTGGAATTGAGGGTCTACTTGGTTGGAATAGGGGTCTACTAGAATTTTCAGGCATACTAATTTAATGGGAGTCCACAAGGTTTAAACTTTTTATTTTTTAAACATCACCGACGTAAAGTGCAAAAGCTATCAGGATAAATGTCACCGGTGCAATAATTGGCAAGCGTTATCGTGGCAGTAGATACACAAGAAACAATCTCCAATTGGACATTACTGTAGCCGTAGTTTAAATATGGTATTGTTTATATGGTGGTAATGTGATATACCTAGCACCCATTCTGTATTTGATTCACATTTCTGTTCACTACGGTACCAGCGGCAAGGGTCACAACATCTGTTTTTTAAAACAGATGTTAAAATACAGCATGTTCCAAAAATTGGAATCAAAATTAAGGAGCTACTCACTTTATCGTGAGTTGAGAGAGGCATGTCCTACGATTTTTGAAAATGGTAAACAGTTGGTTAATTTATTGTTATTTTATTTATGTTTCGCGATGCTTCTGCCCGTTTTGTAATCAAGGGGGAACTCGCTTTGACGATATATGTTGACAATACTACGCTAGTGTAAATGATGGACGTCAGATTTCCAGCAAATTAAAGGAGATGGTTTACCACCCAATACATCTAGAAATACCAAATAAATGGGATTGAGATACACAATCCCATGTTAATATGTATGACAGATAATGATCTGACAACATAATGGCATAATTAAAATCAAAAACACCTCTGAAACGATATTCATGATTAAGTTATGTCAAAACACTCAGGGGGTTGATGGCTCAAATTTAACAATAAATATTGGATATCTCATAGTCTTTAACAGTAAATATTGGATATCCTACATTCTTAAACTATTTTGTCAGTGTTATTGCGCTTTATTCCGTTGAGGGCGCTCAAACGGAATAAAGCTAATCTAGATTATAATCTGTCATACAAATTAACATGAAACTGTGTATTCAATCCCATGTATATGTGTATGTACTTCTACATGTATTGATTGGGTGGGTTTACCATGTAGATACACGAAATCACATAGTTTTTTGAAAGTTTCGGATGGATTTGTTAAAACATTGTATATACATTAAGTTAATCCGTGTACTCTTTTTGTTGGTTCTTGAATGGGAAGAGGTGATTTACTTTATTCTTTCTATGATTGATTCCTCCCCTCCTACCCAACCTATTTGGAACATGCTGTATCAGTCAAAGGTCGTCTAAGTTGATTTTAGATGGTTTTCAATGGACCATACGATATTTGTATAAGTCGACTTTAAATCAATACAAATAAACTCGCCCCCAAATTAATAAAACTGTTGATATTCCCTTGATATTAAATTTTAATATCATAAACATACTGATTTGTCACCCGCCATGCTTGAAGCCATACGAAGCTGTTTTACCAAATCAATCGGTTTTATGACGACATAATTTACAGCTCTAACGGAACATTTACAATGCACTTCATAGACACCGGGGCTTTCGATCGCCACGAATTTATAAAATTGCATGTTGAGAGATGGCAGTTTTTATTCGTTTTTGTCATAACACAGAAAACTTTTCTGGGTCAAAGATGGGTCAAGTGACTCATTTGCAGTGGGTCATCTCACATTACCCGTCTATCTGTGTCAAGTGACCGTGCCCCAGCGAAGCGACTCACCTGTGATGAGTCGGTGCGTTCGGACCCATTTGAATGTTGCAGTCCGACCGTACCGCTACGGCGCTACCGGTATGCAGTCAAACAAGGTAAGTTTTTAAAACGATATTTATGTATATTTCATAAAACATACTTGTGTGATATTCAACAAGCCAGGTGTAGCCTTGCATGACATGGTCCATGGTGCTGTAGAGGATTTAAAATCAAAAGCTGCACATCAAATTCAAGTCCGGCGATCATTCCTATCAGGTGTCCAAATTTGGCCACCGATTTAGTTGCCAAATTCTCCCACCAAGACAAAATGCGTAATAAAATTCACTATTTTTCATGTTTGAAACCCAAAATAATTGTTCCAATGGAGTAAAAATCTGTTGAGGTTAGGTTTATGTTTGATTTCCTGTTTGAATTTAAAGCAACTTCTGATACTTGTTGAAGAGATGAAGAACATTCTGTGATTTTGGGTCAAGCAAAAGTTTTGTCTATTGTGATGGGCGGCGCAACGATAATCGATACCGTGGGATTTTTGTAATAGGGGGGTTTGGTGTGAGGTGGGGTATAGGGAGGGTGTTTGTGATTGGGAAGGGGTTAGTGATGGGGGATTGTGGTTGGGAGGGGGTTAGTGGTGGGGAGGGGTTGTGGCAGTGACGTACCGACCGGGTGGGGGGGGGGCAATTGCCCCCCTGCTTTAATTACCGGGACGCTAAATTCCCAATACCAGGACGCTAAATTTGCATAAGGAAAAAAAATAACATAAAACACTGAGGACTTGGCATTATTTGTTGACTGTTGTGCTTTTTGGATTGCGAAATTTTGTGACCGTGCGAAATTTTGTGACCGTGCGAAATTTTGTGACCGTGAGAAAATTTGTGACCGTGCGAAAATTTGTGACTGTGCGAAATTTTGTGACCGTGCGAATTTTTTTGACCGTGCAATTTTTTTTGGGTGTATTCACGAGTATTCAGGTTAACATGCGAACGAGGTTACGTGATCAAGTGAATGGGACGAACGCTTGACAACGGTTTACATTTTTAAAAAAAGGTACTGACACTGCGGGTGGTTAGCCACCCACAACGGTTTTGGATTGGAAAATTTTTCTTCTAACCTATGATAAATTTTTCAAAATGATTAGATCAACATTCGCGATTACGTGTTATTCCAATACGAATTCAAAATTTAGGTTTTCGCGTGTCCATCGTCGTCTGCACCAATTTTTTTTTAAATGTCGCCCTCTATTATAGTCATGATAGTCAATGATATGAACATCTCTAACTAGTACTGTCTAGTCCGGCAGAGAAAACAGCGTATATTTCCTTGTGAATCACAATATATGACGGAATAAACCGTATAGTCTACACGTTCGGATTTGTAATTGAACGAACATATTGAAGCAGTGTTTTGCATACATTGCGTGAAGCGCGGATAACCATGAGCGTGACATTTTCGGGCGCGATCATCTTTGTGCTGCATGCGTGATGTTCGTTCAATTTGTAATCACACTATAGGTAGGGATGTTCATATCATGGCCTATAGAGGGTGCCCTTTGTTTGACGATTTTGTAGCAAAAATATGGGGAAAACTCCTGTTTACCTCTTTTAAATCCAGCAAAGTAGTACGAATTGGGCTGGGATGTATTCACTGATGCCTATAAATAACCAAACACAAGCAACTGGACATCATGAAAGTAAACCTTTTTTTACCTAAAATTTGCATGACTTGACCAGTTTTTAGCATTATTATGCATTGAGATTCTTCCGTCTTATTCTTTCAATGCATTTGTAATAAACCTATTATTCTGCACATTATGTCACTAGAGGTCTCTTTAACACATTAAAGCTTACACTGCACGAATACACTTAAAGCGTTATTAATATGCTGATTGTATGTGTAAAGCAGTCACAAAATGCAGTAGAGACTTTTTTTTTTAAATGTTGTCCTCTTTATTTTGAGAATTTTTGTGAATATTTTTGTTGTATTTTTGTTAATTTTTTGTTGCAATTTTTTGGATTTGTTTTGGATTTGTTTTTATAACAAAATTGAACTTTTTTGAGAATTTAAAAAATAAATAAATAAATAGCCTACATTATGAGTTCCCCGGTATTTTTTTCTTCTTTCTGTATTCCATTCAGCCCCATCAGAGCCCCAGACCGTAAATATTTGTCCATATTTTGTGAACAAGCAGGGGGGAAACTAAAAGTGTTCGTGAATAACTAATAGTATGGAGCAGAGCATCAAATGGTTGATTTGGAGAGTGTTGATGTTGATACCATGTTCTGAAGCATTTTTCTCTCTACATTTCAGGACTACATGTACTGTTGCAAGTAAGAGAAGGTTTCTTTAAGTCGGTGGCCAGTTCCCTTCCGCATTCCAAAATTCAATTGATTGAATCCTTATATGATGAAATGACCAAGTACACTTTGTAAGTATTTGTTTGTTTAAAGTTTTAAACGTTAGTTTATTCGGTTGGTTCATGCAGACACCATGTATTTACATCCATTATGAACTGTACTCCAATATTGTAGTTCTGCACAATTTACAAATCTGAATTTGAAGAAATATAAAAAGCTCAAATTTTGTAAGAGTGACCTAGCAATAAGCATACAGAATATCATTCATTAACCTTAACTCTACCCCCCACTTTTTTCAGCATTTTTTCGTCAACTTGGAAAATCGACCAAAATATCCCCCCCCCCCCGGATTTGATCCAGGGACCTCTCGCACCAGAGGCGAAGAATTCCCCACTACACCACGGCTGTCAAGGCTAGTTTGCGCAGTATATTGCGCAAACTATATGGGCTGGGTCCATTTTTTCATCAAAAAACTTCCACGCCGGGTGGTACCAACGTGCCCAGTCGTGGTATTTTGGGGTATATGGTAGAGTTAGGCCAACAACAACAAAAGTTGACTTGCCCTTTCAGAGCCAGAGTCTGGGTCGGACGGTCGGATTTTTTGTATTTTTTTTAATTTTAATTTTTAAACAAGCAGATACTACTCAAAAACACGTTTTCATTTTTCTTTATTGTTATGTACTTCTTTCAATTTTTTTTTTTTTTAATTTTAAATTTGGAAAACAAAAATAGCGACCCTAGATTTCCGAAAATTCGGGTCGGTCGGAAAGGGCAAGTCAACTTTTTTTTTTGCCTTAGGGTTATGTATATGGTAGGGTTAGTTGGCGCAATATACTGTGCTAACTAGCCTTAACACCACACCCGTGGTGTAGTGGGGAATCGTTCACCAGGTCCTGGAGGTTCCTGGATCAAATCCCGGGTGATCGGGGCAATATTTGGGGTCAATTTTCCACATTGAAGTAAAAATTCTAAAAAAAGTTGGGGTAGAGTTATGGTTAAGATTTCAACCAACATTTCCCCCATTGTTTAGGTGAAGAAAGTGTGTGTTACTGTTTTGAGCAGTTTTATTGGCAAATACAAGTTTTGAAGCCATCCAAATCCTATGTAAAACCTGTGAAAATTAACAGCAAATGAGTTCAGCAACATTCGGTAGCGATTATAGCCGATCATGTAGGACTATATTTGGCTTGTTGCAGTATTGAATCGCACACGTAAAGTTGATTACACAAGTGTAGATGCTTGTACACAGTTGATATCTAGTCACTGAGGTAAAGGTAGTATGTTTTTGTCACTTAAAGGGGCACAGAGAGATTTCTCAAAAAATGAAATTAATTTTGTTAACCTTGTTTAGATTGATGGTATACATGGAAACCCTCTGTCAGATTACTTCAAAAGAAATCAGTAAAAATGAAAACTAAACGCATTTCCGATGGTATATTTGGGCTTTTCACTTTTTTGTATTTTGGTTAAAAATCACCACCAATTGAATCAGGGAGGTCATAACTATGCATCACGCAGCAAGCCATGGGTGGTATTCAAGGTTATTTTGAATAAACATGAAACAAATAAGTAAGAAGCCATCTGTGATCTCATCGAAACTCGAAACGCTATCAAATGCATGAATTTCACATTAGGATTGTCTTATAAGTTATAATGATTCGTTTAACTGGAGATGAATGGAAGATACTAGGGCAAAATTAAATTAAAATGTGTTTTACATTGCATTTTTATTTCAGAACTATTTGAAAAATACCTTGTCACAAAAATGCAGAAATGAACGAAAGCGGCATGAGAACGATAATGGCCATGCAAAGCCACCAGCCAAGTTAGCCAAACCTTCTAAAAGTACATCAAAACCTACAGATACTGCAAAGAATAGGCCGAGTAACCAGTGGGGGAGTTACGCACTACTTACTAAGCGGCCGGCGGGCGAAGATGATACAACAATAGAGAAGCACATTCAACTGATGCAGGTTGACAATCGAAAGTTGAGGCAAGATACTACTAAGATTAGCATGCTTATGGACCTCACATTGCTGACAGACGAGATGGGATAGTGAACAAACTGTGGAAGGTTGACAAAATATCGACTACCTACCCTGCTTGTTTGATAAGGATGAGGTAAATTATGTGCATGTTAAATGGTTTCACAACATTTACATTCAAATATTTAGATAAGATTTAATTCCGCATTATATTATAATAGGATAAATGTAATTTGATACCACTTTTTCCTATTGTTAATCCTTTTGTTAAATTCCACAGTGAGCGAACACGAGAAGGATAATTGTGCCCCATTGCATACCTAAGGCAAAGGATGCCCGAAAGCCCAATTGCTCTAACAATCATGCCCATAGTTGTCACTATGCTGGTCGGCACTGGTCGGTACTAATTACCATCACTCAGCCAAATTACCCGGCACTCAAGGCAATTTAAACCTTGCCGAATAGCACTAGAATATGCCAAATTGAAAGTATTTGTCTTAAAAACAGCTACAAAATGCCTCTATTGCAACATGATTCATTATTTTGATTCAAATTTCGTCAAATTTAGGCAGCATTGAATTTTGGCTGGTGACAACCCTGATCATGCACCAAAACTCAATGCCAGCTATTATAGGTGCCATGCAATGCAAATGCAACAAACAACAGCTAATGCAACAAAGGGAGTTTAAATTCTTATTGTTATAATACATGCAGATATACTGAGATTCTGAGTCGAGCGACTCGCTTACGTGAGTAATCATTTTGTCCGTGAGGCGACCCGCTTTCAGAATGTATGCGAGTCATATTACACACTTTAAGCGAGTCAAATGACCCATGTAAGTAGGTATAATTGGTATGAAAGTGGGTCATTGGTAATTGATTGACCCACTTGTGCGAGTCACATTACTCACTGAAAGTACAAATGTCTCAAGTGACCTATTTAAATAGGTCAATTGACCTGCCTACGTGGGTCACATTACTCAGTTAGGTGGGTATTCATTTTTGTCCGTGAGGCGACCCGTTCAACAATCGAGTGAGTCAATGGACACACTTCCAACTCAACGTGAGTCAAATGACTCGGATCTGTTAAACAATTCCAGTGAGTCAATGGACACACTTCAAAGTCAAAGCGAGTCAAATGACTCAGATCTGTTTAACAATTCCAGTGAGTCAATGGACACACTTCAAACTCAAAGTGAGTCTAATGACTCACATCTGTTTAACAATTCCATTGAGTCAATGGACACACTTCAAACTCAAAGTAAGTCAAATGACTTGGATCTGTTTAACAATTCAAGTGAGTCAATCGACACACTTCATACTGAAAGTGAGTCAAATCCATTTAACAATTCAAGCGAGTCAATGGACACACTTTAAAGCGAGTCAAATGACTCGGACAGATAATTCCAAATGATACACACATTACAAAACAATGAGATTTGATGTCAGTGAATTTATTGACTCCATCATTAATATTTTCATACACAAATTCAAATGCCAAAGATGAGTAATGGTACTCTTTAGTATTACATTGGCAGGACTAAGGAAAGGTTTTTGGAATTTTGTGAGTGCTGTAATTATTGAACTATTAATGCATCTAAAAGTATACATTTTTGGATGGGATTTGGGTCAGAGAATCCATTTTTGGCATCGATTTTGACCCAAAATGTTGATTTTTTGAGAAAATCATAAAAAAAAATCACTTTTGACCAATTTTTCTTGGGAAAAAGTAAAGACACTCTAACTTAGGGCGTGTTCTCACTGCGAATGTTGACTCATACCTAGGTGCGAGTCTGCATGCATAACAGTGATGTTGCGTTTTCATTGTGCGATTAAAATACATCAAAATACCGATGTGGTATCGAGTCCACTTACCCGGATGTTACTTGTTTACAAGTTTAAGCGAGTGCGCCGTGCGTACTTACTGCGTAAATACCACGCGTGCATGACATTTAGCCGCGTGAAATTGCATTTTGAAGCGCGCGGCGGACGGCGGCGCAGTCTGACGCAGCGCAACATGCTTGTTATTGTGGAACAAGTGGTACGAGTCCACATACGATAAGTAAAACGCGTTCTCACTAGCGATTTTGATACCATGTCCTAGGTGCGAGACTACCTCTTCGAGTAGGTTTCGACCCTACATCGTTGATGTAGGGTCAAACCCCCTTATTGCGCGTTCCTACTAGGCTTGGAAGTAGGTTCGATGTAGCATCGAGTCCACGTCCTGGTATCAAACAGCCACAGTGGGAACGGGTCGGTTTTCTAATTTTTTTCACCTAAACTTTGTTATTGAAATTTTGACCAAAAGTGCCCAAAAGGTTAAATAATGAAAAAACTTACCCCAAGTTTGTGTCTTTACATGCCACTTGGGCATATTTTACTAAAAATGTCAGTAACTGTTTGGTTTTTTTGGGCAATCTGTAAAAAAAATAAGAATATTTGGTTAAAAATTGATGCCAAAAATGGATTCTCTGACCCATTTTCTTTACAAAAATGTATACTTTTATATTCAAGTAACTCATAGTTCAAAAATTACAGCACTCGAAAAATGCAAAAAGTGACTTCTTGAGTCCCGCCATAAGTAGGTGGTTTATCTTTAACTTTGATATCAATTTTGACAACTTGACCGGATGCGAATCAACACTAGTCATGACAATTATAATAATGATAATAATAAATTTACATACAATAATATTAATCAGAACCTCTAATATAATTTGGGGGAGTAATTCTGTTATACCCTTCACAGGGGTATTCATAGTGCGTAATTTTTAAGAACGACGCATACTACCGATGTTGGTGTGTAGGGTATAGCAGAATTATGCCAATTTGGGTAATGTGGATATGCTAAAACCAAAGCATAAAGATAAATTGGAATGACAAAATGTGTGTAAAATTAGGCAACATATCCACTAAATCAATTTGGAATTAAATATGTCGAAAAGTCATCAGTAGTATTCAATCCAAAAAGATTCAAAATATAACGACTAAAATTTGGAAATAGAACGTATTATACTAATACACAAAGCAAAAATACAGAATAACAGTATAATACAAGTTTAACCCATCATCAACAATTGAATAAATATCGCACATGGCAAATACACAATATGATATTATCTGCTCGCCGTGAGATTCATTTGAGCGTATCAACCAAATCTCACCACAGACATACATGTATCATAAACGATGAATTTGAGAAGTAAGCAGCCAATGTCTTTATTAAAAGAATTTGGACCTACATTACAAATTACTGTGACCAAACACATATTATTGTTACAAAAACATGATTATAAACTTAATTTGGATTCACATTGACTACCCAAATATTAAACATTTAGCAATCATGGAACTCAAAATATATCAAACAAATAAATCATAAGGTTGTATGAGTCTAAGCTGCTCCAAAAAGGTTTGGATTTTTTCCCCTCAAGCACAAGATTCTCAAATATCGCGGGATATGCTCATTTAGTGTCATATATCCATGTAAAGCTGACGGACCAGCTACTCGTTTGAGAACATGGCGAGGTCACAATCTGAATGCGCCAAAATCAACACTATTTCATGCTCAAAAGAACGTCTGTTCAATGAAGTGTTACGGTTCATTGACCACTACAGTGTAGTAGTGTGATGATCTATCGATTTTTAAGCACAAAATAGTGTTGATGTTGGCACTTTCAGGTTGCAACCTCCCCATGTTCTCAAGCATGTGGCTGAGCACTGGAACAAGGGATTGCTTCAAATTGGATAGCATTGTAAATATGAACACATCAGCTTTTAACTGACACTAAATGAACATATCCAGATATATTTGAACAAATTGTGATTGAAAAAAAAATTCCAAACTTTGTTTGAGCAGTTTATAAACAATTCAAAACCTTCCAAAGTTTCCACTCTATCAAATTCATGTGAAAACAATAAAGTTATTCCAACTTCATCCATAATAAAACATGACATGAGCACTTTGCAGAGCACTCAAATTTGGGATGAATTTGGCTAGAAGTCATCATAATCATAGAGGCACTAAATCAAAAGATTAAATCAAACAAGTCGAATGAAACCATACTTGAATAATAGAAATAAGAATTTGAAATACCAAAGACATGCAAGATAATTGCAAGTTTTATACGTATTATAATAATCTCAAAGTCCAAAATAAATCACTAACAATATTCAATATCAAGTTCATTGACCTATGTAGCTAGGTGGTAAATAAACAATTGGATGGTCAAGCAATCTCAAGTGGCCAATTTGCAGCCCATTGAGATGAGAGAGCAAGCCTGACTAATTTACATGAAATGGCTTGGGTTGTACTCAGTCATGCACAGGCCTATCATAAATATGAGTTTCGCAAAGTTGAATTTTCAAAGACTTCCAAAATTACTCGCAAAGGTCTACCATATCAAAATAAACTGCTCCAAAAAAAGTTGATTTTTTTTTTCAATCACAATTTGTTCAAATATCGCGGGATAAGTTTTATATATCCACGTAAAGCTGATATGTGTTCATCTTTACAATGATACAAAATTTGAAGCAATCCCTTGCTCCAGTGCTCAGCTACTTGCTCGAGAACATGGGGGGGGGGGGGGGGGGGGGGGGGGGGGTCACAATCTGAATGTGCCAAAATCAACACTATTTCGTGCTCAAAAGAACATTTTTGTTGTCTGTTCAATGAAGTGTTACATAGACCACTACAGTGTAGTGTGATGATTTTTAAGCACAAAATAGTGTTGTTTTTGGCACTTTCAAATTGCGACCTCCCCATGTGGCTGAGCACTGGAAAAAGGGATTGCTTCAAATTGGATATCATTGTAATGATGAACACATCAGCTTTTACATGATATATTAAACTAAATGAACATATCCTGAGATATTTGAACAAATTGTGATTGAAAAAAATTCCACAAAGTTTTTTTGAGCAGTTTAGTATTAGTACACATTGGGGCGACACTTTTATTTATGACAGAATAACAAGTTTCCAAGTATTTGTCATAGTGCTTGAATTTGCTCCAAGTCGACATGGAGCATATCATCCAATCCCGATTCTGTACTACAAAAGTGTCACAATCTTAACTACACAAAATGACCTGCATGTACAATATATTCATTAAATCAACTGCCAACAGATTGGGGTATTTATTGGCAGCAATGGTCCTAAACTAGATCAGATTTGGTGGTCGAAAAATGCTGGCATAAGTTTGTATCAAATCACAAACTTTATTATAAACCAAAAGCCAACAAAACAAATTGCTCATTCCAAAATGATACCAAATGTACTTGCAGATCTAAACTATACTCATATAAATACCATCTCAAAGTATAAATATTCAAAGTGTAAATTGGTTCCAAAAAGTTATGCTCCAGGTAAAGAAACAACTAGATCATTTCTTAACCAGCACCAAAGTTTCAATTGACTTCGCTAGTCATGTAAAAGGTATCCAACAATAATTGTCTTTACTGGGTACATACATTGCATTATCTTGCAATTTCATTCTTTCTTCAACATTTTGAACTTGTGATCATTAACCTTTTCTAATCAAGAAAAACAAACAAGTAGCAAATCATATTAATAAAATGATTATTGTGGAATTTTTAACATTGAGCAATTTACCACTTTTCACTACGGTATAGCAACAAATCAGTCACATGTACAGGGTCTCTCTGGATCCAAATTTGAGATCACCAATTTTCATTACACACTGGTAACTACAAAACCTTGAAATGTAACTACTAACATTATTACCCATATAGGTTATTTCATTTCAACTTAGAGTTGATGTTGTAAAGGAGATACAAATACCACACCCAAAAATATATTGCATTGAACACGTTCAGGATAATCTTCTGCAGAAAAGTTAATGAACCAAGTAACTGTGGGTGATATGCGAAGTTGAAGAAGTAATGTGTAGCCATGATGAGTATGCCAACTGCTTTCATCAAGTCGCCCGTGGAACACACTTCTTCAACTTCAGCTATCAGGGTGTAATCCTTGACGGTTTCATTTACTATGGCAGCAAATGAGCCTTCATACTGATTGTGTATGTGTGATGGGATGGACTCTTCATCTACCTATTGAAGTATTACATTATCTTGCAATTTCATTATTTGTTCAAAATTTTGAACTTGTGATCATTAACTTTTTTAATCAAGAACAACAACTTGACAAGTAGCAAATCATATTAATAAAAGGATTGTGGAATTTTTAACGTTTCAATTTGACTGTTGTCAGCAACAAATTAACATTTACTGAAAAAACAATGAGCAATTTACCACTTTTCACTACGGTATAGCAACAAATCAGTCACATGTACAGGGTCTCTCTGGATCCTCCAAATTTGAGATCACCAATTTTCATTACACAATGGTAACTACAAAACATTGAACTTTTATGTAACTACTAACATTATTACCTATAGGTTATTTCATTTCAACTTAAGTTGATGTTGTAAAGGAGATACAAATACCACACCCAAAAATGTATTGCATCGAACACGTTCAGGATAATCTTCTGCAGAAAACTTAATGAACCAACTATAACTGTGGGTGATATGCGAAGTTGAAGAAGTAATGTGTAGCCATGAGTATGCCAACTGCATTCATGAAGTCGGTCATGGAACACAATACTTCACCTTCAGCTATCAGGGTGTAATCCTTTACGGTTTCATTTACTATGGCAGCAAATGAGCCTTCATACTGAATGTGTATATGTGACAGGAAGGACTCTTCATCTAGCAATTGGGTCATTCCATGTCAAATCAACCAATGGTGGTACAGGTCACCTCTCAGATTTGGCTGAAATTCATTTCTAGTATACATCTATAGGTACCATGAACACATGCCAAATATAAAATTCCAACGCCAAGTCGTTTCGAAATTATGGCCCTTCAAAGTTCGAAGGTACCCACCTTAAATTGTGCGCATTTTGAGTCGTTGAATAGTTTTCGTTTTTAAATGCCTATTAATAGAGGACCTTTGAAATAAGATTGAAAGCTAAAAATTGATACTTAAGGGTGACTGTAACCCAAACAAGACCTCAAAACAAGTGTATCTCATCCCCCTTTCTCTCTACAGGCAGCTCAAAACACCAATTTAGACCGTCGAACAAATTAATTTCCATTTTAAGACCCCTTAAATTATAGTTGATAGTCACCGAAAAGCTTCATATTGCATGTGTATTGTCCAGGTCACATGTTGTTACCCCAAGGAAGGATAAAACTCTCATTTATTTAATTAATGGTTGGCAAGGGTCCAAAGAAGCTCCAGACAGAAAATATTGAAAAAACACAGACCTTCTTTGTGACCTTTGACCTAGCCAACAGTTTAAATCAAACTTTAAACTCACACCATTTGTTAATACATGTCTACCATTCATATA
Organism: Ophiura sarsii; assembly: GCA_035610835.1. NCBI lineage: Eukaryota > Metazoa > Echinodermata > Ophiuroidea > Amphilepidida > Ophiuridae > Ophiura > Ophiura sarsii. The sequence continues at coordinate 22,250,898 of CM069443.1, forward strand.
AACCAAAAAGGTTTTTAGAGACTCTTCTCCTTCATGGTCAGGCAACTCTTTGTAATTTGTGTTTTTTCCCATTTTCCATGTAAACTGCTCACAAAAAGTTAGGAAGCTTTTTTTAATCAAGTATATTTTTATTATTTATTACCCTCTTGTATCTGTTATATATCAATGGGAAAGCTGAAGTGTTCCTCTTTAAAATGATACCACATTTGCAATGATCAAATGTTGCTGAACTTGGCCACATGAATGAGAATGAGGCAAAGTCACAAATCAAATGTGCCAAAATTACCGTTATCTGTGCCAAACAGTCAATATATAGGTAATGATCAATAATCAAACCGGTCATGCTTGAGAACCATGAATGGTTTACACAAAGATTTGCACCAGTGGCGTAGCTCAGGGGGGGGGGGGGGGGGGGGCGGGGGCAGGGGGCATGCCCCCCTGACGAAAAAAAAACCCCTTTGTGCCCCCGCCCCCAGCCCCCTCTAAAAAAATTAAAAAAAGGAGAAGCAAAAAAGAAAATAATGATAAAAGACCGAGATGGCGGGCGGTTATGTGTGGGTATATAATCGTATATTCAACCCAAATAGTCAAATAAGGCAAAATAATACATGTTTTACATGTATTGTGCGATATTTTTTGACCGTGCGAAATGTTTTGAACCTCAACCCCCCCCCCCCCCCCCCCCCCCCCCCCCCCCCCACCACTTACGTGAATTTCACGAGTTGGTGACTGGGGAAAAAGTTGGGTCAACCTTTTACGAAAATTTCAGAATCTTGCCCCCCCCCTGAAAAAAATCCCAGCTACGCCACTGATTTGCACCAGTGAGCACAACACACACACCCCAACCCTCATCTCTTTAGAAAACCATTATTTGGGTATTTGCAAGACTGGGTTTAATGATTCCAGGTGGAAGGTCATGAAGGTAAGTGATGAAAGGTTTAGGCCTACAACTTGTACATTTTTTCTGAGACACAGTAAACGTATTTGCAGTTTCAATATGCCGCGTTTAACAGATTTGGAGAGAGCCCCTGCCATTACCTATGACTGTTAAGCACAGATAACGGTAATTTTGGCACATTTGATTTGTGACTTTGCCTCATTCTCATTCATGTGGCCAAGTCCAGCAACATGTCATCATTGCACATTTGGTATCATTTTAAAGAAGAACACTTCAGCTTTCCATTGATATGCAACATAATACAAGAGGATAATAAATAATAAAAATATACTTGATTAAAAAAAGTTTCCTAACTTTGTGTGAGCAGTTTATAATGACTGGTGAATTTGGCAACCCATTTCAGATTATGACTAAGTATTTTAATCAGCATTTTTAAGAAAAAATGTCTCAAGAAATTTCTGTGACAGAATTGCGACATTATGAAAGATATGGGGAAACAAAATTACACATTCATTTTCCAACAAATACTTGGGTCAAAATCTGAAATGGGTTGCCGAATTTAGCAGTCATGATACATAGAAAATGGGGAAAATACCCCAATTTAAAACAGTTGCCTGACCATGGAGGAGAAGAGTCTCTAAAATTGTTTTTGGTTTATATGAATGGTTAGACATTTATTAACAAATGGTGTGAGTGTTAAGTTTGATCAGGGATACTATTAATTTTGGGATAGGAAAGTCCTATACTAACGTACGTAGCGAAAACGGACTCTTTTGCATATTTGAATAAATTATAGTAATCGTCCGGAATGCGTCCGTGACCGGCGTTCAACGCGTTTAACAATGTTTAACCGGGTTTAACGGCAGGTTAGTCAGCATAGGTTTGGGGGCGCTGTAGATTTAAACAGACGACGGTGGCCACGCGAAACCTAAATTTTGAATTCGTATTGATTAACACGTAATCGCGAATTTTAAACTATCATTTTGACAAATACATCATAATTAAAAGGATTTTTATCGTTAACCGGGCGATGACTGTTAAAAATAATTCAAAATGGTGCACTCCCGTTGCCAAATTGGGTCGTCTGAGAGACGCGTGGCCAGCGTTGCGTCGTCTGCTACAATCATCACGCCTGATCGGTATAGCGCCCCCAATTCTATGCTGACTAAGTTCAATTTAAAAGTGGACCCGATCGGCAAGCTCAGTGACATACCCCTGGTTTGATTTTAACTGTTGGCTAGGTCAAAGGTCACAAAGAATGTCGGTGTTGTTTCAATATTTTCTGTCTGGAGCCTACTTTGGACCCTTGCCTATTTTGGACCCTTGCCTACTTTGGACCCTTGCTAACTATTGATTAAATGAGTCAGGGCTCTATCCTTGCTTGTGGGTAACAACATGTGACTGTACAATACCCTTATAAAAAAGACGCGATCATATTATGATCGTAACGAGGTCGTAACGATCTAATTTAGATCGTTACGACCATAATTATGATCGCTTATGATCGCGTGTTTCGATACGACCATATTATGGTCGTAATTTTACGACCATATTTCATGATTTATGGTCGTATTTTTGATCGTTTTCAAAACGACGTAATATTACGACCATAATTCACAATTATGATCGTATTTTTTGATCGTTTTTCAAAACGACCATATTATGGTCGTAATTTTAGAATACGATCATAATCTTGAAAATATGATCGTAAAATTACGACCATAATATGGTCGTTTTGAAAACGACCAAAAATATACGATCATAATTGTGAATTATGGTCGTAAGACGTAATATTACGCCCATAATATGGTCGTTTTGAAAACGATCAAAAATACGACCATAAATCATGAAATATGGTCGTAAAATTACGACCATAATATGGTCGTGAAAATATGGTCGTAAAATTACGACCATAATATGATCGTTTAAAAACCATTTTCAAAACGACCATAATTATGCTTGTAATTTTACAATCATATTTCAGGATTATGATTGTATTTTGGAGAGTTTTCAAAACGATCTTATTATGCATGCTTGTAATTTTGCGATCATATTGCCCAATTATGATCGCAAAATAATTCAATTGAATGAATTAATGTTGATATAAAATTTTCAGATTATATATCATATTATAGGTGGTTTTTTAAATTTTCAATGCAGCTGTCCCACAACTTTGGACGTGGCATTGTAGGGTCAGAATTTCGTCAAAGGTCAATCCATTTAGATTCCTGCAAAGGATTTTCGATTTCTCCTTGAAATTCTGACCATGGCGTTGGTTAGGTTAATTACCCTGTGGCCCATCCCTATTCAGCTGCATTTGTTAGCCAAATTGATGAAAAAGTCAGACTCTGACAGAGACAGAGATATGTAGATATCCAAATTGATGAAAAATCTTGAAGGATGGAGGATGTCCTAGTCCTACCCGTAATTAACTCGGACGCGATGCAAGATTAAAGATGGATGAGAACGCCATGCTTGAAGATGTTTGACGGGAAAGATGTACTTGTTAAAATCGGGGTAAATTCCCTTGAAGTATATAATAACTTTCTTAATTTACAACTCACAAAGACTCAATGGTTCATAGTCTAGATCCGATGTGGGTTTAGAACCTTTTGAACAGATATTTTTTAATTTGCACAGAATCTGAGAATATTCACATTTATTTCAATAATTTGTAGGCCTAAAAAATATATCATTTATTTATCATGTCCTATGTTTATTTAATTTATTAATTTCAATTTGAATTTCTTACTTTGATTTGATTGATCGGGATTTGATTCCATGAAATGATGAAAATAGTAAGTTGAGCCCTGATTCTTCACTTGACGTAAGTGCGTGATCAACATGAATTAATAACAAAGCCGTATATCATTGTGAAAATACACACGACTTTGAATTTATTTCAGGCCAGTCACACATGACACACGATGCAGAACTGTCGAATTCCTCAGTCATCCATCCATGGACCATCGATGCCTGCGTATACTTCATACTTTTTCGCAATAATATCTCATCTTGATCTTCTACCATCTAAGCTATCGTTTCAGGAGGTCATCTTTTTCCTATTTTTGCAATTTTATCTGTCGTAACTGTCATCAAAAAGGTTCAAAAATCCATCTAATTACCACGAATATGATGATGATCAAACAGTATACAGTGCAAGCAGCGATTGTTGACAGTGTTTCTAGAAGTTATTCCAACTTTTAATTTATAGTTTTTACATCTTTTCATTTGAAACCGTGGTCTTAATAATCCAAAAGAAAGATAGGAGTATAATATAATGTAACCAACTAGTTTTATTTTTATTTTTAATGTTAAATTGTAAGTTTGGCAACCAAATATGAGAGTTGAAATTAAAAACATGTACTTTTTCTAGGTCTGCTTTTTACCCAGAGTGCAACACACACACTTCCTGTTACACAATTATGAAATTTATCAACTCAACCGTTGTTACGATTTGTTAGATGAAAATTCAAAATTGGCAGTTAAATAAAAGGAACCCAGGTAGTTATCATTTGTATGGAAAAAAACATGTTGTTCAGGAATTACACTGCAACTTTTCTGTTTCTAGAATATGACTGCAGAGTTTGTTAAAAATGTGTGTGTAGGCCTAATTAATTTTGGCTCTGTGCAGTGCGAGTGCATGGACTGGACTGGAGTGTGTGTCATGTAATGTGTGTTACAGTTTGGGAATGGTAGCAGAATTCTTAACACATTTACAAATCCGACTAACTTCACAACAGACACACTAGTGCAATCTACAAGGACTGCTGAGTGTAAACAATGGATCATGGAAGGCCTTAGATGTATATGGTAAGGAAGTGTATATGCTTTTCACAAGAATTGTGCATCATAATAATTTAATTAATATTGGCATTGTTTCTGTTGATTTGAAATCAATTGATTTCTTTTTATAAAATTAAAAAATTAATAATTGTACAAAATTAAAAAAAAGCTTTTCATTTCACAATCAGGCCTGCACGTTACTACTAGTAGTAGTACTATCGTAAATAGGTCCACACAGACACAGATAAACAATTCAACTGTGCTGTGGATGTGCTCAACAATAGTAGGCCTATACTGGTCACTGGATATTATCTGGATAGCTTTTATCATGTTTTTGAAGTTATGAGGACCTAAAAGGCTGATTATAATAAAGTATATATTTGAATAATAAATAAATGAGACCTGATCACTTATTATCATGATCCATGACATTATAATGATTGGGTTGCAGATATTCATTTATTTCCAACCAATGCACCACTATTTTATTACTAAAGTAAATAGCTCTATTTCGTCACTGTAGTATATCATGCATGCTAAAACACATTCTACATGTAAGTCAACATTAACGTCATATTGCTATCAAGGCACACACATTTGTACACGCATGTGTGTACGCATACACTGTTGTACAGGCAGCAGACCTCTCATCTAGGTTGATCAATCGGTTGGGCCTTTTTTATTCTTATTTTTTCCTTGAAAATGACCGGGTATAAATAATGAACTAATCTGTATTTTCGTCAATTCTAAAACAAGGTCGGTTGGGTGCATTTTAACTAGGTTTTTGGTTTCGTGTGTTGGGATTTATAGTTCATAAATTTAATTTTTGTTTTATAAATATCATCTTATTTACAGCAGGATGCAACTGAGTCTGACTGATGGGGAGATGGATCATCTATAAAAGGTCAAAGGGAATGCAGAATTACAAGAATTAACACACCAAAAACGTACAACTGCTTAGGACTGAAATGGATGACCTACACATACTTACAATAAGGTACATACTACATACAAATAGTTCTAGTTTAGACATAATTGCGATATTCTCAACACCATTACCGAAACACCAATTTCAAATTATCCCTAACCTTCCCAGAGGCCACAAAAGGCTACAGCAAATAATCTTGTGGCACACAAAAGGCTACAGCAAATAATCTTGTGGCACAATTACAGCGAGCTGTCAAATGGTCTTGAAAAAGTTACAAGCTCCTCCGTTAGCGCAGTGAGTTAGACGCGGGCAGCCCGGGTTCGATCCCCTGCGTGTGCGAACAGTGATCTTTCCCCCCCCCCAAATTTGACCAGTTTTCTCCCCTGCCCTGTCGCTGAGAGTTATAGTACACCTATCAGTTGTAAGACGCACCCTATGACCCCCGGGAGAGGTGCGTCGTTTACCAAAAAAAATTGACGGAGGGTACGTCCGTGGCAGCCTTTGGTCCATCAAAAAAATGATGGAGGGTGCGTCAAGGTCCGTCACTTTACATGGGTGCGTCACAGTGTACATCTGTTTACGAACAACAAAATACGACCTTTAAATATACGCTATAGGGCTACTATACCACATAACTCCTTAATACCGCCAACCAGGCTCCACTTTAATACCGCAAACATCACTCCGATATTTTATACCGCATGTTCTAAAATGCCTGAAATCACTCGATCATCAATACAAGAGTTTGGCAACGAAAAAAACAAGGAACCGCAGTAGACCGAGAACCTTTCATTTTAAGAGAAGTGTCACGTATACAAGCATCTTCATGGTATAAGATAGGGGATCAGCATTGCGCTCTTCCGCATAAGCGCAGAACAATCTAAGAACACAGAGGTAGTAGGACAGGCCCCCGGAAATGAATTTGGTCGGGGATGTGCGGCAGGAGATTCAAATAAAAAACATAGGCCTACCCGGTCCGGGGTCTATATAATTATTCGAGGGCCAGGGTTGACAACATCGAATAAGGGCAGATCCCCCGTGAATTAAAAGTAGTTTCATTTCCAGTAGATCGTGTTTTATCCAGTTATAGTCAACGATATCTGACGACGGGGTGCGTCGTCATGGTCCGTCAGAATCCACCAATGGTGCGTCCAAAAATTGACGGAGGGTGCGTATTTGGAAGGCAATGGTCCGTCGTTTTTTTGACACAGGGTGCGTCATGGTACATGAGAAGTCGACGCACCTCGGTAAAGTGACGCACCACTCCCGGGGGTCATAGGGTGCGTCTTATACAACTGATAGGTGTATTAGGGTTATAAATATAACTAGGTGTTATATATCAGAACAGGAAGTGTGGAATAGTTGGTTTGTAAGGGTTTATAATATTTATTAATACATTTTGTGATTGATACTTATTTGTAAATATTTGATTTTTATTTACCATGCAGGTTGATGTTGACGTATACTGAAAGATGAGTGGTGAACTACAGGTTTCCTTCCCAAAAAGATTCTGGAATATACAGCGCCTCTATCGGATTCTAACAGTAACAATCATTTAATCATGACCCAACCTGTCCTGCGCCATTACAAATGTAGTAAAGAACAATGTTTTATTCTGAATTTGCAGACTTACTGCTCATGCTCACTTCACAATTCACATTTGTAATGTTTATTAATAATGAACTGTGAAAAGAAAGGATTGATGATGATAGATTGATATTATGGTGTAAGGTCAAATAAATGTGTTCCTATGCAAATAATTGTGCGATCAAATTTATTCGTTCATTTATTTTATTTATCCTGCATTGATGAAAAACCTCAAAGCTCATATAACTGCATGTTTTGATATGATCTTTGAGGATGGTGTCCTGTAGTTCCTGGTATTATGCTTTTGTGATTTATCCATGGAACCACCATAATGTGCTAAATGAATCATAATTTTGATCGTATTATATTGCGATCATAATTTTGATCGTATTATATTGCGATCATAATTTTGATCGTATTATATTGCGATCATAATTTTGATCGTATTATATTGCGATCATAATTTTGATCGTATTATATTGCGATCATAAATTTGATCGTATTATATTGCGACCATAAATTCAATACGATCATAATTGCGATCAATCTTGATCGTATAATTATTATGGTCGCTGGGGTTCCAAATACGATCATAATTTTGATCGTATTATATATTGCGATCATAATTTTGATCGTATTATATTGCGACCATAATTTTGATCGTATTATTTGCGATCATAATTTTGATCGTATTATATTGCGATCATAATTTTGATCGTATTATATTGCGATCATAATTTTAATACGACCATAATTGCGATCAATCTTGATCGTATTATTATGGTCGCTGGGGTTCCAAATACGATCATAATTGCGATCATAAAAAACGACCATAATTTATGGTCGTTTTTATGATCGCAATTTATGATCGTTCTTTCTATAAGGGTACACATGCAATATGATTATGAAGCTTTTCTGTGACTATCAACCATGATTTAGGGGGTATTAAAATGACAATTAATTTGTACGACAGACTAAATTGGTCTTTTGAGCTGCCTGTAGAGAGAAACAGCGATAAGATACCCCCTTTCCAAACTGTGGAAGGTAGTCCTTCCATAGTTTGTTCACTATGCCATCTCGTCTATCAGCAAAAGTGAGGTCCATAAGCATCCTAATCTTAGTAGTATCTTGCCTCAACTTTCGATTTTCAACCTGCATCAGTTGAATGTGTTTCTCAATTGTTGTATCATCTTCGCCCACCATTGGTGTTTTGAGCTGCCTGTAGAGAGAAACAGCGATAAGATACCCCTTTCCAAACTGTGGAAGGTAGTCTTCCATAGTTTGTTCACTATGCCATCTTGTGTCCATAAGCATCCTAATCTTAGTAGTATCTTGCCTCAACTTTAGATTTTCAACCTGCATCAGTTGAATGCGTTTCTCTATTGTTGTATCATCTTCGCCCACCATTGGTGTTTTGAGCTGCCTGTAGAGAGAAACAGCGATAAGATACCCCTTTCCAAACTGTGGAAGGTAGTCCTTCCATAGTTTGTTCACTATGCCATCTCGTCTGTCAGCAAAATCGAGGTCCATAAGCATCCTAATCATAGTAGTATCTTGCCTCAACTTTCAATTTTCAACCTGCATCAGTTGAATGTGTTTCTCTATTGTTGTATCATCTTCGCCCACCGGCCACTTAGGTAAGTAGTGCGTAACTCCCCACTGGTTAGCCGGCCTATTCTTTGCAGTATCTGTAGGTGCCGATGTACTTTTAGTAGGTTTGGCTAACTTGGCTGGTGGCTTTGCATGTTCATTATCTTTCTCATGCCGCTTTCGTTCATTTCTGAATTTTTGTGACAAGGCGTTCTTCCAATAGTTCTGAAATGAAAATGCAATGTAACACACATTTTAATTTCATTTTACCCTAATCCATTCATCTCCAGTTAGACATTATAATCCATTCATCTCCAATTAGACATTATATTTTCAGTGGGGGGGAGGGGTAGGAAGTTGGGTTGGGGGGGGGGGGCTGCTGCCGTAAGGGGGGAATTTTATTTTTTGAGGTATTCATTCATATTGAATTGTGCGAGGTAATTTTTTTCTTCTTTTTTTACTCATCAGGGGGGGGGGGGATTTTTTTTTTGGGGGGGGCCTGCATAAAGGGGGATTTTTTTTTAAAACTTCCTTCCCCCCCCTGAAAATCTAATGGTGCATCCCTTAAACTAATCATTATAAGACAATCCTGATGAATACACCTTTCATGTCTGGTTCCAAAATATTCAAGGGCACTAACAGATCCTTCATGGAGGGAGCCCTCCATTTTCTTCTTCAGAAATTGGGTTTTTCACAAACGTAATACTTATATAATCATTAATTATACATGGGTTAGCATGGGTTGGTACCCTGGGTTTCACGTCCGTAGTATACTGCCTTTTGGAGTAGTCCAGAAGGGAAAGGACTAATTTATGAATCTGGCATTTGTAAATTTATGAATATAGCGTAAATGCTGCACCTGTTAAGTTACGTCACTGTCCAGAGGAAGCCAAATAGAGTATAGGGCCGTGATTGGTCAATTACCTATTTGAATTCAAGTATGTCACATCTTCACGTTTTACTGCGCCCTTGCCATCGCGAATGACGCTGTTATGCATGATACGCACCAGTTGCATGAGATGCTGGGGAATCGTATACGCTGTGATCGACAAATTGTTGTTTTAAATTGATTATACTAGTGATAGCGTCTAGTCTAGTAATAGTAGTACTATAGGACCTAGTCGTGGACTTGTGGTTGGCATGGGAGTACTTTGGGCGGTAGACAAAATAGTTGAGACAATCATGTGTGCATTTTTGTTTACACCATACCAATTTTTTTTTTTTTTTAGAAAAAAAGTTTAAAAAATAATTCTCTGAAACTATGATTAGTAACAAAAAGAAAATCGCATACCTCATAGCCTATTTTCCAAAAATAAACTAAAAAATGGCACAGCACTTACCTTATTTGCAAAATGTTTCTGAGACAGACTATTTTCTTTGTTTGGCCTAAGCTAGAAATTGGAGTCAACGGTTGGTGTTTTGTAATGCTGCATTTTCCCTTTTGGCCTTTTCAGATTCTCCATCTCTCAAGTTAGTTGCACAATGCCATCCTGCTGCAATGGTAATTAATGATAGAATATATGAAAGTATGAACTTAATGCCAACATTTGACAAGATGAGCATCAAAATAAAAATCTGAAATCCCAAAAAATAAGGCCTACTATATTAGTGGGCATGATCATAATATTTTGAAAATAAAAGTATCTCTTTGAAAATGGAATGCATGCACATATAGAAACAAAGTACTTTTCTATGAAAAATGATGGTTCAACCATGTCTGCAGGCTGAATAATAAAAAAGTTATAACCAAAAGTAGTTTGCCTCATATTGCTAAAACTGATCAAGTTATACACATTTTAAACCATTTTAGGTTAAAAATGTTTACTTTCATGATGTCCAGTTGCTTGTGTTTGGATATTTAGACATCAGTGAATACATCCCAGCCCAATTCGTACTACTTCGCTGGATTTAAAAGAGGTAAACATGGAGTTTTCCACATATTTTTGCTACAAAATTGTCAAACAAAGGGCGCCCTCTATTATAGTCCATGTTATGAACATCCCTTCCTATAGTATTCAGGCCTTGAAATAAGAAATGAAAAGGACAGGCAATTTAAGGCAATTTGAAAGGGGCACCAACTTTATCAAAGGCCATTATAAATGTACTTTTGAATGGAGTAAAAACAGGCAGAAATTGAGGGCATCAAGGCTACTAGTACTAGGTGGGGCATCGAAGGCAATTGCCTTCGATGCCTTCGATTAATTCAAGCCCTGCAGTATAGTATGATTACAAATTGAACTAGAGCACATTGCGCTTCAAGAAGCGCGGATATTGGCTTTCTTATTTAAAATCTGACAAGAGGTCATTGACCCCTTGTGACCCCATATGACATGTTAATCTTTTTTAATAGCTGTTTACGTGAAATAACTGAATATTCACATTTTGACCTCTAGTGACCCCTTGTTGACCTTTCACTTAATTGTACTGATTGACTTATTTTCTTGGCTCATCAAACCAAACAAGATGTCAAAGTTTGGTCTAAATCGGACAATGTCTTAACTTTTATGCCTGTAAAGTTCAATGACCCTTAGTGACCCCATATGACATGTGAATTTTAATAGCAGGAGACCCTATGCACATGGTCATAAGGAATCATTTGACTATTTGTGGCGATTGTAACATGTAAAGTGTAGGAGTAGCGTTTTTAAGGATATTCACATTTTGACCTCTAGGGACCCCTTGTTGACCTTTGACCTAGTTCAAATGATTGACTTATTTTCTTGGCTCATCAAACCAAACAAGATGTCAAAGTTTGGTCCAAATCGGACAATGTCTTAACTTTTATGCTTGTAAAGTTCAATGACCCCTAGTGATCCCATATGACATGTGAATTTTAATAGCAGGAGACCCTATTATGCACATGGTCATAAGGAATCATTTGACCAAGTGTGGTGATTGTAACATGTAAACTGTAGGAGAAGTAGCATTTTAAAGGAGTGTTTGGAAGAAAGAAAGAAATCTGAGGAGCACAGTATTGGCTCGCTGCGCGAAGCCAATATAAAGACACACAGGGTAAAATTTAAGACTCGCTCCGATTTTGACTGGTCATGACTCATTTTGTAGGCATTGATGAGACAAGAAAAAAAGTCAATCATTTTTTTGGGGTCAAAGGTCAAGAAAAGGTCACTAGGGGTCCTAATGTAGTAAAAATGTACATTTCGACCCCTAGTGACCTTTTTTTGACCTTTGACCCCAAATTCATGATTTTTTTTTAGAAAGTAGATTTTCTTGCAGATTTACATTTCTGCTCATAGGCCTAGTAAAAAAATAAACATGTTTCCCGTCCCCGCCCGCCTCAGTTTTAGCCGCCGCCTCCTGTTTTTTACTATTTACTATTAAAAAAAAATAAAAATAAAAATCTTGGGGAAAAAATAGCAAAAAATTGGAAAATAGTAAATAGTAAGACCCTCCTCCCTCCTTTTTTTAAAAAGTCCGGACGGGAAACATGTTATTTTTGTTAGTATGCCTAAATCGTATTTATACATTCCAAGTTACAGAGCGATATGATTCCTAATTACTAAAATATAAACTGTCGTGTTAGGGGGGGGGGGGGGGGGGGGGGGGGGGGGGGGGGTAGGGTCAAAAAGAAAATGCACGCTCACAAAATTTCGCAGTCACAACATTTCGCACGGTCACAACATTACGCACGGTCACAAATTTCGCACGGTCACAAATTTCGCACAGATTTGTTGACTAGTAGTCTAGTGTTGTGCTTTTGTACTGCGAAATTTTCTTTACACTTTCTTTCCCTTTCTTCTTTTCTTTCTTTCTTCTTTTCTTTCTTTCCCTTTTTTTCTCTGTTTCCTTTTTCTTTTTCCTCCCTTTTTCCTTTCTCCCTCTCTTTTCCTTTTCTTTCCCTTCCCCCTTCTTTTTTACTTTTCCCTTCCCCCCATTTTCCCTGGTGGGTAGGTTTGAATTTCCTGCTGAGCACCTTCAGGGGGGGGGGGGGGGGGGGAACTGTCGTCCCCCCCCCCCCCCGGCTGTTACGCCACTGGGTTGGAATACAAGCGCTACGTTCAAGGTATTGGTTCAATCAACCAACCAATGCAAAGCTTCCGAATTCTGAACCACATCGGAACTGATCGGAATATATTTTAAACAAAATTCATGAAAATGACTTGATGACTGATGTGCCGCTTTAATCCTCTACTACGGCACCATGTCATGCAAGGCTACACTTGGCTTGTTGAATGTTTCATGAAATATACTAAAATATCGTTAAACTTACCTTGTTTGACTGCAATACAACACACACCATTACACCAACAACGACCGAGAGCAGACGACTTGTTGTGGCAAGATGGCAAGATGGCGGCCGGCGGAGACGTGTGTGCCTGGGCTATCCCATAATATATTTTACTTTTGACCAATCACGATTTTTGGAACGATCTTTACTCACTTGCAAATAAGTAAACGTGTAAACTGACCCATTAAAATGCATTGACTCATGTCTTACGTGGGTCAATTCAAATGGGTCAGACTGTATTGACTCATCATACGTGTCTCGACATGTCGACCGACCCATTCAAATACATTGACTCATCTTACGTGGGTCAATTCCAATGGGTCCGAATGCACGACCCATCCTAAGTGAGTCGCTTCGCCGGGACACGGTCACTTGACACAGCTAGACGGGTAATGTGAGATGACCCACTGCAAGTGAGTCACTTGACCCATCTTTGACCCAGAAAAGTTTTCTGTGTAGGTGGATGCAGGAGAATTTTCTCAAGTTGAATGATGAGAAGACCGAATTTGTTTTGATTGGTTCTAGACAACAAATGTCAAAGGTTTATGTCCCACATATTACAATTGGTGATGCGGACATCACACCTGCAACAAAGGCTCGTAATCTAGGTGCTATTTTTGATTCATCAATGTCTCTTAATGCTCATATTTCTAATATTGTTCGTTCTGCTTCATTTCATATCAGAAACATTAGTAGAATAAGAAAGTACTTAAATCCTCATGCCACTGAACAAATTGTTCACAGTTTTGTAACCTCCCGGCTTTTTCAATTGCAACGCCACGTCTCTGGAATGCCTTACCCATTCATGTTAGATCATGCACATCCCTGGCACAGTTCAAGACCTATTTAAAAACCCATCTGACAAAGGATGCTTTTAATTAAAATTTTGTTTTTTCGGTTTCATATAAATAGGCTATATTTCTTTAAATTTCAAATATTAGTAGTATTACATGTATTCACACATTATGATATCATTATTGACATAATTATTATACTATTAAGTTGTATTTAGTTAAATTATTGTAGATTAAGTTGTACTTTAAAAATGTATGTTGTAATGTAAGTTATTTTTTGTATCGCGCCTCGAGCATCATTTTTGGTGGATTAGTGCGCATTATAAATCCACATTATCATTATCATTATCATAACAATGAAAACAAAGTGACGATACTGAACAGAAATTTATTTTTATTTTTAAATCACCAGCATGTTATAGGTCGTCACATGCCGTTGACAACAAACAACATGAAGTCAACAAATTTCAGATTGCATCGATCATCACCAAAGCGGCCAAAATATAGCCCTTGCTGTACTTCCTTGAAATATAACCATCGAACAGAATATTTACCCATGGGATTCTTCTGCATTCCCGTGTTATCATATACACAGAATGCAAGTGATCCGGATGTAAAAAATACCAGTGGCGGCGACCCGTGGGGAGCATTCCCCCCTTTTTTTTTATTCAATTTAGTTCAAAATTAGACAAAATTTGACAATCTTTATATAACATTGCATTTTTTTCCCCTTACCAAATTAGGTTAAATTAGACACAATATGACAATTTTAGCGTAGAATGGCAGACATTTTTTTCTTCTCTTCATGGCCCTTAAAAAATGTAGAATGCTGGCGCCGCCACTGAAAATTACTCGGATGACCGGGGCGACCTATAAGGAGCTAAGCAAATCATACAGTTAAATTCCTCTCTTCAAGCATATTTCCGGCCAAGTCAGTCTACATTTTGTTTTTGTTGGTCATAGTGGACTGAGTTGTTCACTCCAGGTACCTTCAGGGGTGTGCCACTCAGCTTGCCGATCAGAAGCCACTTTTAAAGTAAAATTTTGTCAGCATAGAATTGGTGGCGCTATACCGATAAGGCGTGATCCTAGATAAGCGTAAGCTGTAGGATTTCTATGGGCGTGATTGTAGCAGATGACTCGACGCTGGCCACGCGTCTCTCAGACGACCCATTATGGCAACGGGGAGTGCACTATTTTGAATTATTTGTAACAGTCATCGCCCGGTTAACGATGAAAATTCTTCTAATTATGATGAATTTGTCAAAAATGATAAGATTAACATTCGTGATTACGTGTTATTCCAATACAAATTCAAAATTTGAGAGAATGAGCCACGCTTTTTTGTTACAGCGTGGAGCTCAGTCAAATGGGCAATTTTTCTTGATAATTACCATGAATCGATTACTATGATTAAAACGAGGAACTAAAGATGACGATGGGAATCGTAGGTTAGAACAGATCTAAGTATGACTAGCATATATAATATCGTCAGTTGATAGCAACCCGACACAACCTTCAGTAGATAGGAACCTGTCATCTAAAACACTTAGTCCACTATGCACCGTCTAAAAACAAAAGGGCAATTTTACACTTTTTTGACCTCAAAAATGGTCAAATGTCAACCCTTATTAGTCAAGTTGGAGCCAGTTGGGGTCAGTCCCAATGGGTAAGAAATTTGGCTAACGGGATTGGCTAACGGACGGAACCAAAACGGAAGTGACAACACAGGACCTGACCATTTCTAGTGCTGGTGGTAAATTGGAAATGTATTCGACGGCTCAATAATTTCTGATTCTCGACAAACATAATATGCTGGGCATAAAAGCTGCTTTCGTGGCAACAGCAAAAATCACCATTATTAATGTTCATCTTGAATTAGGCTGAAGTAAATTATATAAAATTAAAAGAATTAACACTATACTGCGTATCCCTTTAAATAATTCTATTGACACGTCTAAACAAGTAACTATGAAACAATAAGAATAGACCATATCTACCGATCGTGCTCTGAAAATGTACTGCGAACCAGAAAGTTTGGTGAATGCTGAAAATATGTTGTCTGACGATTTTATACATTTATCTTATTTTTATTTCATGTATTTATATTTTGATCATCTATTTTTAAGGAGTTTTTTCCTGCAACTTTATTTGCGAATCACAATTCCTTTCCGAGAACCCTGTTCAACCCCCTCGTTCACGCGGATTTCGTAGCCCTGTTGAACTCATTCACCTAAAACATAGCTGGTCACGCGTTATGAACTCGCCTCCAAATAGGGTGGTGCCGTTACATTTTTTAGTCTCATTCTGTCATATTCCTCAAATATGTTTAAAACCACAAAAGCTATCTCAACAAATTTGGTATCATTTTAAAGTCCTAGTAACAAGCTATCTGCCTGCATAATGGCATTGGTATAGCTAATACAGAAATCGAGATACAGCTGTTTGAAGTTTGGGGACCAGGGGTGGTGCTGGAAGGGGTGCCGCCTGTACAAACTCAATGGGGATAATCCCATGTTTTGTCATCCCCTAATGTTACAAACACCATTCTGGTCCCATTTTAAGAGTATTTAGTAGTCTTTAAGTATGTGGTTCAACAGACTTGTCAACTATTTGTAACAACTAATTAATTATAGATAAGACCATGATCATCAGCGTTCTTCCTATTCGCTACACAGTCAACATGAATAATCAGCCTTAATTTACCGGATATATAAAAATGACTATAAAAGAAAAAGGTTTTCAACCTATGATAGCAAAAGTATACATTTTTTGAAAGCTTGTAACTAGAGGAGTTCAGAAATGCAGTTTAGATCAGGGAAGGGTTCATCCTTAAACAAATATTCCTGAAAATTCTAATAATATATAACATAAAAATTGGAGATATTCACTAGCCAGTATAAATACGATACCGAAGTAGTAACTTTGACAATTATATATCATCTAATGGGTAATTTCATGAGGAATTCAAATATGTAAAATAAATAATGATAGGGGTACACAGAAAAAATAAGTGAGTCATTATCGTAAAATGAGTCACTACACGGACAAAATGACTCATTTTGAGCCATAGTGTGTCACTACACGGACAAAATGACTCATTTTTCGATGATGACTCACCTTTTGTTCTGTGTAGGTATAAAAATATATGGATCTCGAATTAAAAATTAAAAAACTCTGATATTTTCCCGAACATTTCCGATCATACCATTTTAGTTCTTGGACGTACTATAATTTCAATGGGCATATTTGGTTTCCTCATGCAATTTCCTTCAGAAAATGTATACTTTTACCACCTCAGGGGGTATACAAGCAAATGTAAATGTGTAAAGTTAAAATCATGTCGCGAAAGCCAAAATCCGTGTGTTACGCGAAAGGAGGCGAGCTTAAAACACATTGTAACGTGGTTTGGTATTTGTGTAAAGCACGTAAATAAAGATGACTCGAAGAGACCATACTTTTAGGTTAGATGACATGTTATTAACTCAATGTATTTAGTACTGCGCATGCGTGATGTAAAGCGCTAGATCTGGTGATATAATAATACATTATAATATATAGGGGTTACTCCCTATAACATCTCCCTTCCTTTATGGAAGTAGCTTTTAAAGTCATTTATATATTTATATGATTATCATGTTATCAACTATCAAGTTACATGTATTTGAAATAAACATGCTTTATGTGAGCACATTTATATATATTGAACAGTCAGTTGTTGAACTTAAGTTCAGATAACAATCACATTGTTGTCCACACATGACCAGCTATCATAGTGGCGCACATATCAACGTTTCGAATGACACAATAACGGTTATCCGATGCAAGGTTGACCGAATTGCAATTTGACGCACATCCGATTAACGTTTCGAATGACACAATAACCGTTATCCGGTTGACCGAATAATTCTTGCAATTTGACCTTCAGCAAAGGCCCAAAACAAAGGCTTGTATTAGTATTTCGTCAACATTAGATTGAAACGTTGCTGCAATCCAAGTTTCGGGTACAGGACGTGAGGCCACTCACACAATATTGTAATCCTTGTTCCGATGAACACCAACTGATACAATGGCACGTTTCAGGACATATGTCACATGGTTGTGCTGTTGTTGTTTCATTCTTCCAGTTGTTATTGAAGGTAATATAAATGTGTATTCTTTTTATTATTTATATGATGCTCTCAAACAATGCACCCAAAAGGGCAGATGATACACGCAAATGACGATTTTGGATTCATACTGAGGCCGAAAGCTGATATATGCAAAAGGCCATTTATTTGAGCGATTTTAGAGAAAACAGCATGACGCTAGGGCTTATTTGTGATCATAGATCACGGACCTTAGTCGATTTTTTAATATTTGACTTATTGACCTATAACCGTAGGTCACAGAGAAGGCAAACTTTTGAATATTGTTTGTACACATACTTTATTTTTGAATACATGAGGTGGTTTGATATATGTTGATCTCTATTGACCCCTTACTAGCCGTTGACCGGAGGTCACCATTGTCTTTTTAGAGACTTTTATGAAGACAAACAATAAAACATAGCTATTTAGAATATACGAGGTTGCTTTACGCTTTCCTGACCTTTTGTAACAAACGCTTGCTTCATGGCTGAGTACTCCCCTTTGTTTACACTAGGTATAATTAGGGCCTACATACTATTGCATGAAATTGTGAACGTAGTACTATTGAGTTGACAATATCCCATAGACTTGCGTAACACGTGGACAAACTGGTTTTTGAACATTATTCTTTAAACTGTCGCCATTTCTTTATTTATGCTTCATTTTCAACGCCGTTTCACCATAAATCACTAAGATAATGGCGTTTACGATAACATTAAATCTTCTTCTTCTTCTTTTCTTCTTCTTCTTCTTCTTCTTCTTCTTCTTCTTCTTCTTCTTCTCTTCTTCTTCTTCTTCTTCTTCTTCTTCTTCTTCTTCTTCTTCTTCTTCTTCTTCTTCTTCTTCTTCTTCTCTTCTTCTTCTTCTTCTTCTTCTTCTTCTTCTTCTCCTCCTCCTCCTCCTCCTCCTCCTCCTCCTCCTCCTCCTCCTCCTCCTCCTCCTCCTCCTCCTCCTCCTCCTCCTCTCCTCCTCCTCCTCCTCCTCCTCCTCCTCCTCCTCCTCCTCCTCCTCCTCCTCCTCCTCCTCCTCCTCCTCCTCCTCCCCCTCCCCCTCCTCCTCCTCCTCCTCCTCCTCCTCCTCTCCTCCTCCTCCTCCTCCTCCTCCTCCTCCTCCTCCTCCTCCTCCTCCTCCTCCTCCTCCTCCTCCTCCTCCTCCTCCTCCTCCTCCTCCTTCCTCTTCCTCTTCCTCTTCCTCTTCTTCTTCTTCTTCTTCTTCTTCTTCTTCTTCTTCTTCTCTTCTTCTTCTTCTTCTTCTTCTTCTTCTTCTTCTTCTTCTTCTTCTTCTTCTCTTCTTCTTCTTCTTCTTCTTCTTCTTCTTCTTCTTCTTCTTCTTCTTCTTCTTCTTCTTCTTCTTCTTCTTCTTCTTCTTCTTCTTCTTCTTCTTCTTCTTCTTCTTCTTTGATAGAAATAATAGAAATTCAACTTGTTGTTTTATTTTTTAACGTGTTAAGCACAATCTACTTATGATCTTCGTCTTTACGGTGGTCAAAACGCAATGGAAGGGCGTCTAGAAATATATTATTACAGATACCAGTACTACCGAAGGCGGTACCAAAATCACTACAGTTGGGGAACAGTGTGTGATAGCGGTTTTGAGGAACCCGACGGAAGAGTGGCATGCAAACAATTAGGATATGTGTTCTCCAATACTGGAACAGTAACATCTAATAGAGGTACGTCAGTATTCTGAGCACTGCAGCATCAACAATTGGGTTCAAACGGGAGAGCCGAATAATGAAGCAAACCTATTTTCTAATTACAAATTAAACACCCGACATTAATCTTTGAAAATTGTTAGCTCATTGAAGTACCATATTAGTCGGGTATGTACAGGGGGGGTTCACGTGCACCCCCCAGTACTAAACCAAACCAACTTTTTTAAGGTGTCTTTTAGGGTCCTTAAACTCATTTTAGATGTTAATAGTGACAAAAACCCGATGCTCTCCAGATATCCAAGATGGCGTCCAAAATGGCCGCCAAAACTGGTCAAATCTCATAAAATGACATAGCAATCAAATTGTATGGTGAAAGTATAGTTTTTATAGTGTGAATGCTATTACATTTAGAGTATTGGTATTACATGTACATAGTATGGTCATTTACAATACAAAACAATTGTTTTAGGTCATTTAACATCAAAATTCACTTTTTGGACCCAAATATTTGTTAACAAAGCTAACATAAAATTATGTTGAGGTAAAAATGCTTGATGATGATGTAAAGACACTAACTTAGGACGATTGTTTTAAATTTTAACCTTATCTAATATTTTTTGAAATTTTGACCAAAAAGTGCTAAATGACTTGAGGCTGAAATTCTGGATATAGAGA
Source organism: Ophiura sarsii (assembly GCA_035610835.1). Lineage (NCBI taxonomy): Eukaryota > Metazoa > Echinodermata > Ophiuroidea > Amphilepidida > Ophiuridae > Ophiura > Ophiura sarsii. The sequence goes on from CM069443.1 coordinate 22,271,186, forward strand.
AAGATCTACCGCTCTAGAATGTACTGTTAACATAATACAATGATACAAATCATAGATAACTCACGTGTTGGCAACAATAACATTACATCAAACTGCACAATTCCTTTTTTTTTGTCGCCTGTTCAAATATCTTCCGTTCTTAAAAGATTACATTTACCAGGGGACTTGATCTGTTTCGTCCAAATCTTGGTAATACAGACACTCTCGTTGGTATCATCTTATTCTGACAGTCTAATATCCAATGTGATATTAACCTGGTGAAACATGAATCATAACTGATGCACCTGATTGATTCTGAAAAACTACCATCAGTTCAAGAGTATGCTAATTCGTTATCAACTATTTAATCAGTGATTGTATCACATTAACTAAATCAGCTCATAGTCTTATGGTTTGTTAACTGTGTCTAAGGAGATTGTATATATCGCGTCATGGGGTACTGAGCACCATGTCCATTTACTTATGCTTAGTTGTGTGACACAGCAACCTTGATGATCTTCCCGCATTTTGAACATAGAACCCCCATACAACTTGCGATATTTTACGCTCAATTATGATAGCCCTAGTGCACGTAATACTGAAGCAATTATAGATTAAACAGTACCCACAAGAAGCTGGCGTCCTAATGAACACTTCCCATTGTTTAAAATGCTAATCGCGTCATTGTTTTAAAGTATGGGGATCAGCAACGCGTACTAAATGTGA